>VDFB02000003.1:751610369-751669480 GCA_007258455.2 Sequoia sempervirens | reverse complement strand
TTACCAATTTTTGTTTTAGAACTTTCTTTGTAATCAGTGGCAAGACATAAGTGGATGTGAGCTCGATAGAAGGAAAATAGCTCTGTCACATCCCCACAAGAATCAAATTCACAAAGTTCCCATAAGCATGGACATGGCTGTAGTGTATGTCACAGATAGCACAACCACCTTGCATAAAATAACCAATATTGGTGACATTGAGGACAGAAGCAAAGTCATGTTGGGATCATCATTAAAAAATGGCAAACAATTAAGACACAAAAGAGCCCCTCTTTGAATCAAAAGAACAATATCTAACAAGCATTTATGGCCAACCTATTTGCAATCAAACACAAGCTTTATTCTCAAAGCATTCCAAGTGCAGAGTCTCATGCAACACCAAAAACAAAAATCTTAAAAAAAAAGGGAAAGCAATTAGAAATTTAGAAATCTTCTCTTTGGACGTTGGTCTCATACTAGACTAGATTGAGGTGCCCGCTACAAGATTGCAGTGGCCATGGCAAGGGGGTTGGCTTACTTGCGTCGGGGTGTGCAACCAGCCATAATTCATAGGTATATCAAGGCAAGAATCATTCTTTTGGAAGAGAATTTTGATGCCCAGGTTGCAGATTTTGGACTTGCCAAGTTTACTCCTGAGGGTGTGACCCATCTGACCAGAGTGTTGGCACACACATGGGTATGTTGCCCCAAAGTATGCACTGTATGGGCAATTAACAGAGAAAAGTGATGTGTATAGCTTTGGGGTTGTGCTTTTGGAGCTTCTGAGTGGTAGAAAGGCTCTCATTTCAAATGCCCAGTCATAGCCACTGCATATCACTGATTGGGCTTGGTCACTTGTGATAAAGGGGAGCAGTTTGGAAGTAATTGAACAGGACATGGAGGATCCAACTAAACCAGAAGTATTGCTTTGCTATGTGCTCATCCACAGTTGCATTGCAGACCGAGTATAGATCAAGCATTGAAAATTATGGAGAGTGATCTTCGTCTGCCTCATATTCCGGATCGCCCCCTTCCACTTATTGCAGACTTAGAAGATATTGAGAGGTTTGCTTGTACTAGTAGCTCAGAGCAATACTCAAGTGCTTCTGGACATCAATCTTACAGCACAGAGAAGAGTTTTAATGCTTTAGATTCGCAGAATGGTCGTTGACATTCATCTCAGCATTCATACCTGAAAATGGTGGCTGAAGCTTTGATTAGACTCTAACTTGCAGTTCTATAGACAACAAATTTGAAGCTGCTCAATTTATCATGGATCTGGAAGATAATTGAAATATAAGAGGTCTGCTAGTAATAGTGACTCGGGGCATTCTCAAGTGCTTCAGGACAATCTTACAGCACAAATATGAGTTTTACTACTTTAGATTCTTAGCATAATTGCTGACATTCATCTCATCATGCAGACCTGAGAATGGTGGTTGAAGCTTTGATTAAAATCTCACTTGTAGTTTTGTGGATGACAAACTTGTAGCTGCTCAACTTGACAAATTCTTCATGAATGATTTTTTGCAGGTTTATAGATTTGTTTTCTTTAATTTTGTGAAGAAATCCTGCATTTGAGAGTTTGTGCTTACATTTGAGGTGAGCTTCATAATCAATTGATGACAATTCTATGGTCTACTTGTAATATACAAAGCAAAAGAAAGAAAACCTTGAACTTTTGCGTTCAATAGTTTTATTGTAAAGAGTTTTAGTTGTAATTTTATGTGTTGAGTTTCACCATGTTTCGATGGAAATGTTACTACAAATACAGAGTCTGAATAAATTCATCATTTTTAAAACAAGATCGTTCCTTAGCCAGCCAAAACTTGAACCTTGCTTTTACTTTGGTTGCAAAACCAACTGTGTGTGATGGTAAGATTGCCCTTTGTCTGCAAAACCAACTCTCTGTGATGGTTAGATTGCCCTTTGTTTGCACCTATCATAAAGTAAGGTTTCTATTTGAATTTCTTAAATTTTAAGCCAATGAAAAACGTCCAAACCAAGACAGATAGTATAGAAAGGGTTTAAAACATTACTTCAGCAAATATTTTGACAAACAATCAGTTGAAGATTTTAAGACGTTAGAAAATGCATTATGGATTAGATCAATGAGAGGTTGGAGCTATTCTGGAACCCTAAAATCAAATGCATACACAACAACCCTAAGCTCTTTAGTCATGTCAAACAACACTGCTTACCAACGCGATTCATACTACACGGCATTGTCAGAATTTCAGAATCATATTTCACAAATCAAACTTACATAGAACGGTTGTTGTAATTATGAAGGTAAGCTTCCACATGATTGGAGCAGATCTGGAAACACTGCAGATTTCTTCACTACTGTACTAGTTACTTCTACAGGAAATGATGGGTGACTGCTTTTCTGTAGGAAACAGGGGAGCAGATAAATGGAATATAAAACAGACATTAAATTTATATTATTAAAACTGAAATATTACATCAACTTTTGAGCTGCTGCTCATTCACCATTCTGCCATCACATTCTCACTTACAGGTGGTTTCAGATTACCACCAACTAACAGGGGTGGTTTCAGATGACCACAAACTAACAACTCTGCTACCACTTGATGGTGGGCAGAGGAAGCAATTCCATTGCTCACTTGAATCGTTTACAACCACCTCCTTTTATAGAGGTCTCAAGAGGATACAGAAATCTCTAGAAGTGGTTTCACGTTTTTTCCTAGAATCTTCTATCACCGACTGTTGTCTTTCTAGACTCTTCTTGCAACGAATTCTCTAGACCCTGCATTTAATGAGGTTGGTTATTATAAGTGGTAGAAATTAATTCCAACATTTTCAAACCATCCTCATTTCCATGCGCTAACTTTCTTTCACTATCAAAGCTTTCGGTAAAAGGTTTTTTATGTGGTGAAATTCCCCATCCATCTTCCTGTCCATCTGAACCATTTGTTACATTTGAGGCAGTAGCAACTTCTGCAACACATGCCGACATGGCTTCCTGAGCTCGATGACGACGTTTAGAGGGAAGCAAGGCGGCTTCATCACCTGGAAAGCAACTTCTCAAACGATACTTATCAGCCTTTGGTGGCAAACACATAGCCTTCCCAAGCACGAACAAGGACTTCTCACTATGCGGTGAATTTCCTTCAATTAGAGGACTACTAAAGCCCATTATATCATTAGACTTGCATTGCAGATGATGTGGGTACAAATCATCATCCACCATAGCATTTTTCCCAGCATTGTTGGCGGTACTTGATATGTTTTCTTTATTCAAACCTTCTCTCATTACAGTAATTTCATCTTCAGTATGAGATCGTGCCCTTTTTAGCAAAGGAAAAGTTTCATCACACTTAAGTGTATGCTTCCTCCCTTTAAGAAGTTGTCCTTTTCCTCCGATGATCTGCCACTGATAGTAATTCAAACACATTTTCCTCCTCTGTTAGAACATTCACTTTTTCCTGGTTAACATTTAGCACTGGTGTACCAGGATTATGTTTCTTTAGAGGTTTCCTTTCTTCTACAAAATGGAATTGTGTTGGAAGACACCGTCTGTCACTGCTTTCTCATCGTCTTCTTTACTTACAAATGGAAAAGAAGTGGGTTTTTAAGAACAGGGTTGACGTGCATATTTTCAAAATCTTGCTCTTCTTTTGCATTATCTTTTACGGTTGAAAATTGACTGTTCCCTTCAGTGTGTGTATAACTAAAATATTCAAAAAAATTGGCAGTTATATTTGTTAACATTTTTCCCCCTTCTAGATGATCACTTTGAGTTACTAAATGAGAGCCTCGTATTTCTTTTGGAGTGATTTTTCCTTTTTGCCCTAACTGAGGCTCAGTCGTAGGGCACCCTAGATCTTAGCCTCGGCTACATTACAAAGAGATCTTACAACGGCAAAATAAACAAACAAAAATAATAAGTTCAGATTCATACTGGACTTAAAAAATCAAGAAAATTGTTGAATTTTCTAGGAACGCAGGATTTGTCCCCATTTATTTTTCACGACAAAATATGCGAAATTTCTGCGGCGGCAAAGCTGCTCAGATCTGCGTCCATCGAGGCTCTCCATTTCCAAGAGCACGTCAATGATGTCCTTAATAGCAGGCTGCTTCTCATGCTCCTCCTGCAACTTCCTCCAGTCGGTCGAAGGAATTGTGTAGCTTTTCCATGCGCCGCTTTACACCTTGCAAATACATCCAGTCTAAGTAAGGAACGAACTCCCCAATATTGACTTCGCCCATTAGAGCTGCAACGTCTAAAGCCATCTTCATTATCTGTTCACCACGATCACCCAGATGAGCGTCACTGTGAAAAGAGTACTCGTTCCTGGAAAGGATTCGCTATGTGACTGATAATGCATACGATGAAAACATCTTGGTGAGATTAACAGGCACCCTTCCCTTTATCGCTTTCGAGTTTCAAGTAGATTCGATATGATTTTTAATAACTGCAGTGCAAAAAATCTGTAAAAAATGAGGCAAACCAAGACCAGCCTCCCTATAGCGGCTGCTTCTCACAATAAACAAAAATCAAATCTAAAAATATCAGCGTTTCATAGCTACTAAATTTGTGAGCCTGAGACAATAAATGGTGGTCATCCATCAATAAAATATAATGAGAGTACATTTACTGCAAAATTAACAATCTTTTGGCGGATTCCTGAGTGCCTGAAAATGGTTTAACGGTCAGTGAAAATTTGTTTGCAGGCGTGAGACAGGTATGCCGAGCTCTTGCGGACTGGCAAGTCCGCAGGTAAAGCCTATCGGCTAATTATAAAGTTGTAATAATATTTTAATAGTTGTGCTATTAGAGCTTGATTGTTTTATGTTTAGTTATCGAGTTTAAGTAAATCAGTTATGTTGCAAAACAAAAGCATACTCTATCTAGAAGTTTGCTGAAATATTTTTGTTTATGGAAGCTTGTTAAAATAGGGCCAAATTCTTTTTGAGAAATATAGAAATTAGTCATTCTCATGAATTTGAATTTTGAGAAATGTTGTTTTTGAAATAAATGTATTGAAACAAATTGATGTGAGGCCGAACATCTAAAACATTATTTTTGGTGAAACAAATTAAGAGTGAATAAATACCTTCTAAGCTGGTGTTAATTTTTATATAAGCATTCAAGGATGATATATTTTAAAAGAACAAAAACCTATTCAAGGATGATATATTTTAAAAGAACAAAAACCTTCTAAGTTGGTGTCAATGTCTATATAAGCTCCTTCAAGATGATAGTGTTTACCATAACGTGTGAATGGTGGGATATAAAATCAACAAATAATTTAATGTTACAATTGTTTAGAAAAATAAAAGTGTTATAGACATTAATAAGCAGTTTACTTGTATTGTGTTAAAAAAGGTGACCTAACTTTTAAGTGAAAAAAATGTAAAGCAATTGGAAAAAGAATCTTTTACCTTTTGGTATATCACTTTCAACATCAATAGACAAAGAAAACAAAACAAATTTGAGTCCTAGTTGAGATAACCAATGAGTTTTCTTGGATATGAGAAAGACTGATCAATTTGACATGTCATCTATTATATGTGGTCTTTGGTTGAAACTTTTCTGTTTTACCAATATAAATATTGGTATGATAATAATGCCCAAGTTTGCAAGCTTTTATTTTTGCAAAAGATTGATGGTAATCTTACTAAGCATGCAAAGAGAGATGTGATAAACAAGGTAGGTGGTTATTAATTTGAAGTTTTACGTGAGTGTTGCTGTAATACAGGTAGGTGGCTATTAATATTGGAGTCTTAGATGAATGTTACTTTTAGTTTTGTCTCACGAAAGGTTGGCATTAGTTTTATTTAGAAAATTTTTATGAGTATGCAAATGGAGGTATGTGATAAGGAAGGTGAATGGTTATTAATATTGGAGTCTTATATAGTGTGAAAAACTCTTAAATACAGTGTTAAGATTTTCATTAAGTTTATGAGAGATAAAAACTAAAGAATGATAATAATAAGATTTTTGGTTCTTTGCTTTCATCCTGATGATGGATCATAGAGTGTGATCTGAAACGTTGATGTAAAAATTCTCACACAATCTAATCCAAAAATCATTGAAAAAAAACAATATAAATTGTGGAAACTTGATATCATGAAGAATAAACTACCTTTTGAAGTTGAGTGTTGAAGAATATAATAAGTCACACTTGTAATTGAAAACCATGATTTTGTTTTTTAAATGTGAGTTCTAAAAGTAAGATTTTATAGAGATTTGACAAGATTAAATTGAGAAAGATATATAAGTTGTGAAGATTGATACCTATGTCCTTGGTGTTATTCAACTAGTATGATTTAATTGATCTATGTATATTTCAAAAGGATAGAGAGACAACTAGAATATTGCGAATTAAGTCTATTTCTTAAATATGTGGCTTCATATTTATGGCTCCTATCAAGTGTCTTGAATATATGATTAAAATTTCACCAAATCTTGTATTTTTAAATATTAATATCTATATATATTTTCGATGAGGGTAACCAAAGACATTACCAATGTCTAGCTTAGTCATGGCACCCAACCACAGGATATCAACTAGACCTTTTATGAGCAACTTCTCCTTGTTAGTAAGGAATTACAAAGAGCCAAGAAGAGTCCTAGTATTTATGATGTCAACTTTCTTGTTGTTTTTTTTTGGTTGTGTTTTCTCACACTAGCAAACTTCTTAAAATTCTATGGTAATTTTTTTTCAAATTTAATATAATGGATAAAATGTCTCTTACTTTTTATCGAATCAAAGATAATAATATATATTTGTTAATAATTTGAATATGGTAATTATAAATACAATTTTATCATTGTAACATTCTAATATTATTATTTATTGGGGAGGCCCTTAGTTTTTTGGCAAGGCTTTTCTTCATTTAGAAAGTTGGTTTGTAGGCTTTAATGTTTTCAAGATTAATATGTAGACTATTTGGGAGTGTCTCTCAAAGCTCCCATTGGAATTTTGGGATGAAGGTATTATTGAGGATATTTCTAATGTTGTTGGTCAATTTATCACCTTAGACAATGTCGCTAAATCTAGATCCAACTTTCTTTGTGCTAGATTTTTGTGTTTGGGTTAAAGTTTGGTTCAAAGTTGCCCAAAAATGTGAAACTTTTCTCTAAGCTTGGGGTTTGGGAGCAAGAACTTAAGTATGAAACTTCTCGGTTGTTGCAGTTCACACGTGATGAGCAATATCCTCAATCTGGTAAGGTTCTTAATCAAATAGTTGTGATCCCTTCTTTGGATCTCCAATGTGCTAATGGCAAAGGATCCCTATTTAGAATGAAAAGGAAACTTGGTGTTGTGCTTGGTAATCCTTCTATTGGGCTACATCCTACGAAGATTGGAATATCTTTCCAAACCTTTCCTTGTCCCTCATCTGTGGCAGATCTTCTAAAGTTTGGCTTCAAGCTGCCTTGATCTTTCTTTTGTTGCTAGTTTTTGGGTTCTTTCCCTCACCAACTTTCGTTTCCTGCTTCGGTCTTTTGCTTTTGCTGGTCTTTTCTTTTCGGTTGTTAATTTTCTGATGTCTCTTGTGAGACTTCTCTTTTACCTCTATGGCTGGATTGTAATGGGTATGGGCCCTTCCCACCTTTATCTTAATCAAAACATTCTAATAGTATTAATAATAAACAATTTGGGTCCATTGTGTTGTGATGTAATGGTAATTAGAGGATTTCAAAAGTGGGTGACTAAGGTTTAGATCCTATTCTATGTTAAAACAATCTACTAACTAATGGACTCTCCTATTAATAAGACAATTAGAATAATTAATGTTTAAATTTCATAAGAACATTGAAATGTTTAAATACCCATCCAGTGGATGGGTGTCATGACTAAGCTAGGGTGTGATAATATTAATGTTTAATATTCCAAGATGGTGGGGTGGGGTCCTTGGCTCGATTGACTAAAGCATCTTGTTACATAGGCAAGAGGTTATGAGGTCCAGTCTCCCCTTGTCCTTGTGGTATTGGAGGGTGTGTTGCGCCAATGTCATTGGTCATGTGAAAAAAGTTTATTAGATGCATTTTAGTTTATAGAGGGACTACCCGATTACACTCTAAAAAAATCTAAGATTTGGTGAAATTTTAATTATATAATCAAGAACTTGACATGGGCCATACATATGTATCCACACATTTGAAATAACGACTTAATTTGCAAAGTTTTAATTGTCCCTATCCATTTGAAATATACATAGATCAATAAAAATATACTAAGTGAATAACTCCGAAGACGTAAGTACCATTTTTAAGAATTTATATATCTTTCACAATATTATCTTCCTTGCTTGATTAACTTCCTTAGAAAGCAAAATTACTAAAAGTTTGGTTTGATGCTTGAGTATTGATAAAACTAAAATTCAAAGACACTAAGTCATTTTTCACAATAAATGGTCATAGTCTAAACTCAAACATTCAATCTTGTCAAATCTCTATGAAAATTTGTTTTTAAAACTTACATCTAAAAACTATAATCATAGTTTTCAATTACAAATGCAACTTATTATATTTTTCAACAATCAACCTATAAAGGCAATTCATTCTCAACATTCCTAAGTTTTTATCTGCCATAAACTTGATGAAAACCTTACATTGTATTTTAGAATTTTTAACACTAGATAGCTGATAATGGTTTGAATAATTATTGTACAAAATAGAAAAATATAAATATGAATCTCTATCATTAAAACACATGATCCTCCATGAATTTGGCTTTTAGGTTTGTTATATTTGCAATTAAACATTAAACTTTTTAAAATTATATAAAAAACTACATCATGTAAGACGGTAATAACCATTCACCTTCTTTGTCACATTCCTCCATTTGCATGTTCATAGAGTTTTCTTAAATAAAATTAATTTCAATCTTTTGTAAGACAAGACAAAAAGTTAATTAATTTAAATACTAATAATAGAGCAACACTCATGTAAGACTCCAATAGACACCTACCTTTATTATTTTAAGTAAATTATATTAGAGCAACTATATAAAACTTCAATATTAATAAAGCAACCCTTATGTAAAGCTTTAATATTAATAGCCACCCACCTCCTTTATCACATCTCTTTTTGCATGTTCATAAGACACAACACTTGTTGGAGGTTTTGCAAATGGGGTTGCAAGCTAAGTGGGCTTAACCTTGGGGAAATCTCTGTGGTTAAGTGTGCTTGAGTTGGAGGTATTGGGATGGGCCACCTCCCGGGAAGGCCCAGTGCTTGTTGGAGGTTTTGCAAATGGGGTTGCAAGCTGAGTGGGCTTAACCTTGGAGGTATTGGGATGGGTGACCTCCCGAGAAGGCCCAGTGCTTCACCTTTGTGAGCATCACCTAGATGCAATGAGTGCTAAGTGGATCATTCACTATCATGAGATATGGGTTCTTGTGAACCACTACTCATGAAACATGGGTCAGTGAGTTTTACTCGGAAAACTACACGGTTGAATCCTGATAGCAATATCACAATTTGACACACTGTGGAAAATACCTCATACTTATCAATTGATGATCTAAAGGGGCTCTATAATGAATGGTTTATAAGGCACAACACTTGTTGAAGGTTTTGCAAATGGGGTTGCAAGCTAAGTGGGCTTAACCTTGGGGAAAACTCTGTAGTTAAGCGTGCTTGAGCTGGAGTAGTACTGGGATGGATGACCTCCTGGGAAGGCCCAATGCTTCACCTCTGTGAGCATCACCTAGATGCAATGAGTGCTAAGTGGACAATTCACTATCATGAGAGATGGGTTCTTGTGCACCACTACTCATGAAACATGGGTCAATGAGTTTGGCTCGGAAAACTACATGGTTGAATCTAGATAGCAATATCACAAGGGTAATGCAAAGCAAATGTAACTAATATTCTTATAATAATACTTATCTTACTTGAATAGAAAAGTTTCAAGCAAAGAACATATATCATAGATGACATGTCAATTTGATCATTCTTTCTAGTATCGAAGAAAACTTGTATGGTTATGTCAATTAAGGCTCCCATGTTTAAATTTATTTGTTCCTCTATATTTTTTAGATTAAAATTTCTTGGGGTCAAGCTTGTTTTCTAGAGTCTATTAATATTGAAAGTGATGTACCAAAAAGTAAAAAACCTATTTCCCATTTTCTTTACAATTAAATTGCTTATTAATGTGCCTTGTAATGCTTCAACTATAATTCTTTTTCATTTTTCTAAACAATTGTATCATTGAGTTGCTTGTTCATTTTATATTCCACCATTCACTACAAAGTTATGGACAACACCTTTATCTTGAAGGAAGACATTATTTAAAATATATCATCCTTGGATGTTTCTATGGACATTAACACCAACATAGGAAGCCTTTATTCGCTTTCAATTTGTTTTAGTACCTTCCTTTCAAACAAAGACAATATTTTGGAAGCTAAACCTTACATCAATTTCTTTTAATACATTTCTTTCAAATAAGGCTAGCATTTCAAAAATTGAATCTTACAAGTTTTTTTTTAAACACCTAAACAAATAGCTCATGGCATGTCTACCATTTCTTTCCTATTTATTCAAATCTATTAATTCTTTTGACCAAGATCACTTCATAAACTACCTATTCTTAATATGTCCACTTATATAAATTATTAATTATTTTATTTTAAGGATTAACCTTAATTGTTTTTGTTTAGGGGAGAGGGGCCTATAGTGGAGCGGGGTTCAATAGTGGGGATATAAGTAGTCTTTAGTGGGCCCCATAGTGGAACACCTTAATATCCAATTGTAAAACACTTTTTATCCATAAAGTACATAAACTGACATGTCATGTGATGCCACAACAGCGCACCAATAAAACATGACTTAGTGCACCACTATCAGTCTCACTTATTTTTTAGGCCTTTTCGGATACCTTAACAAAAAACATGCTGATGTGGCATCATATTTGATGATGTGGCCCTAAAACGAAATATAGAAGCATGTTAGTTGCCAAATAAACTATTGTACAACATTGGGAGTGATTTGAAATTTCCACATAATATTTTGAGAAACGGGAAGTTAGGATGCTCCACCATGGCCCCTCTCTCCTATCTCCTTTTATATTTCTTAGACCAAAAGCTCAAATTCTAGTGGATATGGGCATTTTCTTTGCTGCATGCCGCTCAACAAAATTGAAGTGGAGTATGATTCAACAAATGATTTATGACTTTCCAAGTTTACGCATCAAACACCTTTATTGCACATATTGCATTTGTCTTGAATTTTAATGTCTTATTATGCCAGCTCAAGATACATGAGAAAATCAAAATGATGTTTAAGTTGTTGATTAGATTGTTCATCTTGTTATCGCGATCGCCTTTCATTATTTTTCTTGTGTAGAATTGGTCCCGACAATACACTAATTCATACACTTTTGTAAATTTTCTGGCTATAATTTAACAGATATGCCTAAATACAAAGTTCATGGGTGACTAATTTCTATATTTTTCAAAAAAATCCTGCCACTGTTTTAACAAGCTTCCATAAATAATAAGAAAAACAAGATTGGTACTCATGCATGCACCCGAGGCTTAAATTTGACAGTTGACCCTGCATGTCAAGCAATTTTTTCGTGACGGTCATTTATTTGAAGTTGCCTTTCAAATATTAAAGGTCATCTATTTTAAGAAAAATATATGTAGATTGAAAAAACATATATAGGAATAATAACTAAGTTACCGATTCGTTTTTGGATTCGGGTACGGGTACGAGAATCCGGTACGGGATTCGGCAAAAATTTTTTTTTGGGGTTGGGTACGGCTTGGGTACGGCAATACAAAAAACATATAAAAATCAGAAATATATACATATTTGCAGCAGTAATGAAGTTCAAAATACACCACCATATTAATAGTCTAATAACATAGCAAAAACACATCACCACTTTCATAGTCAAATATTAAAATATTAGTGATACTCGAATGTCATGATATAAAATTATAAATTGAAGTTCAAACATAAAAATGTCAAGTGTTTTTGGGAAGATGATGCCAGAATGAAAGAATGTGTGGCAGCCACTATTGGAGAAGTGGAAGATGACCTTGTAGGTGGCTTGCACAATCCTTTCTTGGCTAAAGGATGGGATTCTTATTTTGCTTTCCCGATTGCACTATTTGCTTCTTACTCTTTGATATAAGAGGGAAATTACTCCTTAGGCAATCCATGTTTGTTTGGCCCTAGACAAATTCTGATTCCTTGCCTGGTCATTGCACACAAGTAAGTTTTCACCAGACTATACAAGCTCACACAAGTAAGTTTTCACCAGACTATACAAGCTCTTCTACTTGTTATGGCATTGACTACAAGTCCAAAGATACCTCCAGCAAGGTGCTCAATCATTGTGACATGTTGTGGTCATTGCACACAAGTAAGTTTTCACCAGACTATACAAGCTCACACAAGTAAGTTTTCACCAGACTATACAAGCTCTTCTACTTGTTATGGCATTGACTACAAGTCCAAAGATACCTCCAGCAAGGTGCTCAATCATTGTGACATGTTGCCAAAGAGTTGATGCTTGATCAAATTTGGAATTCCTTTCCATCCTTAGGTCCATTGAATTAGAGCTAGTTGCAATTATAAATATACGGATACCTGTACCTACATTGAAAAAAAATATATGTAAGGACAATCAGAAAAAAAACTAACCCAAGCTACGCAAATATATGGGTTTTTTGGGTGTTTTAACATTTGGATTCACAACAGATTCGCGTTGGATTCTTCTGGGCGTATCCTGGACGAATCCACAGTGGCGTTTCGAATCCAAGGCGAATCCACAGTCCAATTTTCGTACCCTGTCCGAATCTGAATCGTACCGAATCCGAATTTCGTATCTGGTACGAATCGTATCGTATCCAGAGGCTGGGAGTGGCGAATCGGTAACTTAGAATAATAACATAGAAATTGACAGTTCAACTAAAATTTTGCCTTTCAAGTGATACAGTCTTCCTAAAATTTTAATTGTATTTTACAGCTAAAATGACTAAATACGGCCATACGGCCATCAAATTTAAGCCCTGCATGCACCCATTACAAATTCTAAATGCTTCTATTTTGCAACATAACTAATTTACTTATTAAGTTGATAACTAAATGTAAAAACAATTGATCTTTAATAGTAGGAAGTGGATATCCAGCCCGTACGATGCGCACACAACAACAATAGTGAACTGAAGTGCAATAATGTGCACAAACAACAATGAATTGAAGTGCAACGTGAGTTGAAGACAACTACAATACGAGTTAAGTGTATAAAGGAACAATGAACTGAAGTTATGGTGTGCATAGGGCATCGATGTCATGGTGCAATGTAAGGCTGGATAGTTGCTTCCCTAAAAAATTGGGAATGGTTTGAAATTGCCATGTAAGATTTTGAGAGACACAAAATTAGAGTACTCAACTATTGGATCCTTTACCTTAGGATAGGTCTCCATGCTGCTGCTCAGAGTGCAGTCCCATGGGTGGGCTTCAGAATCTATTTTCATAGAGCAGGAGGTCTCATAAAGCAAAAAAAGTATGCTACAGAATTAATTGGAATCTACCTTTTAGGACTGGAAATTTGAGCAGGTGAAATTGAGGTGGGACTAGAAAATGTCCCTACAGCTTAACTGTATGGTCCCATGGGGGGCCTGGGCTTCTATTTTCTTTTTCAAGTGGTCTCATAAAGCAAAAACAATTATGCTACAGGATTAATTGAAATCTTTTCCTGAAAAATAGCAGCCCCTACCTTTTAGGACTGCAAATTTCAGCGGGTGAAATTGAGGTGGGGTTAGAAATTGCCCCTACAGCTGCCACTTGTCTATCACTTAAAATTTTAAATTCCTAAATAAATAAATGAGAGATAATTTATTTATTTATTAATTTTTTTTATCAAAGTACTCCACTTCATTCCTTAAATTTTGGAGTTCAAACTCTAAAGCTGAATTGCAAAATTGAATTCATGGGACCACCAACTTTAAAATATTCCTAAAAAATTTCAGCAGCACCTCCTGAAATTTTTTAGGAAGCCCCCTCCATGGGACCTTACCCTAAAAATTTATTCTGCCACTTGTCTATCATCTAAAATTTGAAATTCCTATAAAAAAATAAAACTGAGAGAATTATTTATTTTTATCAAAGCACTACAATTCATTCCTTAAATTTTGGAGCTTAAATTTTTAAGCTGAATTGTACTATTAAAATTATGAGACCACTAGATTTAAAATATTTCTAAAAAATCTTAGCAGCACCCACTAAAACTTTTTTGGAAGCGCCCTTCTATTGGACCTTACCCTTAGCTTATTTTGGCTAGGAGCCACTGCTTAACTTTTTAGGAATTATTTATGTCCTAGGAATATTTAATTTTTCTCCTTATTTTTTATTATGCAGAAAAAAATTAGGAAATTTTTTTTGAAAGCAAATATTAAAAAAGAGGAAAGAAATTTGTGGAGCCATGTGGATTTTTGACAATATGCAGTTGTTGCTTATTTCCAGCCTCCTTTTTTATTGACAGTTTTCCATAATAAAATTTATGCATGGCAACATTCCAACTGCTTAAATAGAGGGAGAGAAATTTGTAGAGCCACGTTGATTTTTGGCAAAGTTGTTGCTTTTTTCCGGCCTCCCTTTTTATTGACAGTTTTTCAATGCTTAAATAATAGCTGGTTTATTAAAATAGGGAAAAATTCCAAATTATAATTTTTTCTATGATAAAATTTATCCATGGCAACATTCCAATTGTTTAAATTTAAGTAGAAAACACATTAAAACAACCACATGAGACATGAGATTACTCATATTTTTATATATTTGTTCTTATGTATAAATAAAAAAATAAATTTATTTTTATATATACATATATAGATTTAAATATGTAATGAGTTAAAACGTAAAATGCCACTGGTAAAAGTAATGTAGGGTTAACAGCGATTTAGTTATAACGAAAGGGTTTGCATAAGAAGCATCATAAAACACGAAATATGGATCATCTTTTCACTTCTGTGTTTTCTTGCTTTCCGCATCTTTATCAATTCCATCCTAGATGAAGCCTGGTAAAAAAAAAACCAATGAAATTAGGTCTACAAAGGATAGACACAGACACAAGCTACTTTAACTTGCTTGCAAAACATCAAAAGTTGAGGGTAAAATTCGTTAAACCTGCAAGATGTAGCTGTAAGGCTTTTTATCGATATTATTGATCCTTATTACTAACCCAAGACGCGCTATTGAGGTTTAATTATGAGAATAAATCAAATGAAATAGCACTTAGCATATTTATGAAGAGACGTGGCATCAAGCTGTTTGAGGACGTCTCCCAGTGCGTTAAATAATTTGCTGTTTTCCGTTGGGAAGGGTTTGAGAACAAATCCAGAATTGAGGGTTTCTATTTTTTTAATATCGTGCGGGTAAAAAATAATTTCACATCACCCTACATTAATTCAGGAGTTGTGATCGATAATTGAACTAAATATTTGAAAGCTTTAAGATTGATGATGGAAATAAAATGTTGATGCTTTCGGAAATTGATTTGCCCTTGTCAGAAATACAATTGCCCATTGGAGAATATGAACTAGCAGAGAAAACATTGCAGATCGATTCTGGGCATTGTGGGCTTGAACTCGACTGTTAATGGTTTTGAGCTATCGCGTTGATCTGCTCTGTGATGTGGCAGGTTGAACTGATATAATGTATGCTTGAAGATTTGCTTGTCTTCGTTTGGATATCTGGGACTATCAATGTTGTGTCTAGAGACACTATTAAGAAGATCGACTCAATAGGTAAATCGTGTTCTTCTAGACCAAAACCCTGAGCAAGCCAGATTAATGGCAAAAAAAATTTAACTTTTCTCTCATTGTCCACAACTTTCTTCTATTTTTGTGTGGAATACAATTTTCTCTGGAAGTAAACAGTCCATTAGAAATATATGAAAACAAGATTGGCCTAAACTTATGTAATTTAAATGTCGAGAACACTTAGTAGCTCCTCTTTTCCTTGCTTTTTTCTTTCACATGCGAGAACACTTAATACTTGCCGATGGAACAACATGGGCTTTGTTATGCAAATGGTGGGAAAAAACAAAACAATTTTGACCATTGCACATGGCTTCACAATTTTTTATAAAATTGCAGAGAGCCTGCAAACAACAAAGGGGTTTGGAAAATGTTGAATTTTTTAGTTATTTGTATTATGATGAATAAGCATATTAAATCAGAAGTCGTTCTTCAGTTAAGAAGTCACAAGCAGGGGATTTCATTCATCAAGGTCACCTAGGGATTGAACCTAACCCAATCGCACTTCTGAGGATTTGAATCTTGGTGGCTGATGTAATCAAGGAACATATCATCATCCTCCCCAATTAAACTACTACTCTTTGACAAAACAAAATGATTTCAACCATTACACATGGCTTCACAACTTTATAATAAGATTTCAGAAGCCTATGGATGACATAGAAGGTCTATATGTTTTGGTTTCTTGTATGAACATATATACACACATACATTATGTGACGGTGAAAAATGCTTCCTAATTAGTTTTGAACTTTTGTGCCTTGTTTGCGGCAATGTCTTGGTACATTTATATAACTACAAATGGCCCATTTTGCTTAGTTTAGGCATGTTAGTTACATCTTTTACTATAATTTTATAATGAATATGGTGAATTTCTCATTATATGAATATTTAAAATTTCTATGTTTTTAAATTGTTGTCCCCTGAAAAAGGCCTTCTAAAAATCCGTTCCAAAATGGTTCCCCTCCAACCCCTATTGTCCCTGACCTAGAAATTTGGTGGAACATAGAACTAAGGATTATTCTTCTTAAATTTATGTGTGTTTGAATTTGCCTCCTTGGATCTAGATCGCATCTTTGAACTTGATCTCTGATAATCTTTGAATTCTGCCACAGATTCTTATAAAATAAATTACTAGACAGTGAAACTCTCTTTCATAGACAACATGCTTCAAACATGCACATGAATTCTAGAATGATCACAAGGTGATTACCCATGTACTTGGATGGTAGATTCTTTGCTTGATCCTGAAATCTAAAATGTGAATGGTTGTTCTTGAATGTCCTTGTATTGAAAGATATTTTTCTTCTTCATGTGTGTAATGAATGCAAATTAATATATTTTTATACATGAACATAACACCAAATAGCAAATTTACATGAATGTGACTCCTCCTAATGTGACAGATTGTGACTCTTAATGTGAAAGGTTGTGACTCTTTCAAATATGAAAGGTTATGACTCCTTCAAATATGAAAGGTTGTGACTCCCTCAATAATAAGATATAAAAGGGAGATCATTTCCTTATGGAGAAATCATCAAATTGGAAAAATGAAAAATAAGAATAAGAACTATAAGGCAATCTTTTTGGAATAGAGATTGAGAACAACCATTGGTAACATTCTGAAATATAATTGGTGGCAATCAGTTAAGAGTAAATTTATCATTTCATTAAGAGGTATTTATTTAGAAATATTTTAGCAAATTCTTTGAGGAATCATATCTTGAATGTGAGAAGTGACTTGCAAATAAAAAGGTTATTCAGCCTTCCGAGTTCATTAGAGGTGAAGGAAGACTAGCCTTCATGCTCTTATCAAGTTTGCTACCCTAAGATGGAATTGACGACCAACCTTACATGCTCGTGGGCTAGGAGGTGGAATGGAAGACTAGCCTTACATGCTCTTGGGCTTGATCAAGGAGTACAGCCAACCTCCAAGGTGGACTAAGGGATGGAAGGGCGACCCACCTTCCATGCTCTCACAATACATGGATGACCAGCCATGAGATTGCTGTTTGCAAGCATTTCCAATAAGTTCATGATGTGATTTGTTATGAGGAATATGCTATGAACTAAATACTAATGTTATTAATTTAAATATTAACGGTGTTACCCCAAGTTTCTGGGACGAGGACGGCAGGGGATGGCGGGATGAGTCCCCAAGTTTCAAAATTTTTAGGCCAAATTTGGGGACGATGGTGTATGGCTATATAAAATATAGGAAAATTTAAAATATATAGGGAAACTTTAAATATTCATATGAAAACATGGATAAAGCATGCATATATACCTTATAGAAACTTAGCATACAACATTTGTGTTAAGAACTCATTGTCAATAGTCAATATGCATTCAGAATTCAGAATTCATTGTCAATGTGCATGTGATATAGTTTTTTTTTCAATTACGATTAGCAAAATAAAAAAAAACATAGTACATTGCTGTCGTCCCCTGTCCCCGACGGGGAGATTTAGACCCGGGGGCACGTCCCCGAGTAGCACTGAATATTGATGATGCTATGAACTATTGATCTAAATATTATGATGTTTTAGCTATGATTGTTGATCTCAATATTATAATGTTTCATTTATGGATTTGAATATTATCATAAATTTGATACTTGTTATTACTAATATTCGTACATAAACATTTTAATATTGAGATCAATAAATCATAGCTAAAAAAATCATTATATTTAGATCAATAGTTCATAGTATCATTAGTATTTAAATTAATAATTTCATTAGTATTTAGTTCATAGCATATTCCTCATAGCAAATCATATCATGAATTTATTGGAAATGCTTACAAATGACGATCTCAAGGCTGGTCATCCTTGTATTGCGTTGAGAGCATGGAAGGTGGGCTGCCCTTCCATCCCTCAGTCCACCTTGGAGGCTAGCCGTCCTCCTTGATCAAGCCCAAGAGCATGGAAGGCCGGTCTTCTATTCCATCTCTTGACCCACTAGTGTAAGGAAGCTAAGGTAGCAGAACAACTTCCTACACTAATCTTGAGAGGAGAATAATGCAAATCTTTTACAAATCTTTAATAGTTACAAAAACTTAAAACAGAAATAAACACAAATATCGTGCATACCACAACATAGTGATTTATGTGGGGAAAAGCCTTTCGGGAGAAAAACCCCACACTCCAAAATCCACCCAATATATTATTCAAAAATCACAAATATTACAATATACTTGCAAAGCAAGCTTCTCACAGGAGTATCACCAACCAGATATCCAGAGGTAACACAGCCTCTATCAAACTCTTAGAATACATCACATTACACAATCGTAATACAATGCCCTCATAAAATAGGGTTGCCTTCTATGGCAAGTCAAGCCAACAAAAATATCAACTGTCAAATATGAGACATAATGATGAATGGTCCAGATTTACAATAATAAAGTGTACATAAAATTTGGCTTCCAGGGGCATTGCCCTCGAGCCCCCGCCGGGGCACGCTGCCCCTTGGACCCGTCGCTTGGGAAGGGGGGCGGGCGGAACCCTGCACCCCCCCGTCGTCATTATATGAATAGTACCTTATATACCAACAGTAACTTATGTAATTGCAAGGTTGAGACATATTTTCCCAACAACAAGCATGGAAGGCTAGCAGTCCATTCCATCTCGGGGTGGCATACTTGATAAGAGCATGAAAGCAGGTCTTCCTTCACCTCTCGTGAACTACATGACCTTACTATTTGAAAGACACTTCACAAATTCAAGATATAATGAAATGACAAATTTATTCTTAAATCGCTGCCACCAATGAGATGTCTTCTATTTCTCATGCTTATTTTTATTTTCTCCATAAGAAAATGATTTTATTATTGATGGAGTCACAACCTTTCACATTAAGAGTCACAATCTTTCAAAAGGAGTGACATCATATTTATTCTTAATTGATTAACTGAATGATGTTATGGATGTCCTCCTCAAATAAAATGCGCACCTCTTATATCTTCAAGTTTGAGGGAGTCACACTTCTTCATTATTTCTGCCTTTTTGGAAGAGTCACAACAATTTATTTTAATTGCTGGCTTAACCCTCTTAATATAATTTTAATTAAATATCTTTAGTTCAAGGAAATCACTGCCCTTGTTTATTCTTATAATCTTAAACGATCCCTTTATTAGAATTGTTGTTCATGTTTACTTTATTTGCCTAGACTGAAAGTGCTGCTGTTTTTCTTTGACGAGGGCATGACAATGTCTGAATAATTTGAAATTAATGTTATTTTTATAAGAGTAAAATGCAATGGATAGATGCACATAGCTCTAGACTTGGTAAAGAAGAATGAAACAGGCACAGTATTAGAATCTGACGATCTTAAGACCAGAAGTGGATCCTCTTTGTTTATGTTTTACCTTAGATTAGATTCTGCACAAGACTTTGCTTTTGGCTGGGTAAGGCTGCAGTCCATCGAGTGGGACTGCCTAAAAATTTTTAGTGTGTGCTGTTGAGATATTTTACGAGTATTTTAAAGTGGGGCGGTCCCATGAATTTTGTAGGGTAGTTTAAGTTTGAAAGTTTAAGTATCAAAACTGACGGAAGCTGGTGGTCTAATGAATTTTTCTATTGTGTGTATTCAATTCAACAAAGTATATAAATATAAAATGATAAAAAAATTAATTCTCAAGAATTTAACAATTCTAGATGATTGACGAGTATAATTTTTTTTTATTGGTGGCAGACATTTCTAGCCCCACCCCCTTAAAATTACAAAGTAAAAAGTAAGTAAAAACTAAAAAGTAAGGACTTCTATTTATCAGGAAAAGAATCTAATTAATCTTCTAGCATCTTCTTTGTTTTTTTTCTCATAAGACCCTTACTCCATTAAAATAGTTCTTGAAGCCCTCCATTAGATTGCACCTAGTCTACAGATTTGGGACAATTTTAAGGTGCAGATCTGATCTTGCAACTTGTGCATTTCTGCTCTCTATTTTGTTGGATTTACTGATATCTGATCAGCTGAAAGAATTGTTGGTATATAAGAATACCTGTACAGGGCTGTTAGATTGCTAGGGCACATCGTCTCCCAGGTCAACCTTCAAAAATGACTGGCTTTATGTTTGTGCAAACAACTGACAGATAGCCAGCAATCATGCAGATGTCGTAGATGATGATGTTGATGTCATTGATGTTCTTTCTTAGTTTAGCATTTGAAGTGTTAATCTAATAGGCACTCCTTGAATGCTCAAATTATCCAGGATAAGAGAAGATGTTCTTGGATGATGAAATAAGTGCAATTAATGTCTTTAAATACAGATGCATAGCAATAAATGCACAAATATGTGTTTAGTCAGTTCATAACACCTAATAGAATGGGAAAGTTGTAAATGAATACAAATCTAAAGGCAAGAAGGAAGATTTAGTTTTCTACCAGGTTTTCAGACTCAGAACTCTACTAAAACTCAGACATAGATTTTCGTCTTTTAGAGAGAAACAGAATTTCTATTTCCAGATTTATTAAATTTAATGTGCTGAATGCAGAACATTATCAGATTTCTATGACTGCATATCATTGAGGGATTCGCAAAATATATGTTTAAGAAAACAGGCCTCTAAGAGACACGTCTCATGAGAGGACGTGTCTCCAAGAGTGGAGACACGTCCACTCATGGGACGTGCTCTTTAGAGTCCGTGTTAACACATAGTTAACAATGCGTTTAGCATAACATATTTACTAACCAGCGAATATCACTATAAATATTGATTTAGAATACAACTATGATTCGCATTTTATACTCAAAGATTTTCAGAAATAGCGATAGGATCAATCAGATACGATGGTGTGCTTGCAGCAATCGCTTTTCCAGATCTGACCGACGCTATCTTTCAATAACAAAAGTCAACCAAAGTTGAATTTGACTTTTGAAAATTCGTGTGTCAAATCATAGATGAGGGACTGTTCCCACACTTGCAGCATTGACCCAAGATAACAGAGCAGTGAAGTATGTGCAGGGGATAAATGTTTGGATATAGAAGGTACAATAAATGTAGAATTTGTTAGGAAAGTGTGCAGATATAAAAAATATGCGGTTGAAATGTGGGAATATGTATACATGGTGATAGGTGAAGGCTGGGAAATGAACCCAACTTTATACAAGATTGTGTCATTGTCATGTTCCTATTTTTGGCGAGCATCAGAGTTCGTAAGAGTTAGCCTATTATACGACCCTCGTAGGCTGATGGATGGTATAGAGGGTCTAGTTGGAGTTGGCTCAGCTTTAGATTGGCAGTTCTTGATCAGTTGGCTTTCGTTCGGGCTCATTCGGACGCTTTTTGCAGAAGTTGCTATTTTTAGCAGTTCTTGGCAGTCAGCGTGGGACCCCTGCTATTTTTAGCAGTAGGGATTTGGCAGCGTTCAGAATCACTTCCTCAGTCGACAGCTTCAGACGGATTGGGCATCGGATAAATAATGAGAGAGATATTAATATTTAATTAAATTAATTAAATATTAATTACTGGAGCATTATAATATAAAGTTATAATATTTCATTATAACTTAAGTGATTTTTGCTAAAGGGGTCGCCCATCATTGAAGGGGCCACTTTTAATTATATTTTATAATTAAAAGTGCTTTCGAAAACTATTGAAAAATTAAAAAGAAAAGTTCGAATTTATTTAAATAAAACCTAATTGAGAAAATTCGAACTCTTGAGGAGATATAAGGGTTTCATTGGGATTTGGAGCTCATTATGTTATGAAATTGATTTTTGATCAAGTCTTCTTCCGGAGAACGAAGCCAAGGGTTTCAGTTGTCTACAGGCATTGGAGAACGAGCCATCTTCAGTGTTGCAGTTTAGAGGCTGTGAAATATCAGCTGATTTATTGCTTATCAGAGAGGTAGCTTCATTCAGAGGTTATCACAGAACTTATTCAGAGATTGCATCTTCGAGGGTTTTACCATCTGCTGCAAATACCAGGTTTTTACATCTATAATATTGTTGCTTTTTAAGTTGCATGTCATCAGATCTTATTTGTAATCGTTCTAGAAGATTAATAAATAATCTGGCATCAGGAGATTCAGTAGATTCTATCATGTTCAGAGTTGTATTATTCTATTTAAATTTATTCAGCAATCTCTTTCAAAATTGCAAATTTCATTTGTCTTGCAAAAACACCAAAAATACACAAAACAATCAAAAACAGACAGATTCAGAAACAGCAAGAACAGGGGTTTCTACAGTCATTTATTGATATGTAATTATATTAAGATATTCTCTTCAAACGAACACAAAACCAAATGATAATTTTTATGTGTCTGTAATTAAAGAGGGAGGGAAAGAGAGAATCAAAGACTAGATATACATTTACTGTTATTCTCTAAAATTTCACAATATTCATAATATGTGAAAAATTCTTCCTTATTCAATATTTCCTTAGAAAAATAGATTTTTTAATTTTAAAACATCATACACAGACATGTGACTATCAAAATTCAAGTCTATAGGAAGACAGAAAGACTATTTACTGTCCTCTAGACTTTCACAATATGCCTAAAATACTCCCTTTCATTTGATGTAACCATAAAAATCTAAAATTATTATATTTTAAAAAAACCATACAGAGACATATGTCTATCAAATAAAAATCCGTTCATAGCTGATGCACAGTGTTGTACGTGCTCACACAGATCTACATGAATGTTGATGTCATTGTGGGTCCATGTGCATGTATGTGTCTTACGTCTGTCACATATAATTGGATGTAAATACAAATGCATGTACATGGATATAAATGTTTTAAGAGTTCTTGTATATAGGGGAGAGGATCTGGTAGTTGAGCATCCTAATTTTGTACTTCTTAAAATTTCACGTAGAAATTTCAAATCACTCCTTATTTTTACAGTAGCTTACTTGATAAGTCCCCTACTTATAACTAAGGTTTCAGGGCCACATGATCAAATATGATGTCACATCAGCATGCTTTTTGTAAAGGTTTCCAAAAAGGCCCAAAAAAAAGTGAGACTGATTATTTAATTGGTGCATTGATGTGGCATCACATGATTTGTTGCTTTTTAGATCTCAGGAATACATTTAATTCAATTATGGGTAATCATCATCAACACTAACAACTTTATAGTCACAACTATTGGTCAATTATTGTTAAAAATTTTGGGCATTAAACCAACAAATGTTATAACAACTATTGAATCATGCTCAGGTACTAGGTCCTCTCCCCTAGATACACGAGACTAAAATTTATGACTCTTGTATTTCTAAACTTTTACCTTAAACTAGTAAATTTTTTGTTGGACAGACTTCAAAATATTCTAGAATATGATGTTTCCTTAACCATGATATGACCTTAACATGTGAAAGATAACTTGAAATATAAACAATTTTAGAAGGGATAAAAATGTATACTCTGTAATTTTAGATCTTTATTTTATACCACTTTACACTCAGGTCCTTAATCCATTGCTATAACATTTGATTTGAACTAAGTGATGCATGAACTGACTCTACCTGACTTCTATTAGCCATTGCCATTCGATCTCCACAACCTTCACAAAAACTTATGCATAAAATTCAATAAAGAATTATTTATGCACAAATTCTCTCTGGAATGATTTCTAAATGTGATTACTTTTCTTTGTAGCTTATATTGTGTGGAGGAGATTTGAAGTTCCTTGGTGGGTGAGGCTTTGCTAACTTACTGAGATCTATTGAGATTCAGGTTCATTGTTCATTGATAAAAAGTCAATTGAAAAATCCATAGAAAATGAATGTCTGGTTCTATACGCTTTTTGCTCTGAAGTGTGCTTCATCTGATTTCTGCATTCAATGGTTTTCTGGAAGGAAGCTTTTGATTATAAAATGTCTTTGGTTCTATGTGCTTTTTCCTCTGAAGAGTTAGTTTTCCTGCAAGAATGAATGCTTTGCATCATTGAATAGTTTTCTGGAAGGAAGCTTTTGTTTGGACACTGTTAAAAGTGAGCCTAACACCCTTATGATTTTATCATATTTTGCAGGTTACCTTATGAAGAAGTTGGCCTAGGTACCTTACTTCATGAAGATAATTGGTCAGCTGCTGAATTGAATTCCGCATGTTTTGGGGTGAAGAAAAATGTTGAATCTTACACGTTCATAGCCTTCCGAAGATTCTTTTCCATCTAACCTATATCGTTTGAAGGAAAATGGATTTCATACATCTTGATTTATTTTCAAATTATTGCTGTATTATAGAATATGTATGCTTGTGCAAGGGCTGTTCTCTATGACCAGGAGAATATAGGATGAATTGATATGCCATCCAAGTTGACAGCTTTTACAGTCTTCTTTTGTAATAAAAACAAATTTCAAAGAACCTTGCTGTTTTAGAAGTATTTTGTGGCATGACATTTTATCTCCTCGCTTTTGCAACATGGCATGAATATTAATTCCGCATTTCTCACAGATAATTTTGAAACATGATCGTTACAAAATGACTATGAAAAAAATTCCAGAGGACACCTGATGATGCGTGTTGGGTTAATGTTTTACTCTTGTATAACTTTAATTTGGAATTTTTTTCAGTTATATAATCTTTAATTCTGGAAGTCTTTTTTTTTTTTGGTAATCTTTTGAAATTCAAACTGAGGTTTGTTTCTCCATTTAATTTCATCAACTTTTTATACTTTCCGTCATCTGCTGGAGTTTAAAGAAGAAAACCCGTCAAGAATGGTTTAGATACCTGATGGAATTGCAGGGTTGTACAAAATGTTTGTAAGGCTATGAACTGTCATTATTCAAACAATATCTTCTTATTCTTTCACTTAATTTTTATGCCATGCGGCAATAAAAAGAAGGGAAACAAAACAACGTGGAAAGGGGAATAAGCTTAAGTAGGGTGGAGATGATTGAATTCTTGTGTCCGGGCTTGCATATATTGCAGGCAATTGCATTTAAACCCACACATTCTGCTAGAAGTCCTCATCAAGGCATCGTGGATAAAACTTCTTTTCTGGTAAACCTCCTTTCAAGACCTATCAAGACCTGTCAAGACACTTCGCTCTATACCCACATCTCTCTCGAACACGCACTCCCACAGCCTTATATAATGCAAATTATATATGTAAATATAAATATAATGCTGCTTTATAGTTCTATACATAAGTAGATATGCACTACTTTCATCATTTTTATGCCAACATTGATAATGCTTTGGCATCATATTTTATCATTATCAATGTACCATGGGGACGTGTCCCCCCATCCAAATTGTCACGTTTGTGGGACAGGGACATCTTTGGGACGTGGGGGAGACATCCTCCCATTAATGAGCCACCTTTGCCCAATTGCCATCAAGACATCTAGGATGTTTTCGAGACGACGGAGATGTCGAGATGCCCAGGGAACTGCTAGGAGTCCTTCAACTGTCCTAGGGATGCTCAAGCATCTCCCACAACGGACAAGGGCAAAAAGTGCACTTTTTTTATTTGGGTGTCCAAACCCTAACCCTAATGGCCAATGGGCCCCAACAAACCCTATAAGACCCCTTCAAATCCTCATTGGGGACATGGGGGAGACATCCTCTCACTAGTGAGCCACCTTTGCCCAATTGTCGTTAGGACGTCCAGGACGTTTTCGAGACGACGATGATGTCGAGATGTTCGGGGAATTGCTAGGAGTCCTTAAACTGTCCTAGGGATGCTCAAGCGTCTCCCACAACGGGCAAGGGCAAAAAGTGCACTTTTTTTATTTGGGTGTCCAAACCCTAACCCTAATGGCCAATGGGCCCCACCAAACCCTATAAGACCCTTTCAAATCCTTGATCACTCACAAATTCATTCCAACACCAAACTTGAAGAGGAGCAAAAGAGTGAGTGAAGGAGTGGAAGAGTGAGTAAAGTGTTGCAAGAGCAAGAGAGGTGAGAAATAAGAAGCAACTTAGAAGAGGGATTCTACACCAAGTTGGGAGGATTTTCCAAGCACAAGGTAGGATTCCATTACTAGGTTTTTTTTTTTTAATTTTTTTTTTTTAAACTAGTTTCATATTTTAATTTAGTTCATAATTTTATAGACATAGCTGCAAATGCACTAGCAAATAGCATATTAAATTTTAATTGTTCAATGTTCATTGTGTTCATATTGTCATCAAGATTTAAGCTTTTGTCAAATTAGGAAGAAGTTTTTTGTGTATCCTCTGCTTCTACGCTTAATGGAAATCCTTGGTTGACAAAGATTAAGAATAAAGATTTTTATTTGTGTATCCTTTGCTTTGCACTTCGTATGATCTAGAGTAATAATTGTTTGTGTTATGTTACTCAGCTACACATGCATAGTTTGAATTTTAAGCTTTTGTATTGTTTATTGCAATGTCATAATGAGTTCCCATGGCATGATTGAGGATGAGGTTGAGGTTCAGTTTCATTGTGAAACAAAATCTGATTATGCACTTGAGGCTAATGAAAATGTGGAAGTGGAGGGGGGTGACCATGCGACCCAAACCACAAGTTTCATGGCCTGTGCAACTGCAAATATGAATTGCCCCTCCACATTACTGGAAGAGTATGCTAAGGGTTTTTTTGATCCTAAGTCTTCTTTAAAACAATTTGCAACAAAATTACCAAGCAAGTCGGGGACATCTAGGGGCACAAGGTTGTGGAAGTGCCACTTTTGTGGCCTTGAATGGTTTGGCAACATTACCAGAGTTAATGCCCACCTCTTTGATATTCGAGGAAAAGGTGTGGAAGCATGTAAATTTTTGGCATCACCGAATAACCTGAAATTCAAGGATGAGATATGTAGGCTATAAGGTGTTGGTGGTGAAGACAATCTAGTTGTACCTATATTTGTTTCTTTGTCTCATAGGCCAAGGGTAATCAAAGCTAGCCACATGGTTCTACTTCTTTGCAGAGACAATTTACATGTATGCCATCTTTTACTTCAAGAGCCCACACAACAGAGGCTAGGGGAAACAAACGTTGACAATTGATGCTCCTAACCTAATAGTTGAATTATTCAATGTGCAAATGAAGGATGATGTAGATGATGCCATTGACAAGTTCTTTGCTAATGGAATTCCATTTTGTGTGGCTTGATCTCCTTATTATAAGGAGGCGATGGCGATGGTAGCAAGGGCAAGACCATCATATGTGCCACTAGGGGAGATAAAATTGAGGAGGTCACAATCTTGGCTAAGAGCTATTTCAAGGTAAATGTGTTAATGGAGAAAATGAAGGAATGTTGAATGGCAAATGGATGCAGTATTGTCATGGGTGGGTGGACGAACATTAGACATCCACTCATCAATATCATGGTTACATGTTCAGAGGGCCCATATTTTCTTAATGTAATTGATTTTTCAAGGCATCACAAGGATGTCAATTTTTAGTTTTAGATCCTCAAGGATGCTATTGAGGAGGTTGGGCCACAAAATGTGGTCTAAGTAGTGACAAATGCACCCCATGTGTACAAAGCTACAAGGAAATTGATTTAGACAACTTATAGACACATTTGGTGGGCTCCTTGTTGTGTGCATGCCATGAATAATGCACTCAAGTACGTAGGAAAGATTGATTGGATCAAAGCAATGGTCAATGATGCTAGAGATGTACAGATGTTTATCTGCAACCATCACACTTCACATGCACTTTTCAAGACCTTTAAGAAAGAATTTTTGGAAACTTGTCGAGACTAGATATGCATTCTATTTCATTCTCTTGGAGAGAATGCTTGAGTTGCAAGAGGCATTGCAATTAATGATTATGACAGTAGGATGGAATCGGTGGTCCAAGTCCAAGATAGAGCAAGATAAGAGGGTGAAGGATGTAGGGAAGAGTGATGTTTTTTGGAGTGCTACAAAATACAGTCTCCATCATTTCTCCTGTTTTCCAAGTCATTAGATACGAGGATGCTAATGCACCTAGTCTTGGAGAGGTGTATGAGTGCATTGATTCTATGCTAGGCCAAATGAAGGTTGTTGTGCGAGAGGACCCCACATTAGCATTCTACAATAAGCATATTCAGCCAATCCAAAAGAGATTGGATAAGCTCAACACTCCCTTGCATATGGTTGCCTTTGCATTGAACCCTAAGTGGTATGTGCAAAATCCTTGTAGAGTTACACCCTTACATGATGTTGAAGTGAAGGTAGGGTTCTTTAAGGCCATTGAAAAATGTATGGTCCTGTAGTGGTTGACATCATTTGTACTGAGTGGACAAAATTTGTCACTCTTAGGGATTATTTTGAGGCGGTCAAGATGGGTATGGGAACTATGACACAAGAGGACCCAATTTTGTGGTAGAATTGTCATGAACTGATTTCTTTGACTCCACTCCATCCATTCAATTGTTACCTCAGGTTTCTAGTTCTTCAGTTGTTGAGAGGAACTGGTCTACTTATAGCTTCATCCATGTAACATACTCTTACTACACAGTAATTACTTTGTAAATTACCATAGAAGTAAATAAACATATGCTTTTAAAAATAAGTTTTTTTTTTCACTTTCATATAACATTTATCAAACATCGTCAATATATAAACTAGCACTTGCTCCAGAGGGGGTGCAAGGGTTACGCCGATAGAAAAATATAGTGAAGTAAGAAGGGGAGTGACGTAATGTTTACCACTTGTATAATATTGTTTGTATATTTGTACAAAGTGGATTTAATACACATTTGGAGATACAAGCAGACACAAGTACCAAAACAAACAACTTTTTTGGAGATATAGGTAGACACTAGGAGAACAAACAATATTTTAATCTCACAACAAAAAATAAACATTAAGAAAAGATAATGGGTGTATAACCATCTCTATCACAGAATAAAGTAAACATACAATGTGTTCATTCCATCTTGTTCTAATTATATAGAAATGACAGTAATATATAGAGAACACCTGTGGCATGTTTTGCGTACTTTGAAATATATACAATTTTGTTTGAATTAAATACAAATTGTTTGTAATATATAGAGAACACCCTTAGCATGTTTTGCATACTCCTTTATTCTATGAAAAGAATATATGTATGTGTAAACTAAGATGGCATAATCCTCTAAATAGACAAATACTAATTTATATTATGAGTTGATAGATATAGATCATGATGGTTTCTTGAAGCAAGATGTAAGTATTTACCCCTAGTTCGTAGTAGTGTATGGAATGTAATGGGTGGATGCATGGATGAATGGATATGTGAGGCATGCAAAGGATGGTAGGGATTACAATTTGGAGTGTGGATGGTAATTTGGAGAATAGTTGATGGCTCAGATAATGGTGGGTACGGTGAATGATAACGACCCATGTCAAGAAATTTACCATAAGAGAGTGTTAAGTGTACATTGAATGTCAACCAAGATCAAGATGATTTGGAATGTGGATGGGGATGGGTGAACATGGATTTGATAGATGGTTCATGGATGATTGAAGTTATGAATAGTTGTAGCATTGATAGCGGTTTTATCATAAGGACTCTACATTCTCCCCATGTTGGTGTTTGCACTAAAAAAAGTTCCCTCTAGTGTTTAAGAGTTATCTTTATTCCTTAATTGCTATAAAGCCAATAAGTTGCCCAAGATTGTTGATATTTGAAGTAGAAGACTCTTGCTCATTGATAATGATGTTTAGAGTAGAAGACTCTTGTTTTTGTAGAACATCTACGTGTACATTTAGGAGTAAAGCATCTCATGGGTAGATGGAGGAGTAGGTGGTATATGGATATGATCATCATTTGCGCCATCTTGTATGGATTGGAGAATTCTCATTAGATCATGGTAGTATATTGGAGGTACAAATTCTTGATCTTGATTCTGAGCATGGTGTTGTCTTCAGTATGCTTTGGTTCGTGTTCTTGACATGGATCAATTTGAAAGGATGGATTGTTTGAAAAGAGTTTTCCAATGTATTCATTAGGCATGGGAATTGGCTCAATATTTTGTTGATTTTGAAGTGGATTTGGATCAAGTGTTGAGTTGTGTTATCGTACAATATCTGCAACCATGAGTTGGTAGGATGTCTATATGTCTTGTAAATGGCCATTGCTAGACTTTGGTGAGAGGTGTTTAGGATGTCTATATATTGCGTGAGGTTATCATTTATACAACTTTTTCCAGAATCTGCATTGCTACTTATACTAACTACTGTTGTCTCAAATCTTCAGTTTGTTGACCTTGTTCATGTTTGTTTCCACAATAATCTTCACACTCGATATTTTTGAAGAAGATTAAAATATATTGAGAAAATGGATGGATTCTAAAGGACATCTAAATAAACATGGAATTTTAGTTACCTATTACACATTATAAATTAAATCAAACAAATTTAAAAATAAAATCTTATGACCTTAATAAATAAAGTCTATATTTGTGTAACACATTCCTGATATGCAAGATATACTCTACATGGACTCAAAACAAAACTTTAGAAGCCAACGGAGATAAAAAAACAAATTCTTTAGGAACCAGAAATTGGTAAATAGTACAAAACTTATAAGGAATTTGGAAACTACCCACTCTTAAGCCTACATTTAATGCCAGCTTGATTATGTGATTTATACACTAAAAGTCTCTGAGCTCAATAAAGTCTGATAGATGTCTTATATATATCATGGGACTGGATTAATCTTGCATGATGTAGTTGAAAAAAGGTCATGTTATTAAAAGTAAAAAGACTTTCATTACTTGAGACAATCTAGATCAATGGTGCAACATCACAACCGAAAACACTGAATGTACTTCTTTGTTAAATAACATTACTTGTTTATTAAGCCATGCCACATAAGATATTTAGAAAAGTTGGTGACACAAGCATAATTTTAATATAATTGCATGAACCACAAATACTATGTAGCTTTTGGGACAATTTTTCATAGTAGATATATTACTGGAAAGGTGTCTTCTATGAAATGGGTGATATTCTACAGGTGATTACACATCAAAATGCATAAATGGCCCATCACTTGATATGAATGGAGGGCCTTATTATTTAAATAAAACAAAATTATTTCATGCAACTGATGTTTTGAGTGAAATATGGATTATGATGTGTTAAAGGATAAACACACACATTTTCTGCCAAGAACAAATTGGTATTATTCTTCAAAGTCATCATATCTTTAAGTAGAACAAAACGCCAAAAAAGTTTTTATCGTTGATTCTTAGTCAATAACCACCTTATGAGTAGAGCAAATACTATTTATAAAAGCAATTATGCTTCCCACTAGATGGTGCCTCGTCTTCTTTCACATTTCATTGTGTTGTTTTTACAACTGATTTAGCAAGATTTGACAGTTTGTATTGGTTACGTGTAAAGTTTCATTGTGTTGTTTTTATAACTTTTTTGCTCAGAAGAAGCATTATTAGAGTCTCAATTTGTCTTATGTTGTATGCCATTCTGTATGGTACTATGGAGTGAGCAATGGGAGATTAAGACAATTCAAGGGTGAGCAGTCTATTGGTTTCTGTGCGTACATAAAGCTTTCTTCGTTTTTGTCACGCTGGTGAACTAATTCATTTTGAATATTCATTTGTTGACACCATATCACAGTTCGAATAATGAGTATAATGATAAGCTATTTGAGTTATTTGGTTTTGTTATGTGGAACTGGGAAAAGAATTTTGGTCATGTTTAAACTTAAAGCTACTTGATGCAGGCAGAAGCTACCAAATACTTGGGAGGTGAAATCATAAATTTGGTGAGTGTTCATGTAACAGAATTAGTGATCTGTTGTTGGCATAGATTCACACATTATATTTTGAATATCTACAATATGGACCATTTTTGCTTTATTTTTTTGCTTTGTTGTCAACATACCTTGTAATTTGTTGTAGGATGCAATTCCAAACCGTACATAATGTTTCTGTTCACTTGGAAAGAAGTGAACATTATGATGCAGGCTGGTTTTGTCACCATCCCCAGCAATATCGAAATGTGTTAAATGGTGATTTCCTTAAGTTCAAAGTTTTAATAGGTTTAGTACTACAATCTCATATGATGGTAAGCATGGAGGATTTTTTAAAAAGTCATCCTTGGAAGCTCATTCGGTGCTGCATGTAGGGTAATCGAGAGACTGATTGGGGCTCGCTCAAATTTTGTGAAGTATATATGTGTCATAATTTTGAGGTGTGGGGGTGAATTTTTTTGGCTTGCAATCGCTATGGTTGGTCATGGTGGGGAAGGCAAGGCTATTATTCATACTAGGATAACTTTAATCTCAAAGTGGTTATGCAAGGGTTCTAGATTAATCGTTAAATGATTCTTTAAGAAAAATGTTGTGCTGCTTTAGTGATTACTTGGCCAAATTAGTCTGGGCCAATAATCAAGATAGCCCATGCTGATGCCAGCCTATGAATAAAAATTTGGTTGGTTGGTTGGTTGGGCAGATCATTTAAAAATCAACACAAGTAATCTTTGCAATGGACACAGGTTTTAATAATGAAGCAACCGATATTTGATGCCAGCGTATGCATAGAAATTTGGTTTTGTTGGGTTAAGCATTTAAAAATCCAACGATTGATGTGGACTAACGACACCTTTTCATCATCTAACGAATGGGAAAGAAGACGAGGCATCTATTGCCATTCATAGAGTTAGCAAGTGGGTTCCCGTAGATGCCAGCATGTTGGTTCGTCCCCGAAGTCAATGGCCGGAGGAGATATAAAAGCAATCCACCATATTTCATCGACGAAGTTTAACAGCAACCCACGGGAAACCATGGTAGTTCCACAACGTGAGACTTATTTCAGGCCAAAAGCCCATGCAATATATAGCCTATCGGCTAATGAATAATACGACTTTTGAATTTGCACTATATTAATTGCAACTTGAGAAATAAAAAACTTTTTATTACAAATCATAAGTGAAATGTTTTTCAAGTATACAAATTTATATCACATAAAGAGATACAAGGTGAAAACTTTCCATATCTAGAAATCTACTTTTGTTTTACAAGCCTTGACGTTGTCGTCTGCAAGAGGGAGAGCATCACCCAAGCGCTACTCCAACCAGAGACTGATGCTCCCCCACACAACTTTCAATTGGAAGTGGCCCTACCCTTCATGAAGAGTATAGACAAATGAACCAACATATACATGTCATCTAAGTTCTAGTGTTGTGTCCATAAATAATCATCCATACGACTTTAGACATCTCTAACTAAATATGATCAATCTGACTAGATATGCAATCTAGAACACAGTGAATTGAGTGATGCAAGCAAAGAGATGTCTATTAGGAGAAGGGCAGGGAATGAAAGGAGGTAGCACAAGTCTATGAGAGACAAAATTATATTGCCGCGTATCATAGACTTGTGCTACCTCCTTTCATTCCCTGCCCTTCTCCTAATAATCTTCAACCTCTCCATAATAATAATAGTCCTCTATGATATTAGACTCTTCAAGTCTCATCTCCAATCCGCGCTCACCTTCTCCTTGTGGTATGAATAATGATTGAACAAAATGCAACATAAAATGTAAAGCACCAGTCCACTATTCCCTCTCTATTTGTGTGGTCTTAACCACTTAATTGCTATGTTAATAACTTTTAAAATTCCTTATTAATGACCACTAAAAGAATCATAAACTCCCTAACAAGTGACACCAATTCTCCCTCTGTTCACATTAATATGCATACTATAAATAGAAGCCACTGCTTCTTAATGGCTTTAGCAAATAGTTGAACTTTCAGTGCCACCTTTATGCTCTCCATAATGGCATTAATGCAATTTAAAACTCTTAGTTTGAAGCCTTTGATGGAGGCTTTTAAGCCCCACGAAGTGGTTATGTATTTTGAAGATATTTACTTACCTTTACATGCTTATATTAGCATGCTGAGCTGCCTTCAAAATGCCATTTAATAATATGAATTTAAATAATAGTCAATTAGACTTTATATAAACAAATTTGATAAATCGAAATGATGAAGATGATACTTATGTAACATTATTTTTATCGAAAAAGACTAGGTCAAGAACTCAACAAGGCTCATCCTAACCTTACAAATCAACCCAAATTTAGTCAAAATTTGAAATTAACTCAATGGCAATACTAGAATTACTTACTCGAACTGGTTACATAGACTTACGTGACTGTGTGTTCAACTCATTTGGCATTAAGTTGTTTATTTCTCATGTCTATGCTCCTCTCTTTGGTGATACTCTCCCTCCCTTTAGGAGGGTAAGAATCTGATCCTGTATTTCACTTAAAAATCCAATAACATAGTATAGTATCAGAAAATGTACTCCTTATATTTTCACACTATGTTTTGGGTCCCTTAATTAATTGGAATTAATTAACCTCTAATTGCCTAAATTTTGTATCTACAATCCTAATTAATTGCAATTTCTGAAAGGGGAATTATTATTTAATTAATGCAATTATCATTTTTAACACCCACGAATGAATAGGTCCTGATAATTTAGGTTAGGATCCATTCGCCCTTGGGTGAATAGGTCCCCCTTTAAATCACAAATTCAAATTTTAAACATGTTATTCGTTGCATCTTAAGGTCCTAAATTCAAGTTTTAAGTGTTTTCTAATAATGCTTAATTTTTGGGAAATTAGAAAATTGTCTATAAAAGCAAGGTCTTTTATCAATTCAAATCCTAGAAAATTTGGAGCAACTTCAGAAGAGCTAAAATTATTGTCAAAGGTGTTCAAGAGCAAATTTCTTGAGCATTTGTTACAACAATCAAGATCTCAAGCATCATGTCAAATTTATCAAGCATCATGCATATTTTTGGAGCTAACATTGTGATGTAGGTTTCAAGCATTCAAGTCGAATTTCAAGCATCAAGATCATATCATCAATCAAGCCATTCATGCAAGATCAAGACCTTGGAGATATGAATTGAGTTTCAGTCCTTCAAGGGTTCCAAATCAAGGGTTTGGTGAGTTGTAACATAGCACTTGTTCATTCACCATTCCTTTCTTGTTTCATTGTTTCAATTCAAGGTTTACCAAAACGGGGTTTGACCAAGACAAACCCACATTCACCAAAAACAAAAAAAATTTCCCTCTTGTGTGTTTTACAAATCTTAGGTTGAAGAAAGATTGAAGATCTATTAAAGAGCAAAAATGGAAAAGTTGTCAAAGTTGTCATCAAGCCATGGAAACTCACTTTTAGAATTTATTTCTGAACTTCCAACTATGAAATCCAAAGAATTTGGGAGTGCATACATAGGAGCAAAGGACCCATAAAGTGATTTCAAAAATCCCTACAAAGACCCATTCACCCTTGGGTGAATGAGTCTTAGAGGACACTCAACAACAACATTTTGATGACAGGTGCAAAAATACTTAACCTTCTCATATCTATCTGAAAGTTGTAGGTTTCATTAGATTAAGGTTTAATCTTCTAATTTCATGTATTACTTTGCATTTTTGGGTTTACTTAGTATTTTTAGTCTTTCTCTTAAAAGTGTTGTTTCAACAAATTTGCCCCGTCCTAGATCATGAGGAAAACAAAAAGATCTCCTTCAAAGTTGACTCACCTAAGGGCTGAAAGTCAACCTTGGCTTAAGGGATCTCTTTTCCTAATGAAATAGAGGGAGATGGGTGCATTATACCCCATTTTCCCCTTTCTATTTATAGTAAATTATTGGTGAACCCCCATTTAAACAAATCCCACCATTTCCCACCATTTCATTTTGTGAACCTGACATTCTTGCACTATAATTTTTTTAATTTGGAGTCCATTCAAACTCTAGATCTAAGAACTGCATTACTTTGAATTGCATTGTATTGATTTGCATTTCATTTAGGGTTGTTAACTTACATTAATTAGCATTTCATTTAGGGTTTTCAGTTTGCAATTTGCATGCTTTAAAATCTAAAAAAATTCAAAAATTTACATTAATTTTGCATAGTATTTGTATGTTAGTGTATGTGTGATCATTCATATTCAAAAAATGAGTCAAAATTGCATTTCAAAAAGTGTCATATTGCTCATCATTTTTCATACACTGCACTTGCATTTAAACATATTTTTTTTGGAAAAACTAGGCACTAAAAGTACAATTTATAACCTGAAACAGGAAACCCTAGATCTTAACTTCAAACTCAAATTCAAATTTTTGCAACCCTTGTGCTAGGACCCATTTGCCCTAGGGCGAATCTATTCTTGTGTAGGTCCTATTGTAGACTTTTGGATAGTGATTTGTCTCTGTTTGCATTCTTATGATTTGTTGTTAAACCTAGGTTTTAGCTTTAGAAATTAAAAAAATCTATCATCCTTTGCATTAGGTTTAATTGTTCTAATTAAGTGCATTGTTTGGAAATTAAAATTGGAATTAAAAGACATCATTTTTAGGTTTTTGCATAGTATAATCAACAAATTATCTTGTTTAAAATCTAGAAATTGCTATCTCTTTTACATACTTGCATTGCACTTCATATTCTAGGGTGTTTGATTGCATTTATCTAGAAGTTATTCTCCATTTTGGGTGCACATAGGTTTGGTGAAACTTGTATGAGCTTGACAATATGATGTCCTATTACTAATATTGTGGTGAGACGTAGTTCGAGACTCATGCCATCCTGTGTTCCTACACTCATGGATCTTGAGTTTTCCAACTCTTTCACTCATAGTGTTGATACTAGTCAACCCACTATGGACCATAGCTTTGATACCTCTTTTCCCATGACCACCCTACCCAAAACTAATGTCACTAATCATGACACAATGGTTGCTAATGTCCCTCAAGAAGAACTAAAACAAATGGATGAAGATTTAGAGAAATTACAAAAAATTGTGAATTCTGAATACGTTGTTGGTATTGCAATTCCTGTCATAGATAACATGAGAAAAATTCTTGATAATGATTAAGGAATAGAGATTGTTTGTAGCCTAGCTCATATTATTGATAAACATGTTCCTATTGTAGCTAGTTGTGCTCAAACTTTGGGGTTTACTCAAAGTCGAGGTGGAAATATAATTCCTCCTTCCATAACTATGACCTTTATTCTGACATACACTAATCCAACTATTACAACAACTAAACAACCTACTAGCAATGTCAATACCACCTTAGGTATTTTCACTTGGAATCCCTTTAGCTTTGTGCATTCAAATCTGATATCTTCCAATCCATCTCCCCTCACAAACTTACAATTGACTTGCCTTTTGAATACATATACACCTCCATCTTATTCACCTCCATCTCATGACACAAATAATGATCCCATTCTTAACCAACTTATATAAAATGTTTCATCCCTCTAACAACAAATTGTTACATTGAACCAAAGTCAAAATGGCCAACCTTCACAATATGTTAAAAGAAACTCCTTATCCTTGGAGATATTGAGAGCACAAATGCCACAAGGCATAGAGATTCCTAGATTTGAGAAATACGGTGGAAAAGGAGACCCTAGCAACCATGTATCGGTATATACAACCCTATGTAGTGACTTCATTTTTGAAGACAAACTCTTGGCTAAAATTTTCCTTAGATCCTTGAAATACATTGCCTTGGAGTGGTTTTGTTCTTTACCAAATAACTCAATTAGTTCATTCAATGAACTTGTTGATTCCTATCTTAACCACTTCCAAGTGCACAAGGGTCCCATAATGACCTTAGCTAATTTAATGCACTGTAAACAAAATAAAGATGAAAAGGTCACCGATTTCATAGCACGATACTAATTGCTTTACTTGCAAATGCACATTAAGATTCCTAATGCCGACCTTCAAAGAATGTTTATAGCCAACTTGCATAACAATATTCAAGCTAAAATTGAGATGTTGAAGTTTCCCTCCTTTACACACTTGTGCACGACCCTTCGTGACTATCAAAATTCGGTTAGTCATCGTGAAGAAAAAACTCCTAATAATTTTGAGAAATCCAAAGCTGTGTGCCCCACAATAATTTCCAACTTTTCAAGAAATAAAATAAAGACATTTCACAAATAAATACAACTCAAACAAGTCAACATGTTAACTCCCAAGTGTCTACTATAAAAATGACAAATCCATATCCATTTAGGGAGAGGAGTAGAAAATTTACCCCTTTACTTGATACACTTCACTCCATCATGTTGCAACTTATAAGTAAGAACTTAGTTACCTTATCTCTTGTTAGAGCCATTAATACAACTAAGCCCTTACCTCCAAACTTTAACTTGAATGCCTTTTTCCATTATCACTAACAAAATGGACACGATACAAAATAATGTAAGTGTCTTATGTTGGTATGTGGCAACTAATCATGCTATACTGTACACCCCGACACGTATCCTTGCCGGGGTCCCCCCGAGAAAAAATTTCCTCCTACTTTTTCACGTCATCACCGAAAAAGGGAAAAATCAACGAAAAAGGAAAAATACGATTTGTAGAACCCAAAATCTGGAAGCTTCTAAGCTTGTTAAAAAGGGGTTCAGATGGGTGTTATAGTATGATGAAAAACGTGATTATTCGCAAGATTGTAATAAGTTTTGCACTGGATAATAAAATCATTGGATGGTTGCGGTTTGATGGATGTAGCCCGGATTGGGCGAACCACGTTAAATTTTCTGTGTTATAATTTATTCTGTGTGTTTTTTTAGTTTCTCTATTTATTACTTAAATCTACATTTAATTGTTAGATATCTGCCTTTCTAACCCTAACATCTTAAACATATTGTGCAAGACCTCATTGATTCTAATCACATCCAGATTGGTGGTGTTAATGATAAAGAAAATAAGTCCATTGCCCCACCCAACCAAAATCTGCAAATCTTTACCAACCTCATGCCAAATCATAATTTCTCTTTTGTGAAAGCTAATGATGCCAAGAATGATGTGATGAATGTTGAAAAGCTTGAAGATACCAATAATGATGATATAAATGAAAATGAAGGAGACATAGAATGTATGGTCACCTTCATTGATGTTCAATCTCGTAAGGGCCAAACCAAAATGCTCCTTGACATTACTTTCTCAAAAAATGACATTTAATTAGACATGCACCTGATGGTCCTCTTTACATAGCTGGAAGAATCAATGACAAGCCTACTAATGGAATATTAATTGATCTTGTGTGTTTAGAGAATATGATCATCGAGGAATTCTTATTTGTGCATGAACTTTATCAAGATTCTTATGAATAACCGAAAGTATGGATCAAAACATATAATGGTTTTGCTTGCCCTACAATAGGTTCGATCACTCTTCCTTTACAAGTTGGACCAAAAAAATTGAATGTCTCATTTTACATCATCCCGTTGTCAGACCAATTCCATGTGAAGCTTGGTTATCCATGGCTATGCTCCATGGATGTCGTCCCATCGGTAGTGCATAAATGCTTAAAGTTTTCGTTTGGCAATAATATATTTACTGTACACCATAGTGGCTTTAATCTTGTGTCTTCCTATGGGAATTTCTCATTGGATATATTTTGGCCTGAACCTATGGAACCTATTAAGCCTCGTGAATACTTCTTTTTCAAATCTTATCAAAAGTTTAAGGAAAAGTGTATAACAGAATTATCCCTTAGCAACTTGCCTCAACTCATGTATGAACCAAAAGCTCTTCTAAGTAACTAAGACCAACCCATGATAAATCCTTTTCCTATTTCCTACAAAAGACCAAGAGATAATGAAATAAGTCCCATTTTCCCTCCTAAGATAAACAATTTTATAAATTTAAAGATAAATTGGTTGAACAACCTCCCATGGTTCCTTTTGTCCCTCCCTTGTGGGAAGAAAATAAACCTATGGTTGATAAACCTGCTCCTACACAATCACAACTTGAAAATCTTTCAAAAAGAAATAGAAATGCTACAGAGTGTAGATGTAGACATCATCCTATTGCTTGTAGATTAAAAGAAGAGAATACAATAGAAAATCAAGATCAAACACCAATCGAAGCAAAGCATGATGACTCTCCACCTTTACCACAACAAAAACAACAAGAAAATTCTATGGACATTGTCATTAGGCCTCTTATTATGATTAATTTGGATAATGATGATGAGATTGCTAAAATTGATGAGGAAGTGCATAATGAGCTGAATTTATTGTTTTCCTCTTCTATGAGCCTAAATAATAACAACTGTGATGGTCCTCCTATATAAAGAGTGACTCACCATGTGTTGAACCTGGTGATGCTCCTAGTACATCACTTGTTGTTGTCCCTTTAGCTAATTTTCCACCTTTTGCATATGATGAACAAGATTGGGATGCGGATGACCTGCTATAGGTTGACTCGCATGTGCCATATTAGTATTATCTTCTTCTCTTTGTGTTCTTTGTAAATGCATGTGCATAATGTGATCCCTTGTACTGTGCTTTTTGGAATGTCTTTATATGTTTGCGAGCCTACTTTGGATGATCCTCGTGACTCTTTTGGTGTAAGGATACAAAGGAAGACAATTTCTTGTGACCTATTTTTATCTACATTATTTTGTCTATCATAACCTTTATGTTTTGTCTTGTGTTTTCTTTTCGGGGATAACGCAAGGTGTCAAGACATTTAGGTCTCTTCCATGTTGACCCAAAAGCTCTCCTTTGTTTATCTCTCTTTATTTGTCATTCTTCCTTTGTGCTCGTTGTTCCATGAGTTATTTGGGGTACGATGACGGTTTTGAGCTTGATTATATTACTACCGCAATGAAAAATGTTGACCCCAGATCCATGGATCCCTTATGTGTTATCTTAGGATTGCATATGGGGGGTAACCCTCCTTTGCATGATGTAGATCTAATTGGAAACATAGGTAAAAAACATAGGGATTTCTGAATAAACCTCTCATGTATTAGCATTTATTGTGTTCTACTTTAAAGTAATCACCCACAACATGGTGTTTAAAAATTCCTTTAAAGTGGGGGAATACGCATCCCCACTCATTGTTTGCTTCAAAAAGTAGTCTTCTTACTTCACGTGATGTGTCTTCTTGGTGGTTTCATTGGGTTTGACGTCCTTCAAGATTGCATCCTTTCTGAGCATATGACATTCCTCTTAGTGGTGATGCTACAAATTGCATTCCCTAAGTTGCAAATCTTTTATCCTCGACTAGTCCTCTCTTGGAGACATTAAGCACGCTGTTCCCTAAAGCGAGACATTTCATGAACTAAGAAAAACCCCTTTGAATATCCTATTGCATGTAAAACCTTTTTATGTGGCCTTCTAGCCTTGTGACCATTTATGTGGCACGTTATTAAAGTTATCAGGAGGTATAAATTTGCTATGGTTATTACAATGGGAGCCTAGACTTGGCATGACCTTCACATTAGCCACTTTTTGGGGCTCACCTACTAGACAATGAACTTCATTAGCCCGTGTGAGCATATTTTTTTGTATAGTGGACAACAGGTTTCCACTTGTAAATATTTTTTAGAAAAAAAGCTAAGGCTTGATCCATACCAATTGGAAAAATAGTCGAGTCTTGATCCATCCCCTTTTCTCTTTTCTCATTAATTTTGGTATTGTATACTTGTGTATCTTGTCTTGATGCTGCATATTTAGCATAGGCATGTGTCTCTTTGTGCCTTTGTTGGTTTGTCATGAGATCTTAGATCTTGGGGTCTTGATCATCCTCCTTGATCTTTGTTGTCTTCTATTTTCAACAATTGTACAATTAGACCTCTCTTAACGCTTGTTTGACTACTTTAGTGTGAGTTTGAGTGCAGGATCATCTTCTCACTAAAGTGGGGGTAAATGTAGTGTCAGAAAATGTACTCCTTACATTTTCACACTATGTTTTGGATCCCTTAATTAATTGAACTTAATTAAGCCTCTAATTGCCTAAATTTTGCATCTACAAGCCTAGTTAATTGCAATTTTCAAAAGGGGAATTATTATTTAATTAATGCAATTATTATTTTTAACATAAATGAATAGGTCCTAATAATTCAGGTCAACACCCATTCAACCTTGGGCGAATGGGTCCCCCTTAAGATCAAAAATTCAAAATTTAAACATATTTTTGGCAGCATTTTAATGTCCTAAATTCAAGTTTTAAGTGTCGGCTTGTAATGTTTAATTTTTGGGAAATTAGAAAATTGTCTATAAAAGCAAGGTATTTTATCAATTCAAATCCTAGAAAATTTGGAGCAACTTCACAAGAGCCAAAATTATTGTCAAAGGTGTTCAAGAGCATATTTTTTAAACATTTGCTGCAACAATCAAGATCTCAAGCATCATGTCAAAGTTATCAAGCATCTTGCATGTTTTGGAGCTAGCATTGTGATGTAGGTTTCAAACATTCAAGTTAAATTTCAAGCATCAAGATCATATCATCAATCAAGCCATTTCATGCAAGATCAAGACCTTGGAGATATAAATTTAGTTTCAATCCTTCAAGGGTTTGGTGAGTTGCAATGTAGCACTTGTTCATTCATCATTCCTTTCATGTTTCATTGTTTCAATTCAAGGTTTAATTAACAAAATGGGGTTTGACCAAGGAAAACCCCCATTCACTAAAAACAAAAAAATTTTCTCGCCTGTGTGTTTTGTAGATCTTAGGTTGAAGAAGGATTGAAGTCTATTAAAGAGAAAAAATAGAAAAGTTGAAAAAGTTATCAAAGTTGTCGTCAAACCATGGAAACTCACTTTCAGAATTTATTTCCGAACTTCTGACTATGAAATCTAGAGAATTTTAGAGTGCAAACATAGGAGTAGAGGACCCATAAAGTGATTTCAGAAAGCCCTAGAAAGACCCATTCACCCTTGGGTGAATGAGTCTCAGAGGACACTCAACAAAATTTTGATGGCAGGTACAAAAATACTTAACCTTCTCAGATTTGTCTACAAGTTGTAGGTTCAGTTAGATTAAGGTTTAATCTTCTGATTTCATGTGTTACTTTGCATTTTTTGGTTTATTTAGTATTTTTTAGTCTTTGTCCTAAAAGTGTTGTTTCAGCAGATCTACCCCATCCTAGATCATAAGAAAAACAAGATCTCCTTCAAAGTTGACTCACCTAAGGGCTGAAAGTCAACCTTCGCTTAGGGAATCTCTTTTTCCTAATGAAATAGAGGGAGATAGGTGCATTATACCACATTTTCCCCTTTCTATTTATAGTAAATTATTGGTAAATCCCCATTTAAACAAATCCCACCATTTCCCTCCATTTCACATAGTTAGTCCATTATTAGACACAACATCATAATCTTGATTAAATAATAATAATCATTAAAGTTGAAACACATTGCATTGCATTATAATTTTATCAAAATGTCAAATAACATATAACCATCTATTGATGTTAAAAACACATTTTTAACGTAAAAGTTAAAGTAATTTGCATGTCAAAATTCAGGGTGTAATAATCAACTCTCTTAAGAGGAATAGACTTACCTCTAGGAGAGTAGAGAAGCTTGTGGTTGTACACAATGCTTTGTGTCTCATTAATCGCAAGACACTTGTGTATAAAGAGATTCCAATAGCACGATGGGATGTAGAGCTAGAGGAGCCAACATAAATTGATAAGGATGCTACAGTTACACAGGTAGGGTTGGTTGGTATTAGTTTGGTGGAGTTTTAGCATGTGTCCACTTCCAGTTCTAGCAATTCTAGTGATGAGGATTTTGGGGATGATTAGAGGCTTCACTTCACTACATTTTGCTATTTTGAAATGATTCATTATTGTACTCATTGTAATCATCATTGTGAAATCTTGAATACAAAATTTGATTTCAACATTTTCGTTGTTTAAACTTCAATGTTATTGTTAAATTGTTAATAACTTTAATTAGAAATTTCAATTTGTATTATCTTTTTGAAAGATATATCATAGATTTCATAGTTTCTCTTTGGATAGCAACACTTGTATTATCTTTGTGAATTAAAGAAAGGCAACATTAAGGAGAGTTTGAGAATATAAGTATTCATTTGTTGTTCATTTGGTATTTTTTGGAAGTGAATTTCAAGATAAGTCTGAGTTTTCTCCAGTATTGCAAGTCGAGCTCTTGGAAAAGATTATGACTCACATAGAGACCGAAACTTCTAGAGCTTAAGTGTAGAAACAAGAACTTACAAGCACGAAATTACACTTTATGTATACTTTATTTCATGATTTAAAACTATAGTTTAAAATTGAAAGTTAAATATTGAATGATGAAAGTATAGTTATTACATTATGAAGAATTTCATATGCTAAGTAGCCAATATATGGTTTAATTATTTATAGATTGTACAAGAGTTTGTATATTTCCTTCTTTCAAACTATTAGAACAACAAGGAAGACACTTAGTCTTTGCTATGAAAATTTAAATAATTTATTTTATTTTCTTAAGGAAATTTCATTTCTAGTTAGATATATGAAATTGTATATATACCTTCTTATGGGAATGCATTTAAGTACATATATATATATATATACATAAATATATTCATGAAAATGATGAGTAGATTGTTTTTAATGTTAGGTATTCCCACAAAAAAGAAGATAAGCTTATGCTATATCAGCTATATTATCTGTATATAACCAACTTTATAAACTAAAATTGTGAATGAGTATCAAACACATGAACTCAAGTTTCCTTTAAGCAAAACAAATTGGAAATTATATTGTTTTTATACCATAAACATTAATGAGTTCTCAAGTATATAACCTTATGGAAAATCATTGAAAAGATTGAAACATTATTAAGAAGAAGTGATCTTCTATTTATGTTTAAAATTATATTATAGTATTTATTTGACATGTAGTCAATCCTTTAAAGATGAGACCAAGTGTGTCAAGTTGATGATATTGAGTCATCATTATTAATCAAATGTGCATAAAAATAGGAGAGTAGTCACTCACTTGTTTTGTTTTAAGGACTTGAACAAATGGGAGATGCCAAGACCTAAGTGGTTACGAGAACGTAACATGGGTGTTCAAATTTAGAGAACTTAACCAATTTGGTCGTTTATCAACTTAGTGAGTCATCACATTATGAATGAAAATCTTTTGAAAAGTCAAACCAGTTGGTCAAATAGTTAGTTATGCGAAACCTTAGGTCGTGAAGGTTTCCAAGTCGAGTTAGAGGTAGGTGAACATATGACTCCAATTTTAAGGAATTGGTTGAAATATTTTTCAAACTTTGGTCAAAGTAGTGCAAAATTATCTGCTTACACTAGTCGGTTCATTGTGATCTAGATTGTATAACCAATCAGTAGGGTCATACTTATTTAGATAAGTCTATAGTTGTATGACCAAATTGATTATGTAGGACACAACACTAGAGACTTAGATGGCATACTAGGGGTCCCTTAGTCTATACTCTTCATTGAAGGGTAGGGCCATGTTCAAGCCTAAAAATACTAAGCAAAAACCTTATGGGAAACTCAGTTAACGGGGGGATCAATTGTGCTAAACTGAGTGACCTCTAGGATTTTAAAGAAGTTGGATCCTTATGTAATTGGGGGCTTGGAAAGGGAAAATGAAATAAATATATAAAATAAATATCTAATCTAAGGCAATGTGCCATGGTGTAAGTTAGTAGGCATGGAAAATCTTCGCTTCCGGTGATATTTAAGGGCCCGTTCAACAATCTACATGTCCAAAAATGACAGAAAGCATAGATGAAAAACCAAAGAAGTCTATTAAATAACATAAAATAACTTTCATACACGTTCACTAAAAAGAAGAGTCCAAGACATGGTCTGAATCAACAAACTTATATTGAAATTATAGAAGTTCTACAAATAAACTACTTAGTACAATAACAACATAGTATAACGTTTTATCAACTAACTAAGAAACAATGAGGTTGAAAAAATGACACAATCTGTGAGTCTTAATACAATAATAAAAAATAATACAAAGGCCTGGTGTCTTTCAAACAATTTTTTTGTGTATTCTCCGAACTCATTTTTCAAAAAATTGAAGCAATATATATAGAAAAGCATCCCATTGTCTGAGAGCTAGTAAGTAAAAAGATTCCTAGGCATGAGTAATGATGTCCGTCATAATGATTTCCCAAGGTCATTGAAACATAAAAGATTTTGAAACATAGAATGCAGTCGCCTTTGAAAGAGATGCATCCCTCTGCAAATGATGATTGTGATCCCAATGTGGAAGCAACAAAATTCCCATGTAGACATGTGTCACACACCCACAGAGTTGGTTGGGACATGTGGTGATAGGACATGGCTTGTCATTCATTCTTCCCTTCCTTGCGATGAAATTCCCCATGGAGAAGACACGTGGAGGAGTCTTTGTTTCAAGTGTCGACTGTGGGGTCCACCAAAAGGTGCCCGTAGAATGATGCTACATGCCACACAGGTGGAGCTTAGTAGAGAAGCAAAGGGGAGCGGGCTTGCAAAGGCCCACACTGTTGACACATGGAGGCATGGCAGAGCTTGATAAAGAAGAAAGGGAGGAAATCCTTCCAAGGAGTGTGCAACGGACACGTGGACTTGGAGATATACAAACACATGAGGCACGAGCTAGGGCCAAGAAAAATAATAACATCAACTCGAAGGGAGATCCAAGGATTTTTAATCCATAGGGCACTTCCAGTTAGAAGGTGTACAACGGACTGTTGGTCTATGGTTAAAGGTAAAGTGCTCGAGTGATGTTCTCTCGCTTGCAGATGACAACATCGAGGCTTGTGAAACATAAGATTTGTCTAGATATGGAAGACTTGACTTGAAAACTGAATTGTAATTCATAAAATTTGTACACCTGATAGTTTATCTTGTATGAACTATAACTATAAAGATCTATTTCATTTTCAAGTTGAACTGTAATATTATTTCAATTTGAAAAGATTCTTTATACTTTCAAATATGAAATGTGCAATAAATTTTGTTAGAAAAAGAAAAAAATACATCCCTATTTTAAGAAAATGCATTTATTCTTTTATGGTAAAAACCAAAGCAATTATTGTGTTGTAAGTTATATTTTTATAATGAGAGTCCTTAATATATTTGAAATTAAAGAAGCTTGTGAGGGCTTCTTTCAAGTTTTGAGCTTTGATAAACATCTTTGAATAAGATGATGCTCATAGGTAGTTTGAATGGAAATCACAACATTGTTAAGTTTAACTAGCTACGTGTATGTAAAAGACTTGTAAAACCTTATTATCTTAGTCAAAAGGTGTAGGATAATGACTTCAAGCCACTACTAAATATGTCCAAAACCCTATAGTTTGTATATCCATGAAGATTCATTGGTGAAATTTCAAGGTTTTCTATAAGAAGTAGAAGGAAGTCATAGATGTAGTCAAATGAAGTGAGTAGTTCATACCATGAAAATGATTTTCAATAGATGTGATACCAATCCATGAAGGTCAACCATTTTACCCATCAAGCCTAGACACAATCTAAAGATGGCAGTCATAGAGCAAAAAAGAAGGCAACAGTTTCAAACATCACAAAGCTTTAAGCATAGTGGCATAAGGGTTTAAGCAAGGTTGTATTTAGAAAATTTTAAGGAATACATGTATGTAAGGTAACAAAGCTTAAGAGTGGTAGCAAGGAGTGAGAGCTTAATGATAGTAGAGGAACTATAAAAGAGCATGAAATTTCTATCAATTCATTATAGTTTAGTAAAGGGTAGTTTTATCTATGAATGACATATGTTCCCTAAGTCAAGTGACATGGAGGAGTTTAAAGGATAGCCTAGAATGATACAAGATAGTGGTGGAAAAGTACCACATTTGCATAATACATATGAGGACAATCCTAGATACAAATAAATTGTGCATGAGTAATAGAAGCACAATAGCATGAGTTGTCTAATGATCAAAGCAATGATGATAATGCTTACAATCCAAAGGTAGTCAAACAGTTGAACCTATATTTGCAAGGTGGAAGTAATGCTATCAAGTGAAGGAACAAGTGTTGGAGATAAAGGGTAATCTTGATTTACATAGAAGATATTGAGAGGTGGTCATTTAAAGGGAAATACTCTATTTATGACAATGATAAGGTTTCCATGGAATCCTGAAAACATAAAAAAACACAATCAAATATTTAATAATAATAACAATGTTACGATCCATAAAGATAGTCCAAACATCATGAATGAAAAGCATAGGTAGAAGATGTAAGAGACAAATTAGTTTATGAAAAACATCATGTTCTTTCCAGTAAGGAGGCTTACACAGTGTGATCAAGAAAATGACATCTTGTGATGAGAAATAGAAAAGATAGAAAACTTTCAAATGATAGTGGTATTAAAATTTTAGTGATAGTGTGGGAGGAGTAAGGTATGAAAATGATAACAATGCATTGTCTAATGGATCTATGTATGAAAAGTGTTACAAGGAGATGAAATTTAGTAAGATAATAGTATTTGATTAGATGAACATATTTTCCACAAGACTAAGGGATGACTGATAGTATGAAGACCCATTTGATTAGGAGTTATAAAGGAATCTTGAAGATGCATTGAAATCCATCAAGGAAGAAACCTTATCCTATGCCCTTCTAGGGTTCTTAATTACTTCAAACCTCTATTATATGTCATAATAAAGTTTGAACATTTTGTGGTAGTGTGATGAAGTGAAAGTCAAGGAAGTGAAATGATTAGGATAGTGGGATGTGTGTGATGGCCATATGATGAAGCTATCACTATAATATATCCCTTTATAATGGTCAGTACAATCTAAGGCTAAGATGAAGATATAGATGACTGTCAAGCATGAGTGATAGAAGGAAAAGTTACAAAGGATGATTAATAGACATGATTTAGTATGGATATGTGATCAAGTGATCACAGTCATGATGTGGAGAGCCAATATAAAAATTAATAGTCACTATAATAAAAGGATAGTCAAAAGAGTAGTTATGTGGTGAATATGAGAGAAGATAGTGGCAAGAGACCTAATGCAATGACAATTCTAGTGGGTAGTGTTATCACGAGGGATTGCACCCGAATGCAAAGCTATAAAGCTCAGTAATCCCATGTAACATGGAAACACTTTCGAGTCTGTGCATTGATCCTAATGAAAGTGAGTCTCTAGATTATGGGCTAGTTCCCCTTTTGATTTGCCACGAAACTAAAAGATTTAAATGGGAAAAGGGATAGAAGGCTAAATGGAATGAAATGCAAAACTGAAGTAAAATGATGGTGATGCACCTAAAAGATGATAAACTTGCAAATTGATTCACAAGGACCTCTCAAAGATTCTATCTGTATAAGTAGATTTGAACAGATCAATCACATAAATATTTCATACAAAGGATTTAATGAAATCATCATCTTCGAAGGAAAAAAATAATATTTTCACAACAAAGATGATAACTCTGAATTATTTGCACAATGTATAACTTGTGAAACTAAACTTAATTGTATTCATACACTTATGAGTGAGACAAAAAAAAAAAAGGTTTCAAGATGGAAACATAGTAAGTTTCTTATCAAATCAAGCATAAGGATGACACCTAAAATCTGGAAGGAAAACTTGACAATATTTGAAAGATGCAAGGAAAATTTTGCAACTGACAAAATATGATAACCTGTAAAAGCTGTTGTATTATATTAAACTACAAAATAAAATTGAGTTGCAAGATAGTCTCTTTGCAGAATGCAAAGGCAAAAAACAAGAATTGAGAAAAAAGACTAAATCTTTTCCAATATATACAATGATATAATAGCTCCAATGCGCTAAGAGATGGAACTAGAAGCAAACTGTAGGTGAAAAATATCTCAAAAATTATCTCACAAGCAAAGATGAAAATCCATAAAAAGGGGAGTCAGAACTAAAGCAATTTGAGCAAAAATAGGCTCAAACTCCCTCTCACAACTAGTTTGACCAAAGCTAACCTCGAAACTATATGAGACAACTCCAAAACAAGACCAAAATCTCTAGTTCAACTCTGAATGCATGAAAATATCATCAGTTCCATTACACTTGTGTTTTTTGCATGATTTTGGGGAAAAGGTAACTATTTGATTAAATATTAAAGATAATCAGTTGTGATTATTTTAATATTTAACATGTAAAAACCCTCGTTTTATGCATCACATGGTAAATATTAAGGTAATGAATAAAATATTACCTTTAATATTTAATTACATAGTTCATTTTTTTTTTTAAATGCAAGAAACACACAAGTCACTGCTTGACCAAAGTGGACCCTGGAATCACCTCAGTTCGACCATGAAACAAGGATAAAATATTTTAGTTTGACATCAAATACATGATACAGTTTTAGTTCCACCTCCAATCTCTTTTCTTAAAAAAAATTAACTGGGTCGATGAGAAATTTAAAGGGTTTTTTTGCCTCATTGTTTTCTAATTTTTATCCAAAAATCATGAAAACCCAAATCATAGTTTTTGAGACTTGATTGAAACACACGATTGTTGTGCTTATGGTGCAAGGCCTTCGAATGGTTACTCTTTTGCTCATATTTTCGTCCATAAAATATTTCTTTTGAATGCTATCACCATTAATAGTCTATTTTCTCAAATGGAACTCAACATTATTTTCGAACTCCATTCACAAAAACTTTCATTGCATCTTTTGAATATGAGAGGGTAGTGTGTTGGACTCAACCCTTGTGGGAGCCCATTTTTTCACCACATGCTGAAATATTAAAAGAAATGAATCCAACAATGAAATTTCACCTATATCTGCATGGTGAAAAAACATGTCAGCAAAACAATGAAGTTGAAAGCTTCAAATAATATAATAATTCTTCTACTTCTGAATGCTCTTGAATCCTCTCAAAATCTGCAAACTCCATTCCAGCTCTACCTAATTGAGTTGTAAGCAAAAATTGGGTAATAGGTAGTTTATCAACAAGGACCACACTATTAAGTGACAATTTAAAGTCATGACAAAGAACGACCACTCCATGAAAATCCAACTTACAATATGTTATGACAATGATATGAAAGCCATGTGGTAGGTATATTGTAAGACAGTTAATAGTCATCATAAAATACGATTGAAAATGAGTATATGATAGTCTTTATGAGCCAAATAACATGAAGGAAAACAGTTAGTCCATAAATGGATTTATGTCAACTAGATGAGAATCTATATGTGGTAAAGTCTAGTATCAAAAGGGAACATATTCTACATGGCAGTTTATTGCAAGAGTATGGTAGTCTCATATACCTATGACAGTCCATAAATGGAATCTAGACTCTATATACTTATAGTGAAGTTGTTCTATGATAGAAGGTCAGTGGGAAGTCTACAATCATAGTTTGTAGTATCATGCTAGAGATAATCTATAGTGAAGACAACCTATAGTTGAATAAGAAACATGAGACAAGGAAATTTACAGGCTTGTTAAGGTGTATCCTATGAAGGACAATCCATGAGAGTCAACATATATTGTTAGAAAGATCAAAGTGCATAGTTACCTTCTTTATCATGAATAACAATCCATAGACCACAAGGTATAGCCCAATATGTGATAATACTAAACTTTATGAGATTATTAGATAATGCAATATGACGATAGCAGATTTTCATGCCATTAAACTTGAAGGAGGTGCAATTTTGATACTAAAGGTAGATAAAAATAAGACTCCCATGATGGTGAGTAAAAGCAAAAGAAAAGTACAATGATGATATATGACAATGAACTGTGAGCAATGCAACAGTCAAGTTAAAGAATAAAGAGGTAGTGTATGTAAGGAAACAAGAGGACAGTGATATAAGGACATACTTTGGCCAGAGGAAGTTACAAGAAAATGAGGTTACCATTGACTATCAAGCATAAGGATAGACTAAAAGTAGCTTAAATGGTGAAAAAGATAATATTTTCATGCCAATAGACCAAGAGATGCTAAGTATACAAATGATGAAGGACTATAGATAGTGAGATTTACAGGACAAAAGAAACCCTTATAAATTAAACATGTGTCAAATCCTAGCCCTAAGAAATCTCCTATGCCCACTTAGGAGATTTAGTCATTTTTAAAATATCTCACATGCCCTAAAATCCTAGAGGTAGAGGTTGCAATAGTTAAAAGTGAATTGTTGGTAAATTATGAGTAGTTCCAAATATCTAGGAGCATTAATGAGTAGCTTGAGGGAATACAGGGGTAGTTTCAGATATCTAAGGGTGAGTTGAATTTTTTTGAAGTCTTTGCAAGCATATAGGAGTTGAAATTCATCCCACTCTCTTCCTCAACACCTAGCTAGAATTACACATTAAAGTTAGCATTGAAGACTCCTCATGGTAGGTGCCTAAGAGAAGAAAAAAATGACCCAACAATGCGAAGACACCTTTCACTCTAATATTCAAGTATGTTCCAACTTTTGAGGAGGTTTTTCTAGACAAAAATGCATGCTTAGTTTCTTTTGAGAGGTAGTTCTTACATTTTGGAGAAAAGTATTGTAACTTGAAAAAAGATTTTTCTACTCATATTGTGCATTATAACTCATAAATTTCAATCTTGAAACTGAAATAAGCATTGTAATATTTCATTTTTCAAGCATTTTCAATCTATCAAGTCATTTTCAGACTATGTAATACTAAAGGCATCTTTATCAATAAAAAGGAAAATTTTCACCATCATTGTGTTGGTTATACTGTGTGTTGATTAGTTTTATGCATTTTTCTTATGTTTTTATATCAAAACCTTTTGATCATGCATGATTAAAAAACCTTAAAAACCTATAGCTTCTTCTTTATGTGTTGGTTACTAGTTAGAAAACACTTATATTTGCTAATTCAGTTGTGAAAATAAACTCATTTTCCTCCCAAAATAGCAAAGATAGTTCATATTTTAGGATAAATAACTCAGAGCATAAGGTAAAACAACAATGTTTTTTATTAGAGGTAAAAAGAAGGTTTTGAAGGGGCCCATAACCCTTTACAAAAGAAAGCAACTAAAAGAAAGATAAAAGCAATACATCAACAAATAGCCCCAAAGCAGCGACCCATTAGCAAAAAAGCAACCAAAAAGGAGGACCAACCAACAACACTACACACTTTTCAGAATGTTCGCCACCTCCACATCACAGTCTATAGCTTTCTGTGCATCATCAAAAAAATCAAAACTTTTCTTTCCAGAAGCCCCTCCCTGAGCTTTAGTTTTGTTCCTAGTACGTGCTCTAGGACCACCCGTATTTACCTCTGAAATCAAAACAATTCCTTTTTCACCACTCTTCCCAACAGTAACAGCTTCACCCATTTGCTTACTAGCAGCATCACCCTCATCATCATGGGCAATATCTTTTCGTTTCTTAGCACTAACTAGAGGCGAGGCAACAAAAATAAAGTCAAAATTACCAACAATTTTATGACCCTCCCCACCTTTCATCATAGAGTCCAAACTTTCCCCATTTGTTCCTCAAGAATGAGGATTCTTTCTTCCATGTTCTGCTTCATTTTGAGGGTTTCCTCTGCAACCGTGTCTTCCATAGTGTTCAAGGAGTCAAACAACTCATCTATCTGATCCTGAACAGAGGACCCCTTAGCCTTGTTAACTATACCCCTGACTCTGACATTCATTTTATTGAGCTCATGGAAAAACCATTTAAAAAGTTTAAAGAGAACAATAGACCCCTCCTGCACAGTGCCGAGCACATTAGAAAAATCATCTCTATCATTATTAAAGACCCCTTTCTCAGGGCATCCTCCTCCTTAGAAGAACTAATCCTATCCTTAACAACAGGGGGTTCCTTACATTTTTCCACAGTAACCAGATTCTTAAGCTTGCAGATGGAGCTTGCAATTTCCTCATCCACTGCTTTTCTCTTCATAACCCTCTCCAGGTCCTCACCCTGGGTCTCTGGAGCACCAACAACAACCCCATACTTATCTTTCATCTGCATAACTAGTTGAACACTCAGGGAGTCATCAGCAAAGAGGCCACTCGCAATTGTGAGAGGGCGATCCTGCTTCAGAATCTAACTCGTAGACCGCAAAACCCTTTTCTTCCCACTAGCATCCCCAATTTCCTTCGAGGTGGTGAGGAGGCCTCTCCATACAATTCATTCCTTATCTTCAGACCCCTACTCAACACCATAGCAGCAACTTCATCACTATAGGTTAAATAACCACCACTATCACAATTTTCCCCTTTTTTCTTCTTTCCTGAGGGATGGAAATGTGGACCCCCTTCTAGAGAAACAAGAGAATCTGGAACAAACTCTACATCATCCTACGACTCATCCTCTTTTCCCAAAATCAATTTCCTTCTCTTGGCCCTTTTGCTAATAGGTTCATCTTCAGAAGACGTATCATACCCTTCAGCAGGTTTATGTTGTTTACCCTTCAGGGTAGCCATAGGTTTGGGAACCTCAAAAGATTTCACATAATTAGAAATTAGGAGAATTAACCCAACATGTAAAATGGTATTTGTTGGGTTCTTCTTGTGAGCCTTAATCCTTGCATAAAGAGACATAAGAAGATAAAATGGGAAAGAAACCATCCTCTTGTGACGAAAGTGTTGGTATGTGGCGATTGATCATGCTATACTGTATAGCCCATGGTATACTATACACCCCGAACCCTATCCTTGCCAGGGTCTGGGGCTGGGTCGGGCCTCGGGTGGGGGTTCGGGGGCGGCAGCCCCTGAGAAAAATTTTCCTCCTACTTTTTCGCGTTGTCATAGAAAAAGGGAAAAATCAACAAAAAAGGAAAAATATGATTTTGTAGAACCTAAAATCTGGAAGCTTCTAAGCTTGTTAAAAAGGGGTTCGGATGGGTATTACAGTATAATGAAAAACACAATTATTCAGAAGATTGTAATAAGTTTCACACTGGATAATAAAATTATTGGATGGCTGTGGTTTGGTGGATGTAGCCCGGATTGGGTGAACCACATTAAATTTCTGTGTTATGATTTAATCTGTGTGTGTTTTAGTTTCTTTGTTTATTACTTAAATCTGCATTTAATTGTTAGATATCTACCATCTTTAACCCTAACAAGTGGTATCATAGCGGGTTGTGTTTCAATTATCGTTTGTAGGAAGGTCTAACGGTTGAGTGGGAGCAATGGCAGATGAGGGTAAGAAGGTTGAGAAGTTTAATGGGTAGAACTATTAGTTATGGAAGATACAGATGGAGGACTATCTCTATTAGAAGGATTTATGTCGGCCATTGGAAGGGAAAACCAAGAAACCCGCAACAATGTCAGATGAGGATTAAGAGATTTTGGTTAGAAAAACTCTTGGCAGTATTCATTTGTTCCTAGCACAATCAGTGGCGTTCAATATTACAACAGCAAAGACAACTCAAGAGTTGATGGAAACCCTGGTGAAGTTATATGAAAAGCCTTCCACTTCGAATAAGGTATTTCCTATGAAGCGTTTATTTAATATGAAAATGGTAGAAGGTGGGTCAGTTATTGATCATTTAAATGAGTTTAATATGGTCACTGGTCAATTAACTTTTGTAAAAGTAAACTTTGATGAAGAAGTTAGGGCTCTTTTGATTCTGTGTTCTTTTCCTGAAAGTTGGAATAGCTTGGCAATGGTTGTTAGCAATTCTATTTCTGGTTTGAATACATTGAAGTTTGATGATGTTGTTGGTGTTATTTTGAGTGAGGAAATTCGTAGGAAAAGCTCAGGTGGAACATCCACATCAGGCAGTGTTTTGAATGCAGAAAGTAGGGGCAGAATAAAGGAGAGAGGAAACAATTCTGGAAATCATGGGAAGTCATGAGGAAAATCAAAGGACAAAAAGTCCCAATCTAGAGACAAGAGGGATTGTTGATACTGTGGTAAGCCGGGTCATTTGAAGAAAGATTGCTAGTCTCAGAAAAATAAAGGAGACAAAAAGGAAGGAAGTAAAGAGGCAAATATGGTAAGTAATAAATCTGATGAGGATGCTTTGATTCTTTCCCTTGATAATGTTGATGATTCTTGGGTGTTAGATTCAGGGGCTTCATTTCATGCTACCCCCCATAGAAGTTATTTTCTTGATTATGTCAAAGGGGATTTTGGGCTGGTTTATTTAGGAGATAACAAACCGTGGAAGATTGTTGGAAAGGGAAGAATCAAAATTAATTTGTAGAATGGGAATCATTGGCTACTATGTGAGGTAAGGCATGTTCCAAAGTTAAGTAAAAAATTAATTTTAGCAGGGCAACTAGATGATGAAGGTTGTGTTGTTACATTTAGTGAAAAAATTGGAAGGTTACAAAAGGTGCCTTAGTGGTAGCAAAAGGTGTGAAAGTAGGAACCTTATATCTTTGTACAGGTCATATTGTTCCTTCTACTTTAATTGTTACAGAAAAAGGTCAATTTTTAGGAACAGTTGTTGCAGTTCAACAGGTAGAAGATCATATAATTGCTATGGACTCTGAATCAGCAATGTGGCATAATAGACTTGGGCATATGAGTGCAAAACGTATGAAAGTACTTCATTCAAATAATGTTTTACCAAGTCTAAAATGTGTTAATATGGATTTCTGTGAAAGTTGTGTGTATGGAAAACAAAAGAGAGTAAGTTTTCTCAATGATGGTAAGCAAAAGAAAGATGAGAAATTAGAGCTTGTGCATACGGATGTATGGGGACCAGCTCAGGTATCTTCTCTCGGTGGCTCTCTGTATTATGTTACATTCATTGATGATGCAACTAGGAAGGTATGGATTTATTTCCTTAGGCAGAAATCTGAAGTATTTGAAACTTTTAAAAAATCGAGAAGCTTGGTTGAGAATGAAATGGGTAAAAGACTAAAATGTCTCAGATCTGATAATGGTGGTGAGTATTGCAGCAAAGAGTTTGAAGGTTATTGTTCCTCTAATGGTATTCATAGGTAGAAAACGGTTCCAAGGACTCCACAGGAAAATGGAGTGGCTGAGCGCATAAATAGAACAATAATGGAGTGTGCACGAACTATGAGATTGCATGCTGGGATGCCTTTACAAATGTGGGCAGAGATTGTAAACACTGTTGTTTACTTCAGTAACAAAGGTCCCTCAAATCCTTTGGGTTGTGGTATTCCAGAGGAAGCATGGAAAGGTAAGAAGGTGACTGATTCTTTTCTCAAAACCTTCGGTTGTGAAGCATTTGCACATATAGATTCTAAAAATAGAACCAAGCTTGATGCAAAATAAAAAAAAGGTGTATTTGTTGGATATGACATTGATGAATTTGGTTATAGGCTTTGGGATTTTGAAAATTAGAAAATTGTGAGAAGCAGGGATGTCATATTGAATGAGAAAGCATTGTACAAAGATATGTTGCTGCAGCATGAGAAAAAGGAAGATGACTGTAGTGTTGGATGATATTCCAAACAATGATGTTTCAGTGGTTCCTTATACTAGGCAACAACAACAACACATACCACAAACTCTTGTTAGACGATCTTCAAGGATAAGTAGACCTCCAGAAATATTCTCTCCCTCTTTGTATACTATTATGTTAACTAATGCTGGTGAACCAGAATATTATGATGAAGCTATGTAGGTGGATACCAAGGTTCAGTGGGAGCATAGAATGGAAGAAGAAATGGAATCCTTGCTGAAAAACTAGACCTGGAAATTATGCAGGTAAAAAGGCTTTACCAAACAAATGGATTTATAGGCTGAAAGAGGAGGATGGAGGTAAGAAGAGATTTAAAGCCGGATTAGTTGTAAAGGGATTTGCACAGAAAAAGGGTATTGATTTTGATGAGATTTTTTCTCCTATTGTTAAAATGACTTCTATTCGTATTGTTTTAAGTATTGTAGTTGCTGAAGATTTGCATTTAAAACAGCTTGATATTAAAACAACCTTTCTCCATGGTGATTTGGAAGAGGAAATATATATGGACCAACCACAAGGATTTGAGGTTAAAGGTAAGGAGAAACTAGTGTGTAGATTGAAGAAAATTTTATATGGCTTGAAGCAAGCACCTCGGAAATGGTACTTAAAATTTGATAGTTTTATGGTTGAGCAAGGCTATAGTCGGTGTAATTTTGACCATTGTGTTTATTTTAAGAGGTTAGATAATGACGAGGGAGCAAACCCGAGACACAGAAATAATGCACACAACTAGCAAACTTTCTTATTATTCAATAATGAAAAATCTTACATGCAGAGGATCACAAATCCTCGAGCTCTGTGATACATGCAAATTACAAACTTACAGAAAATTACCCAGATCCCCTTTCACAGCATGCGAACTTCTTTCCCAAAAGTTACCCAAAAATCAGAAACAAGCCCCTAAATAGACCCATTTCGGTTTGGAACCAAAAACAACCTTCGAGATAATATTTTTGGCGGTTTGGCACCAAAATTACAATTTGAAATTCAAGTTTAAATTCACAGTTGAAAATTAGCACATTTCTAAAATATGCACCAACTTCCGGCAGCCATAACTTTTAATCCGACTGTCGGATCTTCAATTATAATACCTTTTCAGAAAGCTCTCAAAAAGACGATTTCCCATAAAGTAGGCCTTTGGCGGACTACTTTGGCGTTTTCGCAAATTTTCAGGCCCATTCGGGATCATTTGGTGCCTCAAACTGAGCTCGGAAGGTTTTTCAGGTCAAAAAGCAGAAATTGGAACTTGAATAACTTTCAAGTCATGAATGATCTTGACTTGATTCTTTCACCGGGGATCAGGTATTTTCCATCCCTAACCTTCCCATAAATTTCTGCCTTCCCACGACTAATGCAAACCCGCTTAAAATA
>VDFB02000003.1:751221632-751610269 GCA_007258455.2 Sequoia sempervirens | reverse complement strand
TGGGAGATTGTTGGTATGTGGCGACTGATCATGCTATACTCTATAGCCCATGGTATATTGTACACCCCAGCCCCTATCCTTGCCAGGGTCCGGGGCCGGAAGGGGGTTCGGGGGCGGTAGCCCCCAAGAAAAATTTTCCTCCTACTTTTTTGCGTTATCACGAAAAAAGGGAAAAATAACGAAAAAAGAAAAATCCGATTTTGTAGAACCTAAAATCTGGAAGTTTCTAAGCTTATTAAAAAGGAGTTCAGATGGGTATTACAGTATGATGAAAAATGCGATTATTGTCAAGATTGTAATAAGTTTCACACTGGATAATAAAAGTATTGGATGGCTACGATTTGGTGGATGTAGCCCGAATTGGGTGAACCACGTTAAATTTCTATGTTATGATTTAATCTGTGTGTGTTTTAGTTTCTCTGTTTATTACTTAAATTTGCATTTAATTGTTAGATATCTGCCATCTCTAACCCTAACAAAAAGTGATTTAACAGAATGAAATGATAGTTACTCACCGCTGAGAAATGACCTTCTAGGGTAATGTAGCGCATCAATTCCTCCACAACATCCCCCCATAAGGCCTTAAGGGAGTTGCGCTGATATCTGCCACTCTTAGCAGTCTTTAAGTCCTTCTCCTGATCACCTTTGATGAAAATTTTCATTGCAGTCTGTGCCTCCTTTTTATCCTTGAAAACCTTCATACCATCCATAGGCAAGCCAGTAATTCCAATGATGAATTCCTCATTCACCTCAAACTCAGTCTCATAAAGCTTAAGTACTTTTTCATTCCAACCCTTAAGAAAGAGATCTGTAACCTGAGGGTTGTTTCCATGAAGTTTCTCCATATAGGGAGTTAAACCACCCTTAACCAGCACCTTCCAAACCTCCTTCTTTTCCTTCGCAGCATCACAAGATTTGGGTTCAACCCGATTTCTATCACCCCCCATCTTATCGCAATTCACACCAAGAACTAGCTTATAGACACTAGTCCTAGCACAAAGAATACTCTAGAAAGCAAGGCCAAAACTACCCAAAATCAGTGTGAGGCCAGAGTTGAGACAAGGGAAAATAACAATCCTTTGTCTATGGCACCCTACACCCATACAATTCTCTTGATTTAAATCTTGCACCCCATACTTATTCATAACATTTTGCCACATGATGAGAAGCATGCATGTCGCCCACCATAATAGGACTTTAATCCAAATGATCTCAGCACTCATTATTTATCATTGTAATAGCCTCTATAGGAAGAGGGTCATTTTGACCCCACTCCCTAAAATCTCTTACACCAATCTTTGCAAAAATGTCTGCAAGCCCATTTCCTTCTCTAAGGATATGCGAGATATAAACCTCATCAAAAGACTTTAAAATATCTATTGAATCCTTTATTAAGGACTCAATAGTCTAAGAGAGAGGAGTGTTATTTTTTAAATTGTTTATAATATTCAAAGAATCCCCCTACAACCAAACTTTTTTATAACCTTTGGTTTGAGCCAATTTGAGACCATGATAGGCTACAACCGCTTCCATGTAGTGGTTTGTCTGGGTTCCCAAAGGGAGCGCCATAGTAGAAAGGAGCCTACCATTTGAAATTTTTATCACTCCCCCACAACCAGCAGGTCCCAGATTTCCTTTAGCATCCCCATCAAATTTTATCCTCACCCAACCTTCTGGAGGAGCTTTCCAAACAACATCTTCTCTAGAAGTTTTTCTTATAGTAATCGGGAGGGAAATATCACAAGACAACTTCCACTTCTGAGAAATAGTGATATCAGAGGAGCTAAGATTTATTTTCGGACCATTTTGAGAAGTTAACCCAACCAAGAAATTTTCTTTAATAGCAACACAAATCTCGCAAGCCACAAAAATAATAGGGAGGGAAGAATTCCTAAAAAATATATTATTTTTCTCAAGCTAGATTCCCCAAGCAATATGAGGAAGGGTAAGAGACCAGAGTAACTGAAGAGCAAGATTGGATGAGGGGCCAATCCATTAAGCCCATAGCTCATTAATAGAACTAGGGAACACCCAGCTTAAGTTCCATAAAGATAGCACATGGGCCCAAACCATTCTCACAAAACTACATCCAATCAGCAAATGACAAGCATTTTATGCCTCCTCTTCACATAAAAAACACCTGCTAGGCATCACAAAACCTCTTTTGACCAAATTGTCAATAGTTAATATTTTATTTTGACAGAAAAGTCAAAAGAAAATATTAACTTTGGGAATCAATTTAGAGGACCACACAGAAGCCCAAAACAAAGTTGGGCCAACAAAGGACTCATTAGAGAAAAAATCCGAAGCCACATAATATATACCATTAGAGGAAGGCTTCCAAAAAAAAATTATCAAGAGAAGAGGAGGAAATAATATGTACTAGAGATATAGCCTTATACAAGTTCTCCAACCCAGGTTTGACCTCATACAACTTCTTCCAACCACCTCCCTCAATATAGTCAACAACCTATCTTCCAAACTATTGAACACAAAGATCCATGAGAGGTTGAGCCCATGGCTCATCTTTGAGAGGCCCATTACCAAACCAGTTATCCTCCCAAAACAAGATATCTCTTCCATCCCCCAAATGCCAAAAGAGACCCTTGGCCACAAGCCTACGATCCTTACCAATGCAATTCCATAGAGAAAAACCAGAAGGTGGGTTAAACTCTTGGGAAAAGAACCCCCTAATACCATCAACCTCATGTAAGTATTTTCTCCAAGTAATTCTTTCCCATTCACTCTTAACCATCAAAATGTTCCAAATTTGCTTACCAAGGAGGGCAAGATTAAAACCTCTGATTTTACAGATCCCAAGCCCACCAGCCTTCTTCGATCTACAAAAATCATCCCAAGAAACCAAATGAATCCTTCTCTTGTACTCCACCCCAGATGATAGGAAATTTTTTTGAATGTTTTCCAAAGTATCCACAAACTTCATAGGCATATAAATAAGACTAAGAGAATAAACATGAAGATTCTGAAAAGTAGACTTAATCAACTAAACTTTTCCAGCCTGGCTTAACAGAGCACCCTTCCAACCAACCAATTTAGAGTTGAATTTGTCAATTATACCCCTCCAAAAAGAGTCAAGAACTTTGGAGCACAGGGGAAAACCTAAGTAAGAAGCAGGAAGTTCACCAATCTAACACTGCAAAATTCTAGCAATTTTAGTCTGTCTATGGATCAGAGTGTTGAAAAAGAAAAGAACACTCTTAGGTACGCTAACCTTATGCCCTGAAGTTGCTTCATACCTCTGTAAAATCAACTTGACAGCCTTAGCCTCCTTAATGGATGACTACCCAAGCATAAGAGAATCATCCACAAACTTTTGATGATAGAAAATAAGGTTAATAAAAGAAGGGGAAAGTCTAGACATAAACCCAGAGTTAACAAATCTCTGAATGAGACAACCCAAGGATTCCACCATAATTATAAACAAAAAAGGAGAAATGGGATCCCCTTGCCGCAAACCTCTCGAACAGTCAAAAAGAGGAGAAGGGGACCCATTAATGAGAACAAAGAATCTCAGAGTAGTTATAAGCTGAAGCACAAGGGTCACCCCTTTCTCTCCAATACCAAAAGCAGATAAAATATTAGCTAGAAATCCCCAGTCAAGCCTATCATAAGCTTTAATTAATTCAAGTTTCAGGATAAAACCAACTTTCTTATTAACAAATAAAGAGTGGATATTCTCGTGAACAAAAACAATAGAGTATAGGATTTGCCTTCCAGCCATAAACCCATTTTGTTGAGGTGAAATGATAAGAGGAAAAATTCTTTGCAAACGAACTGCCAGAATCTTGGATATAATCTTATAAATTGAATTATATAAGCTGATAGGACATAACTCATCAAAAGAGGAAGCTTTTAGATTCTTAGGGACCAGGACAATAAAAGAGGATTTCAATTACTTAAGAAGGGATCCAGACCTGAAGAACTCCTTAGTAGTTGCCACGACATCTCTAGCAATAATTTCCCAAAAGTCCTGAAAGAAGAACATCGAGAAACCATCTGGACCCGACACTTTGTTATCTTCAAAGGAGAAAACAACACTCTGGATTTCATCCGTCGAAGGAATACAAACCAACTGTCTATTCATATCATCATCCACCAACTGAGGGATATCCCTTAAGAGGTCCTCTTGACAAACCAAATCAAGCTCCCCCTCCTTTGATAGCAACTAGGAGAAATACGAGGAAGCAGAAAGCATCAAATCAACATCCTTTTCCAACACTTTATCATTGAATTTGATCAAGTTAATTCTATTATTAGCCCTATGTTTCAGAGGGGAAAGGTGAAAAAAATTGGTATTTTGGTCCCCACTTTTAAGCCACAATATCCTCGACCGCTATTTCCAAAATTCCTCCTCCTTAGCCACAATATTATGTAATATGGAAAGCAAGGTGTTTTCCTTCTGCATCAAAGCTTGATCATACCCAAAAACTTGGATCGAGTGTTGCACATCCTGAATTTCCTTAGTCACACCCTCCTTTTCCATAAAAATATGACCAAAGGAGGTGCGATTCCACTTTCTAACATTATCCTTAACATTGGAAAGTTTTTTAGTAACTCTAAACATAGCTGATCCATCCACTTGGATGTTCTACCATTCATAAATCAAATTCTAGAGGTCAAGGTGACACATCCATATTTTTTCAAATCTAAATGGAAAATTCTTCTTTCCCCCCAACAAGTCCACTGACAAAGCCAAAGGGAAGTGATCAGAACCAAGTCTAGTAAGAGCAGAAAGCGAGCAAGAATAATGTACCAACCACTCAGGGGAGATAAGAGCACGATCAAGCTTCACTTGGATCAAGGAATTCTTGACTCTCCTATTCGACCAAGTAAAAGACACACCCTTCAAATCCAGATCAAGGAGAGAAGAGTCATTAATGAGACTCATAAGATCATATCTACTCTCATCCACCACCTGGGAACCACCCAACTTTTTATTATCATGCAAAGGAGTATTAAAGTCTCCCATAACCAACCAATTCTCAATATGGTTCACAACTTTAAAAGAGGACAAATTCTCCCAAAGTCTTTTCCTAGCACTCTTACAATTCAAAGCATAAATATTAGACAGAGTCCAAGAGAATCTATCATGCATATTAGTAAAGGAAGTAGCCACATGATTAAAATATTTAAAAAGCTCAGCTCCTTGGATCACTCTAAGATTCTAAAAATTAACAATCCCTCTCGATTCCCCCATTGCATCAGAACAATGCATACAACAATCCTTAAAGAGCTTATTCTTCAATCTAGACAATTTATCCATTCCCATTTTAGTTCTTGAATTAACACAATATTAGGGCGATGATCTCTTACCAGATTAGCAAGAAGATCATGCTTGTGAGGGTGATTTAATCCCCTCATATTCCAAGAGATGATCTTCATAATAACTTATTGGAAGTGCTCTTAAAGCACATATCCAATAGGGTTATATATGTCCCATCAATAATATCCATTCAACTCTCCTTTTCCTTGGTTACATTTTTAGGAGGCCTCCCTCTTCCACGCGGCTCAAAACCATAATCTGACCTTTGTCAATTCCTTGCCACTACTCCCAAAGAAGGAGAGTGTTTTTTCCTGTTGCATCCACGAAACTGAATGTATGGAGGATTATCCTGATCCTCTTGTTCCCCAAAATCCTTAGATTCAGACAAATCTAGTCCCTCAACCTTCAAACCAACATCCTACACTACCCCAGAGGGTGAATATCTAAGCTCATCACAGACCTTATCATCTTGAGCAACCTTCATCCTCACTATTCCATAAAAACTACTGACTCACTAGCAGGGGGAGGCATAACCTCATCACCCTGACCTAAAGCCTCGTTCTCTTTACTCAAAATCTCCAAGTCTTCCAGAAAAAGTTCCTTATTCTCCAAAACAAGAATCTTTTCAACATGGTCAACCACCCCATTCTCACCCAGGGCCACCTCCCCTTTCTCCACAGGCTCCACATCCTATTCCTGGTCTTTCTCCTTCTCTCTCCATTGCTTAGTTATTTGTTTAGGAACCTTAAGAGGACATTTTTTGGCCCAGTGGCCAATGTTTTTACAATGGAAGCACACAAAGGGATTTGATTCAAATTCTATCATTTGCTCCCATACCCCAAATTTAGAATTAATTTTTTATGACAGATGGAAAATCAGCTGATTGTTCCACATTTACACAAAATCTGGCATAAACCAACCTCTTCTCGGAGGTCGTCATCCGGTCAATCAATAACAGAAAATTGAAGGTGTTTTCTATCCCTTTAAAAACTTCCTCATCCCATAATTCCATAGGAAGTCCTAGTAGATGAACCCACACAGGAGCAGTCGAAAAAGAGCATAAATTTGGGTTAAAGCTTGGTTCCCACTTTTTAAGCATCAGAGATGACTTTCCAATAAACCAAGGGCCACCAGTCAACACTGAAACCAAATCATCTTCATAGTTAAAGGTGAAAGAGAAGAAACCTTTAGCCATATAGCCGCAACATCAATCTATCCCTTAGGTTTCCAACAATTTAAAGCAAACTTTCGCACTAACTCAATAGGGGGTCGGGGACCAAATTTTTTTTTGAACAAAGACATATCCATATTGGACATGCTTTATCAACAATACAGTCTAGGACAAAAATGGAGTACTCTAGTTTTTACATTAGCAGTAAACGGCACCGGACATGCTCTTATCAACAATGCAGTCTGGGATAGAAATAAACATACTCTCTAGGTTGTGTGACACAAAAACATCTTTTTCTTGATTGTAGTATGCAAAAGAGTTTAAACACATAGTCTTCAACATTTTGGTGCATCACTATCTATAGTCTAGGTTCAAAAATTTCAATCTTCTATCCCTTTTCCATGGCATAAATAGGCATAATAGATTAGGATAAACTCAAAATTAGGAAGAAACAAGAGAACTATCCCTCTCTGGAGGTTGATATCCATCAATTGAGCCCATACTTGGGGAGATAATACTTTGTTTCATGAGGTGCTTGAGTGATTTTATTAGCTCAGCAAGGGTGCACACTTATGTGACAACAATTTTGGCATACCTAATGAGATTGAAAATTAGTTTTCAATTCAATACAATCTCTATTGCATTGTTGTCCTAGTATGTGCAATAGTGTTTTTAGCCTTCAAGAGGTGTCACTTACATACCTAACTACTCTAGGGCTATGGTCTTGAAAGAATTAGTGCAAAATTGAATGGAAAGGATACAAAATAGAGGAAGTACATAACCATTCTCTTACTTGTAGCTCTCTCCACCCAGAAGAAGAAGCATAATAGTCAAAAGAAGTGCAAGACCAACAATTCAAGAGCACTTTCTACACCCCCTCCTAGTAGGTCTTTTCCATATATATTTATAAATTAGACTCCTTTGTTTTCTATCCAACTACACCTAGAAATCAACCTTTTGTGCCTTTTAATGGAGGTAGTCCACTCAACTTGTAGCAACATGATGACATCCCTATGGTTGCATTGAAGCGTCTTCCATTATTTAATGGAGAAAAGTAAACTACTCCTATTGAACATATCAAAGATGTGGCTTCACTATGTGCACTCCATAATATTACAACTAATAATGTTGCTAAAAAACTCCTAGTTGCCTCATCAAGGGGAAAAGTATTACAATGGTTCAGGGGCTTGAAACTAAATTCTATCACCACTTGGGATCAGTTGGGTGATGTTTTATGTAGACAATTTGAAGAAAAATCAGATCATCTCTCACTAGTACAACATATGACCACCGTAAAGAGAGCTCCATATGAGCATATGATGGACTTCAACTTTCATTTAAAAAAAACATGGGGATCGAATTCCTCAAAAGATAAGGCCTCCAGCTGATTATGTTTTCTTGTATTTTCTAAGAGCTTTAATCAATGGGAGGAAGGACACTTCCTCATGCTTATGAAATTATAATAAGGGAGAATAATAGCCTTATTCAAGATGGAAAAATTGCACTAAGGTATCTAATTATATTTTTTCCTAAGATACAATCACCTATACCCCTACAAATACCTCCTATAGTTGTTGTACCTAGCACCAACCTTGAATTATCAAGTGTTTTCCCAAAAAAAGGTTGTACCAACCCAATGCATTGAACTCCAAGAGATAAAGGGTCTCTTGCAAAGCTTTGCAAATGAATTAGTCAATCTTAAGAGGCAAAGTGATCCTCTAAAAATCTTACCTCTAATCTAAGGATACACATCTACCTTATAAATAAATATCCTTCCTATGCAAAATATGATCCTCTAAAAATTCTTATGTCTAATCTAAGGCTCCATACAACTCTTTTGTGTATCTACACAATTTAGGTTTGTGGCATACATACATTCCATCATTTCCATCCCTACCAACTCTATTGTTATGGTAGTCAATAATGCCTATGTTTTTCTCAAGGAATTTACAACCTTATTGGTTACACCAACACTATGATTTAGAACAAAAGAAACACTTGCAAGTATTATGGCCAATTCATAATCTACTTGTCTATTAATAAAAGTCAATGCTTGGAGATCAATATATTAAATAAACTCATTTGGAAACAAGTAATGCCTTCATTTTTGCAAGGATTGAACAATTGTACAAAACTCTTTTTTATCATAAATCAAACTTTTGCTTAGATTAATTCATTTTATCAGTAAAATATACAATGGGTTTATCGTCTTGACTCAAAACAAAACTAATATAACCTTACAATTGATGTCACAATCCACTTGGAAAATCTTCTCAAAGTTTGGAAGTGCCAACATTGGGACCTTCATCACCTTCTCCTTTAGCAAGTAAAATATTTTCCTTGCAATTATTGTCTTGTCAAATCCATTTTTTTTAGATGTAATATGTTAGTGGCATGCATATCCCACTAATTTTTTTATATAAATTTAATATGGTAAAAATTTTCCAATCAATGGAATCTTTTGACTATTGTGGTATTTTATAGTACTAGCCCACCAACAATTACCCTCACTTTCTCTAGACCCATTATTAGTCCATTTTGAGATATGATAAATCTCAAGTACATTTGATCCTTTTGCAACTTTAGATGCTACAAGCTAATCCCATAATAGTATGTCCCACTTTTTGATCTAAGTTAAACATTCAAACCAACATTTAACCAAAATTTCACTTTTTGTCACTTATAGCAAGCAAACCATGAAGAATTTAAAGATGAAATGAACTAGTGGTTTTCTAGATTTTATGTCTAGTTTCTAGATATATATATTTTAAAATTTAAAATATATAGTCTATGTTATTTTTAAAATATCTTTGATAACTTGGTTTTTATACTTTATAGTATAATCAACGAGTGACATTTATTTCATAATGAAAAACTTTTATTATAAATAAGTTGTCATAATTTTTAAAATATAAATCGCTAACACTAATATCTAGTGCAAAACCTGTTTACTCTTTTGTATATTTTTTTAAAATTATTGATAATCAACAAGCTATTCTTTTTTGTAAAGGGTTTCGGGTCCCCTTCAAAACTTGTTTATCTCTAATCAAAAACACTAATATCTAGTGCATGCATGTTTTTTCATATTTTTTTATATTTTATTTATTGTCAATAATTTTAATTCACAAATTAGCTCTATAATATAAAGTGAGTTTATTCTATAACACACATTTTTGTATATATTGATTTTTTTCTACTATTTCCTATTTTTCCATGTGCATCAAATAGTGATCCTTAAATTTGGTAAAAAACTATGTTCACTAAAAATAAGAAAAATATATCATGATTAAATAAAATATATTATAAATTATTCTATACAAAAAAAATGTAATGAGACCTACAATATTGCAAAATTTCATGTCATGGTGACTCCTTTTGATAGTCTAACCCTTCCTTCAAAATAAAATTATGAATTTTTTGTGAGCTACAATAAGATAGCATTGAATCGACTTTCAAATGAAAAGTTTACCTTCATTCAAAGGTCCTTCATATAAATGTCTCTTTTATAAACATTTTAAAGGCGATGATGATGAAATCACTTTCAAATGAAGATCATTCATTTGAAGCTCAAGATGACATCACCTTTGAATGAAGGTCCTTCATTTGAAGTATTTTATGATTTTGGCATCTTTGACTCATTTTTCTCCATCCCATGAGTGGAACACATTATTGTGTGATCATCCCACATCAATATTGTGTACTATTGTAGGAACATTTAGTCAAGTTGCATAAGGAGGAAATTTTAATGTCAAAATTTCCCAACTTATTATAACAAATACTCATTTGATAATATATGAAACATGACAATTAATTACTAAAATGAGCATAATACATTTTATCTAAAATTCACAAAGTCATAAATTTGACTACTTTTATAAAAATATATATAAAAGAATTCTCTAACTATTTACAATTAGAAAAAAAAATCTATTTTCAATATTCAAGAATGATTATAAAGCTCAATATTCAGCTACGATTATAAAACTCAATTTGTTTTACATTTATAATTACTGGTTCACACATCTTCAAGCCATACTCAAAATTTACAAGAAGAGAGAGAGAGAGAGAGAGAGAGAGAGAGAGAGAGAGAGAGAGAGAGAGAGAGAGAGAGAGAGAGAGAGAGAGAGAGAGAGAGAGAGAGAGAGAGAGAGAGCATCTTTGAGGTGATATGCACATTGTCATGAAGCGTTAAGCTTCCTCATGCTACTCCACTAGAGAAGCTTGACCCATCACAAAGGATCTAGTAATATAAATCCATCATGCATGAAGGAATCTGGTGCTCTATATGAATCACAAATAATCTAGCATATGTATTTAATTGTGCAACATATATCTAATATACATATAGATTGATAACATATTATAGAAGAGAATGTAAATCAAACAAACCAATGCACTTATTCTTGATTTCAAGCTATATATGGTCATAGCATCCTTTTCATAGGTAGAAAAACTGACCTCCTCTAAGATCCCATACATGGAACATGTCTACACTTATCTCTTAGGTTATAAAATAAATTATATTAATACATTAGATTTCAACATATACAATTTTAAATAGATTCATAATATGTGGAACTATATAAACCAACAACAATCAATGCCTATAACACAAAATGTCCCAATCATCTCACTATGATATCTTGACATTCAAAAAGAAGGATAAAATATCCAGAAGACAAGTATTTAATTGGCATTAATTCAAATAATATTTCAAAGGTAATAAAATTTACCAAATAGTCAACCAAAGAAGCTAATCCATGTCACAAACATAATTCTCTAAATCCACTCAATTTAGGTGATATAGGGGACAAAAGGTCTTACTTCCCCATCACAAAATAATTGTAAGTAGATTATCATCTATTTTACATAGAAGCCCACAATTTATCTAAAAGTATATAGTAACATATTCTATATTGTTTCACTTATTTCCCAAATCTAAAACCCTTTTCTAGAATATAACAAAAGGGATAATACTAGTTAATAAATTCATGTATATATGATAATGTATTTATAAAAATGATAATAATCATTTTTTAGATTCTTTGAGAAGAAAGAATTGGGCTAGGATCTAATGTCAATTGCAGATCACATGCACTATAGTCGACAAATGATTGAATATCAAAATAGTGGAATGGAGAAATAAATCTAAAAGAGAGAAATCAGAGGTAAAGCAAGAGAAATTTGAAAATACGCTTGATACTCTCATCGATCTATCACGAAACTAGTGAAGGTGAGAGTTCTGTGATAGATCAATGAGAGTAGAGTGCTACATATATATATAAAATAAAGTAGATACATCCAAGAGGTGCATTAAATCCTACTACCCATAAAAGGTCAGAGGTTTTTACCTACTTTTTAAATTCAAAAATATGTGGCATAAGCTCCTTAGGTGAAGAAAAAAGAGAGGTTATGAGAGGTGGAACATAAGCCAAAAGAGGGTGAGAAACCCAACTATCCCATAACCTACTTAGGTAAGGACATAATAGTGGTTATGAGAGGTGGCACAACAAGCCAAAAGAGGGTGTATAACTCAACTACCCATGTGCAGGAGAGAGTTACACATGTAGCTAATGTATTTCACCATGTGTCCTCATATTAACCATGTACCTAATAAACCTAATCAAGCTTAAATAATATGTGTAGGAAAAAAGAAAAATCCCTAACATAAGGAAAATAAAAAACCTACACTAATAACCCCGCCTTAAGCATAGCTAAGGTGGGTGAAAAGATGGGTCTCAACAAATGAATCCTGATGAGATACCCATATACATGGAGATACCCCCAAAAAAAGAAGTCCCCCCATAAGAGGAATAACCCCCCTAAATAGAAAGATAAAATACCCCCAAAGTAGAGAGAGAGAAAATGAAGGACTAAAAATCCCCTCCTAAAGTAGACACTTGTCGCACCCCCATCAAAGATTACAAATGAACTTTCTTTCTATTCAAAGGGTTTGGTGAAGATTTCCATAGTTTGCTTTGATGTATAATAATACATAATATCAATTATACCTTCCTAAATTAGCTCTTGAATGTAGTGCATATGAATCTCAAAGTGTTTAGTCCTTTGACGATGAACTAGATTCCTTGAGATTTGTATGGAACTTTGATTATCACAAAAGATGATTGGAGGATTTTGAAATGGAATAAGAAACTCAGTGAGAATATTTTGAATCCAAATATCCTCAGTGATGGCATTAACTACCCCTCAATACTTAGCCTATATCGATGAAAGAGCAATTGTAGACTGCTTCTTGCTTGACCAACAAATTGGATCAAAATTGAGTGAGAAGCAATACCCTAAAGTAGACTTGTGATCTTGAGAATCACCTACCCAATTTGAATCTGTGTCCCACCAATTGAACATCCATGCTTGTTACATTTTGAATCCAATAATTATGATTACCCTAGATATAGTGGAGGACTTGCTTAACTGCTTTCCAATGCAACTCATGTGGCTCCTGCATGAATGAAGAGACCATGCCCATAATATATGAAATGTTGGGTCTTTTATGATTCAAGTAAATGAACTTCCCAACAATGGTTACAACTATATCAAGGACAAGTTGGATAGAATTCATCATAGCAACTGGTGCAAAAGTCTCAGAGTAGTCAATCCCAAGAGCCTAAGAGAATCTTTTGCAACTAAGCGAGACAAAAAAAATCATAAAAATGAGGACTATTATTTTCCAAGAACAAACATTCAATTAGAAGGTCGTATCGAATTTTTATTATATTAAGGATTTTCTTTCACAAGAGGTAGTTGTTCTTTTCTCATGATCACTATTGAATACATTGACTTGGAAACATATGAAATACATACATGCATGTCAATTGTCACTTGTAACAATATGTGCAATGTGTTCCCATAGGTACTACAATGCATATGGCTCAAAAACAAATCGCCTGGTATCGTGGACTATAAAGGACCTTTCCTTTCCTTTCCTTTCAAGACACATAGACTTTAGAAATGTATGTGTCTAACTAAATCACTTTAATTAATTTTTTTACAAATAAAAAATTTATTATGTCAAGAGGTGTTTGTAATAGCATTTCATTTGTACAAAATCTGTGTACATAAAAACTCGTCTTGAAATCCCGTTCAAATTATTCAATCGTCACTGTAAATTATTCACTAACTCTCGTTCAAATTATTAAACTGTTAAACTACTAGCATACCTATATTTAGAAAAATCTTTAAACTACTAGCATACCTATATTTAGAAAAATCTATGTAAAATAAGCTGAGAGATATCAACGCCTATTGTATTTATATGGTGGAAATTTAATTCAAAATAGGCACCTCGAAAAGGATATCTCTCGACATATTTTACATAGATTTTTCTAAATAGAGGTATGCTAGTAGCAATTGCATTTGTAATATTTTAATAACATTATTTAATAATAATCATATATTTTTTATTAATAATAAATATTTAATAATTAACTTAAAAAATATCAATATACTTAAATTTTGACTTTAACTTTAAACTTCATAAAATCTCTGAAAAATAAATCAAAATGAACATTGCACTCATTGTTTATTCTGAGGTGCCTATTTTAAATTTCATGATCAAACTTCATAATGAATTTTACCTATTTTACATGTTGCCCATAATTTATTAGAAATGTTATAATGTCAATATTGGTACTATTATAATTCTATTGTAATTCTTTTGTAGTATTGAATTGTTATTGGATTTTCAAAAAATAATAATTTAGATTAACCTCTTGTAAAAGCAAGCATTCCTAATTAAATGGTAACATTTTAATCTAATTAACATTTGGTGGTTAAATTTCTAATTAAGTTCAACATAAAGTGAGAATTAAAAGAGAGAAATTATTAATTGTATTATAAATCAACTTTTCTATTGTTTTTTCTTTCCACCCAAATCAATTCATTTTCAAAAATTATACTAAATTCTAACTTCAAAAAAAATCATAAAATATTTTACATATTGAAGTTTTTCATTTAATTTTACTTAATATATGTTTGCAAAAGAAACAATCTCTACTTTTTCTATTTTTGATTCAACTATTGTATTATTCTTTAAATCAAATCACCACAATATCTAAAAACTTAAATTTCATTCTAAAATTAAATTAAATTCTAATTTCTAATTTAACAATTACTAATTTAGATATAAAAGCAATCTTTCTTTTTTAGTTTTTCTTTTCTTTTGCATGTAAATCATTTCACTTTCTAAAATTAAACTAAATTCTAATTTCAAAAAATTTAAAAAATATTTTTATGACTATTTTTTAATCAATTGCACTTTTTTTAATCAATGGTAGAAATCGGCATTGAAAATTAGATTGAATTGAAATTGCAGAGGCTATATGATTCTATATATCACTTAATAATTCAGGCATATAGTTGATGTTGTGCAGGTCATAAAAGTAGTGTGAAGGAGCAACAACAAAGTAAAAAGAGAATGATAGTCATAACAACTAATGTCATAATTAAATCAATGAAGATATTGTAGAACTAATATCTTTGATATTTTTACATATTTACACTAAAAGAGGGGTAAATTTTTTATTCAAACTGAAAAAGAACAATACAAAGCAATGCATTACACATCCCTATCAACCTCCATTAATTGATCTAGCTTTTGAAGCAAATTTGGGGGTAATTGACCCCTTTCCACAATGTTCCAATCATGAAGATGATCATAAGCCCATTTAGCCAAACAATCTACAACCCAATTCCACTCTCGTGGAATATGATAGAAAGAAACATAATCTAAGGAAGCACACAGATTAAGAATCTGTTTTATAACAACACCCAAATGCCAACTGGCATCCTCAAGTTGCTACCTCTTTAGTAATGTCACAACTACCCAGGAATCAGATTCACAAATGATTCGTCTCCACCCGCCATGCTCCACAGCATAAAGAATGACAAGAGCCTCCATCACATTGTTAGTATACCAACCTTTATAAACAGAAAAGATAAACTCAACAATCCCAAAACTAGTCCACCCAATACCTCCAATACCAACATGGACCGGATTTCCATGAGAGGAGCCATCCTTGCTGATTTTCAACACCATCTTTGATATTTTTATATATTTAAATAAACAAATGAATTAAAATATATTTTTTTAAAATTTTATATTAGAAAAGCTTTAAGGAATTAATTAGCATGACGCATGGATTAACTGGCTTAAGTTAAGGAATAAAAAATAGAGGGATTTGACCACCTTCGTGGTGCCATTATTCACTGCCTTCTCCTAAGTAGCAACTGCAGGCATCATAGTAGATTTTTTTTAATAAGTCGCTACTTATCCTAGTCAACAACCTAATCTGAATCACCTCAGTGTAGAGGAAAGCTCATGGTAGTTGCCATAGATTTTGAGGTCCACCTTTCTTAGATAGGCAACTCCATCCATGCTCACTTTGACATACAAAGCTTCCTACTCAAAATTTGATTTAGCAATCAAAGTGTTTTTCCTAAAGGCGGGAAACCCACTACTTGTGCCCTGCAAAGAAACAAAAATATTGAGATGGACCCTTTTGTTATTGCCATGCCAAATCTAATGATTTCATTAATGCAACTTAAAACCTGCGCCATATCAAAAACTACTCCATAAATCTGAGACACTGACAAAAACACTACAAAAAGTGAGAGAAAAGAAAGAAGTACAGACTTAGGAGGAGGTGCCATTTTCGCATCATCATTTGGTACATCTTGTTGAATTTGACAGTATATTATAGATTTGTTCCTTAAGAGAAAATCACAAAGGACTCTTCAATACTCCTTATATGATGAGATTTCCAACAAATCTAATACTCATCTGTATTTTTAGTTAACATCTAATACAAGGCTGCTTAGTCTTACTAAAAGAATGCGAGGATTTATCTAAGAATAATGGTACGTGAGCCACCACTATGGTGAACAATACACAAGCTTTCAGTTAGATATTTCCAAAATGACATTAGAGCTCTACTGTCATATCATTTGGAAAGAGATTTGCCCTAGAAAATGATAGATATTATTTAAAGAAGCATATGAAATTTGTCCAGTCATAAACTAACCTATTTAATAGTCCAAAAATTGATCTTTGGCTAAGTTTGTTCAGATATGAACTAATCTATGTGCATAATTTTTAAGTTTCAATAGACTGGAAACACAAGTGGGAAAGGAACTTTTTAACTCACAACCGCAAAGGAATAAAAAATTCTATCCAACTAAATGGTTTGTCTACATATAATACCTATTCTCCAATTTTCTTCTTTGTTTGGATATTAGTTTTACCTCTCCACATATATATAAATGTTTCTTGCATTCTCAATTCATTGTGTCATGACCGATAAGTTCCACCTCAAATAATCAAAACCTTGCAGTTCTTAGCCTACAGCCTGCTTCTCTTGTTCAAGATTAACATAGTGTACCTAAACTTGTTTTGATTCTTGCAGTTCATGTAATTCATCCACTTATATTTTAGTTGAAGAAGACGGCCATCGGATGTGCAAGCTATTTTCATTATCAATAAGGAATGCAAAAAAATATGTGGAAGTATTAGTAAAATGAATGGATGATCAGACCTGCATAGCCTCTATATATGCATGAGTGATATTATTCACAATTCGCCAGGGGCCAGGGGATCCAACTGCACTTGAGTTAAACAAGATTCAGTTTGGATGTGCAAGATATCTTCATCAATGACACAGTATGGACAAAAATGTGGCAGTCTTAAAAGAAAAATAACTGATGCTTCTACTTCCACTATGACAGACGCTTCTACTCCTGATGGCTGATGATTGCTTTCGCTACAGCAGAGATCTACTATATGGGCAATCTAGACTATTTAGCATACGAACACAATTGGGCACTCTTAGAAAGATTTAAAAAATGCTTTTTTTGCAAAGAATGGCAAGGATTACTTGTTAAAAATGCATAATAGTGAGCTGAAGATTGGCAAGGATTACCTGTGCAAAGAAGTGATGGCTTGTGAGGCTCCTCCAATCAACTAAGTCTTTGAAACACAAACCGTTGGTACACACAAATTGTTGCTGCTCAAAAAATGGCAAAGATAGAAACCGCTGCTACACACAAATTATTGTTGCTCAAAAATGGGAAAAGATAGAAGTCGTTGTTACTCAATATATGAGCATGGTTTAATATCAGACGCGTTTTAATTTCAGACGTTACTGACAACGCATTAATAGATTTGTAATGGATATCAAACACTTTATTTAACAGACGTTACATACAAAACTTTCATGCATTCAGTTTTCTTGTGCCCGTCAATTTTTGCGTGAGGAGTTTTTGTTTACACAGGTTCGTGGTTGTCATTGTAGGAAGCCTCTCGGCTTAATTAGTAGAATGGCATATGACATATAAATGACGCATGTGGATATAACTGTACGAAAATTTGTTTAACGATTATATCGTGTGGATATATTCAAATTTCAATTTTTATTTGTAATTTATCATGAATGTTTTTTTCATCTACAATTCGTAGCTAGCTACTTCCAATATTACAGAGTGGCATTCAAGCTTATCTAGCTGAGTTAATTTCCACATTTCTCTTTGTCTTTGTTGGCGTCAAGTCTGTTATAGCATATGGTTTGTGCACTCTTTTTCTTCTCTGCAACTCTATTTTGGTCCTACTTTTTTATCCTAACCTTGTTTGGAACTGGAACAGGTGCATATAAGTTGCTGCCAGATGCAATTCTAGACCCCGAGATTGTTGCAAGCCGACTTACACAACAAAACCTATTGACCGACTAGATTTTGCTTAGTTATAGGAATGTCTTGTTTATTTACTTGATTAGAAAGTCTCAAACGGTTAATCCTTTTATCTCTGCTATGGAATTGAGAACCCTTCAATGAGGTATGTAAAGTTACGCCTAGAACAATGTTGTGTATGGAGACAAGATTTAATATCGGCGAAAATTCAATAATCAGGTAATAATTCTTATCTTGGTTTCTCTTTCAATGAACCCTTTTATTTTTGCTTTATGTTTCATGTCTCTTTTCTCCACTTATTGATGCTTGTCTGTGTGAACAAGAAATCTGCATTAGCTCAAACAATGAAAAATATTAGCATTATTAGTCAAATTAAGCAAACCAAATAAAGTATTCCTATGAGATATTTGATCATGCTAGATATGCAAACAAGGTATTAAGAAAACAAAGAAGCTAATGAAAGCATATACAAGCATATTCAAACTCTATCCCATAGTGGGAGTGGTTCTCCTTTGATGTGGAAAGAATTCCCTTTTCCACCCCCTTTGATAAAGCTTCCAAAATGTGATGAAGTCCAATTTCCCTAAGAGATAATAATATCAATTGGAGGATAATGACTTTGCATAAAGAAGTGGACCCATTCTTCATAGAGAATCCCTTTATAAATAGGGTTGAAGGGTTGAATGTTGGATAGGACAATTGAGAGGGGGGGTTGAATCAGTTGTCATAGATTATAACCTTAAATTCAATTACCGGAACTAACACATAAACTGATTAAGTGATTAACCATCAAATGCAAGTGCTCAAACACAATAACACTAGAATTACGTGGAAAACTCAATGAGGTAAAAACTACGGTGAGGATTAACTCACACTATATAGATATCAAAACTAATTACAAAAAGGCTCACTGCCTGAGATAAGGCCCACTACTTGAAATAAGGACTCACTGTCCACAGGGCTACAACTCAAAGGGCTCACTACCATAGAGATACAAAGAAGTTGGCTCACTGCCAAAATTACAAAAGTTATAGCTTATTTCCAAAAGTGAATTGATGAATAACACCTTTCTTGTGTTGAATTCAGTTTTGAATGAAGCTCAGTAAAGGTAGTACTACATATTAGTAATCACTCAATACTTCTGCTCTAATCACACACTTTTTGTCTTTTCTTGCTTCACTTATTCTAATCTACTGCATCCACACACTTTTATGTCTCTATATCCTTCCTTGCATAACCTCACATATCTATATATCCTTCTTGCATAACATCACATTTATATATCCTTCTTGCACGTTGATTAGGTTGGCCAAAACATCCATAAAGTATTGCATATGCCAAGTCGGGCAAGATCTTCAAATATATGAATCATAGTTTGTCTCATGGTAGGAATCAAACCTAAAGATCAACACACCAAACCACATATAATAGTCATCTTCAATGTGAAATAACTTCCAGTAAACTAGTCATACATGTGGTACTGTGTTGACATCAATGACAACTTGCTGACATTAATGACAACCATATGATGCAATCTTCCACTTCCAACAATCTCCCCCTTTTTCATTGATGGCAACACAAGATGTGAAAAGCCAACAACAACAAAAACAGAAAAAAGGTTTTCATTTTTCACATGCTTTCTCTATCCTTTTTTCACATGCTTTCTCCCCCCCTTTGACATCAATGACAAAAAGAGTTCTATCTGCCTTTTACTTCAAAAAAATTCATTTTTCAAAAAATTTCATCAAAAATGAATCTTTACCTCAATCCTTCTTTCTTCAAAATATTTCCTTGTATTTTTCTTTCAATTACGAAAGACATTTCTTCCAGGAATCCACTACCAGCTTGATGTATAGACAAATATAGTTGTTCTTTGCTATTGAATCAATTGTTTCTAGAAGAGTATTTGGAATGGCAATATTTTGTGCATTTTTCTCAACATCCTCCAAGAGACCGAATTTTTTTTCCAATCTTAAATCAATTATCTCTTTGAATTTCCAAAAGTTCTTCACAATACCATCCCTTTGTACCATAATGACAGAAAGATCAGATTATAAGGAATTGATCCTTTTCTTTTGCGTTCCATCCTCTTCATTAAGAGCATCATATGTTTTTCCAATAGATTTCAATTTATGCTTAATGGTGTCAATTTTTGTTTTGTAGTTCCCAATAGCAGTAGGCCACCGGAGACAGTACCTACATACACTGTTTACACTTTTGATACAACTCTGCAGTTCATTAATACTCTCAGTCAACCTCTTTTGTTCATTTTTGCATCTTTTTCTTTTGTTTCACCAGGTGACAGTTCCCTTAATTTGTCTTCAATATGTTCAATCAATACTTCTAGTAAGGTACTTTCAATTCACTTAGATTAATGTCATTATGAATTATGTAAATAGCCAGAGCGTCTGTAATCTCATCCTATTCATAGGATGGTTGAGAAAACCATATATCTCTAATCTTCTTTAACCCATTAGGTTGCTCAAGAATATTTATAATCCTTTTAGTAACATCTTCTACATCATCATCTGTTGATACTAGATCAAGTGCTTTTGCAATTTTTTCTTCCTTTCCTACTTTCTTCACCTTTGTCTTCAACTTCTTCATTTTCAGAGCAAGACATGAATTGATTTTTCTTATTTCCTCTTTCCGGAGGAGGATTCTCCCTTAGACATCATGACCAGACTAGAAATCATACTATAATTCCATGTATTTATCTTGATTTCAAAATACTTTTGGCAAACCTTTTCCCTTTCTGCTAGACAATTCAGATATCGATAAACTTGTTTCCCAACTGGTATAGCAGAATTCCACACAACATTTTCTTTCAATGGTAATGAATTCAGGAAGTACATCATCAAGCATATAACCAAAGTTCCAAAGAGAAAAGGATAATTGTCATTCTTTTTCATAGTTATATTTTCCATTAATTGATTTCTCAGCAACTCACACAAGTCAAAATCCTCCTCAACCATTTGATGTGCAACATAGACAACAATCATTGAGGTAGAGCCTTCTCTATTCCTAAAATAAATCTTATATGAGATACCATATGCCACATACCTTATCACAGGGTCGATTATGGTGTGAATTATAAGTGCCCTTTGATCTCCTGTTTCTCCAGTTAGTGCTTCAACCTCTTTGTCCTTTACCAGTTTCTTGACTAGAATTGGTCCAATACTGCATAGGCCTATTATTGTTGCAATTGCTTCCTTCGTAATCTCACAGGGTTTGTCAAGGATCATCTGATTACCTTGAATTCTGCTTAAAATAACCCAAATAATGTCCACATTTGAAAGGTATGGAAATTCACTCCAAATGTCTAAGCCCTTGTGCCCTAGATTTTTGACCTTTTGCATTTGCTCAATTAAAAGAGAAGTTTCAAAACTTCAAATCTTTTCATGATCAAATTCATCAATTTGTAACTTACTCAATTTCTAAATTTTGTTGTTGCATGGATTAAATACCACCACCTCTTTTGACTCCATTGCTTCTGCCTTGTTCTTCGTACTTTTGCTTGCTAGTAACCCTAAATCTTTGTTTCACAACTCACTCACTTCAAAATGAAAATGACCACTCAATCTTCCTTATTTAACTTATCACTTTTTGGGTTTCATCGTAAAGGATAATTAATTTCTTTCCACATCATCATTTGTACTTTAATCTGTCAGATTCTCCTTTTTCCTAAGTTGTCAGCCAATATGTGAAATGCACAACAAAAAGGTTTTGCAAATTTTTTGTAATGATTGTATTCTGTCATAATTTTCTTCATTCCCTTTAGGATGAAGATTTACATTGCATATCCTTTTTTCATCGCATGACACCTCTTATACCGGGGGTTTGAGATATTTTTCTGTGACTACTCCCCCTGAGGCTATTACTAGATTTAGTTAATAGAAGAGGTATCTGCACCAGATGCAGATACAAAATTATTTAATTTTTCCTTGTTCTTTGGTTCTTCTTTCTTTCTCCAGATCTCTGCCATTTCTCTCCTTACTTTTTCTAGATCTTAAGCCCATTCTTCTATTCTGGATTCAATTTCTTTCCAACTTTGCTCTTGCAAAACTTTGAGATATGTTTGGATTTGTTGCAAGAGTGGCATTCAACAAATATTTGATCAAGAGAGTTTGTATTCATCTTTGTCCTGCACTGATTAGTCTTGTGTCCAAAAGTATTGCATGTGTAACAGTAGCCTTGAAAAGAATGAAATCTTCTACCGGTATTAAATTTGTTCATCATTATCTGACTTTTACATTCTATTTATTTATGTCCAAACTTATTGAAACCATAGCATTGTCCACCAAAGAATCTATTCTGGGTCATCATACTTCTACATTTTGTCGCTCTATGTCAGAATTTATTGCATGAATAACAAAATCCATTAAAAGATGTGTACCTTTGATCATAAGGTTGTCGGCTGGGTATCCTTTCAGTATTGATCCTTCTATCTTTTCCTTGATAAGTATTGCCTTGAAATTTCCTTTGATTATTCATTTTGTTGAGACTTGGATTAGTCTTTGAACTTTGTCCTTCTTCAAGTCCTAGACCACCTTTATCCTTTGTAGGTTTCTCAGATGAAATTAATTCATCAAGCATTCCCAAGCTTATCTTAAATTTATCTTCAATTTTTTTTTCCCTTTCCAGAACATACTTAAGAATTGTTATTTCCTGTTCAAGCTTGCCACATTTTTCTGTCTTTTGATTGAAAATTTCTTTGCTTTGTCTGATTTCCAATTTTAGATTCTCTTCCATTCTTTTGCTTTCTTCAAGTTTCATCCTTAGATTTTCAGCAGTCTCCTTTGCTTCTTTTAGTTCCTAGTAAACTTCTTTATGTTTCAACTTAAATTTTTGAATCTGGTTTCTTAGTTTCTGAATACATTCACCTGCCTACGTGACATTTTCTTTCAGATCTTCATTTTCAAACTTTGAGGTCTCTGCTCTCAATTCTTCATCTAAGTTAGATCCCTTCATCATTAAACTTCCAAGATCTCCTTCAAGCTATTAAACTTATTCCAAAGGACCTTGCTCTGATACCAATTGTTGGATAGGATAACTGAGAGGGGGGGTGAATTAGTTGTCACAAATTATAACTTTAAATTCAATTACCGTAACTAACACATAAACTGATTAAGTGATTAACCATCAAATGCAAGTGCTCAAACATAATAACACCAAATTTACGTGGAAAAACCAATGAGGGAAAAACTACGATGAGGATTAACTCACACTATAGAGAATATCAAAACCGATTACAAAAAGGCTCACTGCCTAAGATAAGGCTCACTACCTGAAATAAGGACTCATTGCTGAACTCACTATCCACAAGGCTACAACCTGGAGGGCTCACTGCCACAAAGATACAAAAGAAGTTGACTCACTGCCAGAAATACAAAATTTATGGGTTACTCCCAAAGGTGAGTTGATGAATAAAACCTTTGTTGTGCTAAATTCAGTTTCAGATGAAGCTCAGTAAAGGTAGTATTGCATAGCAGTAATCGCTCAATACTTCTGCTATGATCACACACTTTTTTTCTTTGCCTACTTTGCTTATTCTAATTTGTTTCATCAACACACTTTTTTGTCTCTATATCCTTCCTTGCATAACCTTGCATATATATATATATATCCTTTTTTCATAACATTGCATATTTATATATCCTTCTTGCACATCTATTAGGTTGGCCAAAACATCCATAAAGTATTGCATATGCCAAGTCGGCCAAGATCTTCAAATATTTGAATCATAGTTTGTCACATGGTAGGAATCAGACCTAAAGATCAACACACCAGACCACATATAATGGTCATCTTCAATGTGAAATAACTTTTGGTAAACTAACTTCATACATGCGGTACTTTGTTGACATCAATGACAACCATATGATGCAATCTTCAACTTCCAACATTGAAGAATGAAGAGATTGGAGGAATGTGGGATAAAAAGGGAGCCAATAGGATTGGGACACTTGTCCCAATTCTATTGGATGATGATGGAGCACATTTTGGGGAATGTACAAAGTAAAGAGGATGTAAGAGAGATTACTGCATATGGTTGAGAGTGTAACAAAATGTGTGTGAGGATGCAAGAGAGATTAATTCCTTTGTAAGAGGCATTAATATTTGGCTAAGACAGTCAAATAAGTGGAGTCATAAAAGGAATATTCTCAAAGAATATACCTTTGTGAGGGAAAATAGGTTAATTAGTTAATTAAAAGAAATTATTTTCATTTGCAAGTTGGTTAGTTGATCAGGGGTTTAGTTCGACCAAGGTTGAGTCAAAATCTAGAGAATGGGTAATGATGATTAAGAGTTAATTAATTCAGAATTAATCAACTTGAAGGGATTAGGAGTTTATAACATTTGATTTGAATAATTTGATTTATTAAATCAAATGAGAGGACTTTAGGGGACATAATTAAATAATTTGATTTATTTAATTAAATTAAATGAACATTAGTGAATTAATCTAATAAATTGTTTTATTTGATTAATAGAAGAATTTGATAATCTGAGTGTCTACATTTTTTCCCTCTGTGAAGCAATGTACCAGTTGCGTTGATTCAAAGAATAACATTGCCGCAATCAAAATTCAAAAATTTCCTTATTTTTTCGGATGCTCCACTGTTGCCCAGTGGAAGGGATTACACTGGTACACTGCCCCTTGAGAGATTGGGCGAAAATCTTGATTTTTAGGTCGAGCTCGTGAAAAGAGGTTCAAGATGGTGAAATGAGAAGGTTAGACTAACAGATCTATATTATGATGAAGATGCAAATGAGATGGTTTTAAGATGCTTAGAATAACAAATCTATATTATCATAAACAACTTAAATGATGATGCAATGCATGTGAGATGGATGATGTCTCCTATTATAATGATATGCATGAGTACGCAAGATTGGTATGCTGAGGTTTTATGAATGCAGGTATATTTTTGGTGAATGTCATGATAGCATGTTAGCGTGGAAGAAGATAAAAGAATGAGAGGGCTCAACCCTTGATTCCAAGAAGATGCAAAAGTCTAACAAGTCCATGATTTGTCGAGACTTTATTAGTTATGATGATGAGTGATGATGATGATTTTCTTATTAAGGGATTGGGGATATAAACGACACAACTTTCCTTATGTTTGATAACACACACAGATTTGATGCATCAAGGTACAGACAACCAGGATGGCGTGGTATCTAGTGTGATGGAATTTGACTGAGCAAATAGATAGGAGTATCCTTGTTCACACCCGACATACGAAACCTTGTTAGGATGTACTTCAAACATTTCAAACACCTCAGACCAAAACACAAAAAGGCTGCAAAACCTCCCAATGTAATAGTCAACAAGTTGTTCAAAACCTCTTCCATATACACCTACCAAAGCAAGTATCGCCTAGTTATTTTACAAGAACATCCAACAAACACAACAAATAAAGGATAATGATCAATGCCCCATTATTTTCTCTCTAAATTGTTTTTATTAGACATCATCGAGAGGTCATTGGAATGAGAACAATAAGATAAATAAAAAGGAAAGATCAAGTACACAAACAAGTCAATGCTCTTCATACCTCTAGCCAAGACTAAACTACGGTGATGTATGATGTTGATGTCCATTGTAGGAAAGACATATCCTAGGACAATCAGTTACCAAATGATTTTGAGACTAATGGAATGATGGGCTATTGATACCAAGAGTTGACCAACTTGTTTACTTATTGACCCAGACTTGAGCCCTTGATGTTTGATTTACACTTTCAATTTGCTATACTTGTTTCTACTTTTTTTGCCAAAGGGTGGAGATGACTATTGATTTATTGTGAGTGTATGTTTATTGCGGGTGAACATTGAAACGAGACAACTAATTTTGGGTTTTTAGAATGTTTTTAGTATTTTGAAATGTTTCAAGGTTGTTTTAGGATTTTTACGACGTTTTGCAAATGTTTTGATTTTAAAAATTTCCAAATGTTTGTGTTTTCTAATATTTTGACCAAGAACCTAACCTAAGGACCTATCTTAGGGGACTCGGGGGGTGATCAAATATTAGCCTTGCCTACGTTATACATGCAGAGACCACACAGTTCAACTAACACAAACTCATTTATTGATGAATTATGAATAATGTTAGGTTGTCAATTTATTATGACAGACTCCTAAGGACTGACCTAATGCCTCAGGGGCTGATCAATGATTATCCTTTCCTACATTCAAGCTCAAAGACAACGTAGTTCAACATGACAACTATGTTTTTGATTTTTTCTGTTTTCAACCTATTTTTAGATTTTTGACATGTTTTAGATGTTTTTAGATTTTCTTGGTTTTTTTAATGTTTTTTGGATTTTCTCAAATTTATGGAAGATTTTAAGGAAATACACAAATTCGATCTGATGCAGGTATAAGGAATTCCCCCAGCGTGATGCGATAGACTACCTCAATATAGGTAGGACAAACTAACCTTAAGAATGTGCCAAGTAGTTCTAGGATGGAACATGATACAGACGCAGGATCAAGCTATGATGCAAACACGAATGGGGGATGGAAGGAATGATGGAAATGTAATGAGTGAATGCGATGGAAAGTAATGCAGAACAAGCCAAAGAATTGATGGTGGATGGAAAGTGCTTATTTACACAAGGTGCATGATTGCCAGGTTTTCACCAAGGTACTTGCCCAAAGCACCACCAAAGTGGTTTTCACTAGAGGACGATTTTTTTTTATTTTTACTATTTTCAATCCTTTTTCTAATTTTTTTAGATTTTATCATTTTATTTATTTATTTGTATTTTTGGATTTTTACCTTGCAAGTTTAAGCATAAAACTTTTTCAGATGGGAGTTATTGATGGGCTCCTACAAGGGCTTGCCTTCAAGTGTTGACAGCTAATATGCTCTTGATTTGTAACTCATGGTGACAACAAAGGGTCCCAACTAGTTGGGTTCAAATTTTCCTTTACTGTCAGGATTTGGTATATTCTTTGATTTTCCTTCAAAATGAGCTCTCCAACTCGAAATGACTAACTTTTGAGCTTTTTGTTATAGCTCCTCTTTAGATGGTTCTGATAAACTTGTAGGTGATTCAAAGCATCTAGGCGAAATTCATCTAACAACTCCAACTCATTCAACCATGACACCCTATATTCTTCATTAGTAATAAGGTTATGCAAGGATATTCTCAAGGATGGGAGCTCGACCTTAATAGGTATGATGGCTTCTGATCTGTAGACCAAGGAGAAAGGGATTGCACCTGTAGGTGTGCGGATGCTAGTGCAATAGGCCCATAGGGAAAGGTTTAACTGAAGATGCCAATCACAACCAACTTCATTGACCATTTTCTTTAGGATCTTTAAAATGGTTTTATTTGTGGCCTCAACTTGACCATTACCCTGGGGGTAATACGGGGTGGAGAAGCGATGTTGGATATTGAATTTTTGGCATAGCTCATGGACATCCTAATTTTTGAAAGGTGTCCCATTATCTGAGATAAGGGCTTGGGGAACACCATAGTGGTAGATGAGGAAATTCAGGATGAATTTAGAGATTTTCTTTCCCGTGATGTAATTCATCGAGATGGCTTCAACCCACTTTGTGAAGTATTTTATGGCGGTGATAATGAACTTGTTTCCATTAGATGAGGTCGGTGTTATTTTCCCAATGAGATCAAGCCCCCACTATGAGAATGGACAAGGTGTGATAATTGGTTGGAGCTCCTAAACTAGTGCATGGATGAGGTCCCCATGTTGTTGGTGTTGCATACATTTCCTGACATAGTCGTTAGCTTCTTTCTCCATAGTAGGCCAGTAGTACCCTGTCCTCAACAATTTCTTGGCCAAGGTCATACCACTATAGTGTGAACCACAAATGTCATTGTGTACCTCTATTAAGGTAGTTAAAGCTTCCTCGAGGTTAAGGCATCATAATAGGGTCCCTTTGATACTCCTACGGTAAAGGGGATGCCTAAGATGATGAAGCGGTATGACTTTTAAATGAAGGTCTTCTTGAGATTCAGGGTAATGTCGGCGAGGAGGACTCCTATTTTTAAGTAAGTGAATATATCATGGTACCAAGGATCACTAGGACCAATGATTTCTCACACAAACTTAGATTCTAGTACCTTGAAAGCTAGTACGAGAAGCTACTCTACAAGGAATTTTCATGTTTATGGACATTTTATGGGAGATCTAGCAATGATCCAATCATAGCCATAACATCGGCTACTCTATTATTTACCCTTGGTGTCTGTTCAAATATTATGTCAATGAAGAACTCTTTGAGATCCTCCACCATCTTTTTGTACGGGGTAAGTTTTTCATCCTTAGTTTGATATTCATTGTTGACTTGATTGATAATTAGTTGGGAATCCCCACAGACCTTGAGTGCAATGATTTTCCATTGTGCTACGATTCGAAGTCCTATGATAAGAGCTTCGTACTTCACAATATTATTGGTGCAAGCCTGAAAGACAACCTATATGATTTTAGGATACAATCCCCTTGTGGTGTGATGAAGAGGATTCCTGCTCCTGACCCATGTTGTGTGTATGATCCATCAAAATATACCTTCCAATGGTCTGTGACATTCAAGTTGAATATTGACTCATCTGGAAAATTTGATACCAATGGATTTTTTGCATATATGAGAGCTTTGACTAATTGATCTATAATGGCTTGTCCTTTGATAGCTTTCCATTCCACATACTCAATGTCATACCCTATCAATATCATCACCCATTTAGTCATTCATCCCGTAAGCATTGCTTTAGAAAGTAGATACTTTAGGGGGTCTATCTTGGCGATGAGCTTTATTTGATGAGCAAGCATGTAGTGTCTAAACTTTTGTGAAGCAAACACTACTGCAAGACAAGATTTCTCAATGATTGTGTAGTTTAGCTCATGTCCCACCAAGGTTATACTAATGTAGTACATAACTCTTTATGTCCTTGTTTCATCGTGTTTTGCCAGAAGAGCACCAAGAGCTGCCACTGTAGTTGATATGTAGAGGATCAATGGTTTGTTTTGGATCGATGGCATGAGGAATGGTGGTGTTAGTAAGTATTATTTGATTTGGTTAAATTCTTGGTCGCATTTCTCATCCCATTTTTTGGCCATTCCCTTGTGAAGGAGATGAGAGTATGGGATGGTTTTATCTATTAACTGTGCTATGAATCTTCTGATTGATTGAAGCCTTCCTTGTAAAACCCTTAATTGTTTTAGTGTCTGTGGTGCTTCCATGTTGAGGATTGCCTTGAATTTTGTGGGATCAATCTCGATTCCCCTCATTGATACAATGTATCCCAAGAGCTTTCTTGAAGTTATTCCAAAGACACATTTTTTGGGATTGAGCCTTACTTTGTACTCTTCTAATCTGTCGAAGATGGAGCCTAGTGTTGATATGTAGTCTCCACACTTCCTTGATTTGGATAATATGTTGTCCACATAGTCTTCCATAGTTTTATGGATCATGTCATGAAAGATCAAGGTCATATCACTTTGGTAAGTCACTCTGGAATTCTTTAGCCTGAAGGGAATCATATTCCAATAGTAGGTGCCCCATAGATAGGTAAAAGTTGTTTTATTTTGGTCATTCTTTGTAATCATGATTTGGTTGTATCCTAAATTTTTTTCAATTAATGATAGCATTTCATGCCCCGTTGTTAGGTCTACAATCATATCTATGTTGGGGAGGGGGAAATCATCCTTAGGAAATGCTTTATTCAAGTCTTTGAAGTCGATGTAGATTCTGATGCCCCTAATGGGATTGGAGAGAGGTACCAAGTTAAAAGCCCATTCTAGATGATCAATGGGAAGAATGAATCCAACATCAAGGAGTTTTTGTAGCTCAAATTTGATGAGTAGGGTGATTTGCAGATGAATATTTCTCAATTTCTATCTTACTGGCTTTGCCTTTGGAGATCGGGTAGATGATGAACCACTACCTCTGGATCAAGGCCTGGCATGCCTACATAAGTCCACACAAAGTTCACTTTCCTTTCCTTTATAAATTCTACTAGGTTTTCTTGCTCCTCATTCAAAAGTGACTTGGTGTAGAAAGTAATGTGCGTGTCTCCTCCATTTCCAAATTTACTGGGTTGCACTTCTCTACTAGGACTATTGATTTCTCTTTATAGATGGAACTAAGGGGAAGATTGAATCCCTCATCCTTTGGTGCCTTAGAGAGGTTTTCACCAATGGATATGTCATTTGGTTTTACTGTTTTGGGATTAGAAAGTGCCACAATATGGTTTTTACTTAAAGATTGAGACATTACTCTTAGATTTTCAATTTTGCGACTAAGAGATTCAATCATTTCCCCATAGTACACATGTGTATCCAACTCTATATCGAACCCTTCTTTGTAATCTCCATATGGTATATTATCCCTTAGTCCCATGAATTCTGAGAGAGCCTCATCATTTTCGAATGTATCCAAGATCGGTGGTCTTCATTGGTCACTATCGATGAGTTGGGGGTAAATGAGCTTTAGTTCAATGACTTGGTTATTTGGCTCAAACAACATGGTGGTTATCATAAAAAGGGAGGAATCCTCAAATAGCATGGGTAGGTCTAAGAGGGGATCCTTGAAGGGACTATTAAGTGAAATAGGGACCGAAGAGGAAGCTTTGACCGTTTTAACAAGAGCACCTTTTCCAAGTATGGTTATCTTCATAGGAGTAGATCCAAGGCCAAGATTCTTAGGGCACTTCTCAGGAATCATAGGTTCTAGCAAGCCATTGCCATTTTGTCTGAGCTTCTCATTTTTGTTGTAACTCCATCCAAACATTAATTGTAGACCCTTGTTGTCCTCGTCCATGGGAAGATTAGGTACGAGTCTTTCATCTTGGTAGAGCAAGCTTGATACATCCTTTTCATCTGCCACTTATTTGCTTAGGTCTCCCCACTTTTTGAAAGTGGTAGGTTTTGCTTTGAATGTCTGAGATGTTGTGTCGATTGGGTGTGGTTTTCCATGAGATTTAGGAGATTGAGGTAACTTTCCTATCACAAAGGCACTCTTCTTTGATTTATAGTTCCCACAACCATCATATCGGATTATAGCCTTAATGTCTAGGATATTTGAGATGGAGGGTGTCTTTGTCAGAGATGTGGAGGCCAAAGTGGAAGGATCAACATAGGGAGACGTGGGTCCCTGATCATTTTTTGGAACTTGGGGGATCTTGTAATATTTGGATTCTAGATTCTTGCAATAATAGAAAGGTTCAGGGTCACCATGGATCATGACTTCTTGATTTTGATATGGGAATTTTACACATTGATGGAATGTGGATGCGACAGCTTGCATCCCATGGATCCATGGATGCCCTAGGAGAATATTATAAGGCATCTCAAGGTCAAGGATCTAGCATGTGGTTTCCATGATTGTTGACCCTACTTGGATAAGGAGTTGAATGGTGCCTTGGGATACCCGTTCCTGGTCGTCGTAAGCCCTGATGGTGATACCTTTCCCTTTTCCAATGACATCCTCTAAGAACCCTAGATTATTTATTAGCAGCAAGGCACAAATATTTAAACCTGCACCCCCATCCACCAAGACTCTCTTGACTTTGTTATTATGGACCAAGACCTGAAGATGGAGTGCACAATTATGTGATGATTGAGTTGGGAGGTCATGCTCAGAAAATGTAAGGAGGTGTGGTGTAGTAATGTGTTCAACTAAAGCCTGAAATTGGTTTGTATCAATGTTCATGAGAATGGAGGATGTAGATAAGGCGTTCTCTAGAATATCCCTATGTGTAGGTGATATTTTAAGAAAATCCATTATGGAGATTTGGGCAAGGGTCTTTTTCAGTTGTTCCAAGATGCTAGAGCTATTAGGGTTAGATTTTAAATTGGCAGGTGGTGCTCTTGGTAGTGGCGATGGTCCTGGGATAGAGATCTTGTCGGTATGTGTGGTGACTCCACACTCTACTTTGGACCTTCTAATGTTGATGACTGTTACAAACTCATCCAATGACGCTACAACATGTTCATAGATATGGTTTACATTGGTGTAATTCTTTCCTTTACCATTATTGTTTCCTTTGTTGTGATCCATGTGATTCATGTATATCTTGAGATCTTGATTTCCTGTTGGTTGTTCAATGGTTATGGTCTTATTGTCAATGAGGTCCTGGATAAGATTTTTGAGTCTCATACAACTAGTTGTTGTGTGTCCCTTGATCTTGTGAAAATCACAAAGATACTTCTCATTATACCACAGTGGTTTAACTCGAGGTTCTTGGTAATTTTCATAGATAGGGAGTGTGATGAGGTTTGCTTGCACTAGTTGTTGCATAATAGATGCAATGGGTTCCCTCAGTGGTGTATACTTGCGTTTTGGTGGATATTTGTTCCTTGGGGGTGGTCCTTAAGCATTCACATTGTTGACCATTTGATTATTTGGTTGTTTTTGTGATGGGGTGTTTTGATAAATGGGTTGTGGCATGTTGATTTGATGAGTGTTTTGTGGGTATGTTTGTGTGTTTTGCCTTGGAGCACTAATAACAACTTTAGAATCAACAAAACCATCATTAGTAACATTTTTATTTGTAGCCCATGTGCTAGGTTTGTCATTGTATCTTGTTGATGGTCTATTGTCTTGGTGCATGAGTGTACCCCCTTGTGCTATAAGGGCTCTTTCAATATTGAGAGCTTTGGGGATCAGTTGGTCATATGTATTGATGCATTACATTTTTAGATGGAAGGACAAGCCCCCTTCAAGGTTAGAGATAATGGTTCCAATTTTTTGTTCCTCTGGCATAAACCATTTGCTTTTGCTGGCCTTGGATCTCCATCATTGCAGGAAGTTGCAAATGTCTCTCCCCTAGCTTGTTTGAGGCTGGATAATTCCTCTGGGCTCACTTCGATGCCTAAGTTAAATGAGTAGTTTTCTATGAACGAGTCCACAATTTCTTAGAACTTCTTGATTCTAGAAGGTAAGTGGGAGAACCATTCCATTATTGGACTAGCCAAGCAGGGAAAACTTTAGTGGCGAATCTTCGCCAATTGAAAAATTCTAGGAATCGGCCAAGTCAAAATTGGCAAATTTCTCACACCTAATAGGGTGTCCAAATCGCCCAGATTTTATGAACTATCGGTCCAATGGATTTCCATTCGCCAACAATTTTTTTTATGAGGCATATTTAAGAAACAAATTCACCATAACAAACTACGCGTTTCAAATGGACCGACTAATATTTTTCGCATGGAATCCCGGAAGCATGTAATAAAACACCTACATTTTTGCCAATACTATTAAAACAACATTGTATCAGGACCCATTTCGCCAATTAAAATTTACAAAAATTTGCTTTTCAAGACTCATTTTGCTAATTAAAATTTATAAATAGTTGCTTATGAGGACCTATTTCGCCAATAACATTAAAAAATAATTACATTTGAGACACATTTCGCCTTGAAAATTACAACGTATTGTTGTATAAGCATGTGGGATTCGCCAATTTTTTTAATATACCATTTAAAAATCCCACGGAATTCACCAAATATGGATTGATATAAATACAATCGAAAGTGTCATTTATTCTTACACATTTGTTCAATTATGAGGTTCTACTTCTTGATTCAGAAGTCAACGAAAGATGAAAACATAGACTTAAAGGTGAGTGATCATTTCTTCATAGTGTTATAATAATAAGTTTTCTTTATCTCTTTTCCATTCTTGCTTTAGTCTTAAAGATGATATTGAGTAGGAAATGGGATCTATATTATCTATCCTTCTTAAACAAGAAGACATTTTTTCTAGTTTTTATTTGAAGTGAGAGATCAATATGTCAAGCGACTCAAGTAGCAAGGCTAAGGCTCTTGTCACTCCTCAGGGTGTTGAAGAGACTCTTGTCGCTCCTCAAACTCTTGCCACTCCTCAGGGTGGTGAAGAGACTCCTGCCGCTCCTTAAGGTGGTGAAGAGACTGGGTGGCCATCAAAATGCCAAAAACTTAGACATACCATACAATATTACTTTGGAATTGCCAAAGCTTTTGATCCATCACGTCAAGATGGAGCTACATCATCAACTCTTCCACCAAATATTGGTAGTATTCACAATACCTCACCGCCACCAAAAGGTCAAGTTGAGATTGTCCTTGATTAAATCATAATGTATCAAATGAGGATGACAATACTGTAGAAGATGTTCTAAGGGATACCCTAGGCTTGGTTAGCTAGAATGAGATAATTGACTTGGATAAGGATAATGATGTTGGTAGCAATAAAAGAAGAAGCAAATAAAAAATGGGGCACGAGTGGGAAATGCCAAGGAATTTTCAACTTGGTTGGTTGTCAAAGTACCCATTCATGGTACCAATGGGGATTGACAATACAAATGATATTGAAAAGGCAACATTGACCAAATTTATGATTTGTAATTAGAAATTTGGAAGAGCCAAGATGTTGCAAGTAAAGATTGACACTATAGAAAAGCATATCGGTAAAGTTTATGAAAAAAAATCATAGACGGAAAGGAACAATCAGTCGTACGATGGAAATCAAAGGAAGAATGTCTTCATGTTAGGTATGCCGCAGATTATGAAGAGAATGAAAAAAGAATGTTGAACATTGCTGCATGTAAAGGTACACTTGAGGCTCAATTTGGAAAAGCAATGGAAGTAGCAAATATGTCAAAAACTGTTCAAATGAGTGTTATTTTTCATATTTTTTCCAGAGGGCGTCGTATGAAAGACTACCCAAAATTATCTGGTTTATTATCTTTTTTAAATGTTCCTCACTATCCCTTCTCACATTGGTCAATAAATGCTAGATGGGAATGGGAAAATTGTCTTGATGTAGTTGAAAAGGAAGATTTAAAGGAGAAAGTAAAAGAGACAAATTTCATTGCATTATCTTTAGATGAAGTACTGCGGTAGACAATACTTCATGGGTTTGTATGCATTTGTATACTGTAGAATGACATGTTCGCCAAGCTCATCTTCTCTGTGTTCATAAAATGAAGGACAATTCAACATCACAAAATATATTTGAACTAGTCAAGAAAACTTTGAATGAAATTGCAGGTATGGATGAGTTGACAATTGCCAAAAAGTTGGTGTGTGTAGGAGTTGATGGAGCTGTAGTGATGCAAGGTCAAAGGATCGGTGTTTGCAGAAAGTTACAAACTACTTGTGCACCATACATGCTTGGCATTCAATGCATGGCCCATAGAATAAATTTAGCATTCAAAATTGTGAGCAAGTTTCCTACAGTATCAAAAGTTGAAAATATAATCCACGAGATCCATGCATACTTCTGCCAAAGTCCTAAATGTTTCATAGAATTTCAAAATTTTGCTGAGAGAATAACACCAGGAAACAAGCTTCTCAAGGATGTTGATATCGGATGGATCTCCCTACATGGACCAACACAATGAGTTCTTTTAGAATATCAATCCTTGATTGGAGTGATGTACGAGCATCGCAGCACAGTAGACAAAGCTCCTGAACTCTTACATAGGTTAAGCGATATAGAGACACTCTTGAATTTAGCTAGTCTTCTCCCCATGTTGGATGAGATGAACAATATTGTGAAGAAATCCCAAGGAAAAACTATGTATATTAATGAATATTCCAATCTACGTAAACATACATGCTTGGCCCTTGATCATCTATATCTAGAGCTAACACAAGATGGCCCAAATTATTTCATGTTGCGGACAATTACTGATTTGAATAATCCTGATAATTATTTACAGTTTAATGCAAGCAAGCACTTATTTATTTGTGTACATGGATATGAGATACCAATGTACCATTGTAAGACAACCAGTCGCTCTAGCAGAGAAGTAGTTGTTAAGGAGGAAGATTTTAAAGGCATTGTTAAATTTGTTGGTGATAATTTGAAGGAAATTGCAAAATCTCTTTCCTCAGAGATACGTGAAAGATTCCCTCAAAATGAAATACTTGAAGCCATGGATATTGTGTATCCTCAATTTTGGGAAAATTGAGAGAACCCAAAATATTTTCATGATCAAGTAAAAATCTTGATAGAACAATTTTTGAAAAGTGTAACATATGACGAGCAAAACATAAAAGGAATTTTAAATGAAGCTAAGCTTAGAAAACAATCTAGGAGTTTTGCAACAACTATGAGGGACCAATATAAATCGATGGGCAAGGAGAAGACCTTTGAACTGGGATCAATAAAAAAGGTTTGGACAAACTTAGGTCAAAGTGAAATATTGTGTGGTTCAATATCAGACTATTTCAAACTTGTTGATTTGTGTCAAACAATGATATTGGGGTCAGTGAAGGATGAGAGATTTTTTAGTACATTGGGGTTTTTGAAATCAAAGTTAAACAAACTAAACAAGAATTTAGAAAATTGCTTGAGGTTGAAAGGAACTACGTTGAATGTCTTTAATTTTCCTTTTGAAAGGGAACTCGCAATTTGGAGGTCCACATGTGAAAGAAGAAGAACCAGGTTGTGCAACACTCCAATTCCAAATGCTAGTACTGGTGGCAGTGGCAGTGGGACTAGGAAAAATGACATTAATAGTGACACAAATCACATAATGAATGTTGAATTTGAGACATAGGCCAAAGAAAATGAAGAGAAAACTCGGAATCAAATTCAAGACGAGTCTTTTACTTTATCTGATGATGAATGTCAGTTTGAGGACCCTGACTCCATTTGGGAAATGTAAGAGAATTAGCAGCTTTAGGTATTTATAATTATACTGCACTTCATGGATCAGTTTCCATTGTTCCATATTGTAATTGAAGATATTTAATATTGTATTCAATAAAATTGTGAATCATTGCACTTGATATTTTTTTTTTGATGGGTAATAATATTTTTTGCTTTATTGATAAAAAAGTCATATTACATCATTTTCTAAACTTTTCTGAATAACCATCTTTCCTCCAGATATTCAACTACTTTACCCCAATTTCTCAAAAAATATAGTTTATTTGTAGTGACTTCACTCCCAGCCCTTAACAGCTACATCAAAATCAAAATTTCGCTCAAAATTACATCTATCACCTTTTTCAAATACCTATTAACTACCCTACAAACCAAAAAACATCTTCCCTTCATTGCCCACAATTTTAGCAAACCCCAAAAAAACCCCAAAAACTAACTATAGACAGCTAGAAAATCACAATGCCTGACAGAGGATTAAATTACTATAAAGCCCTAGATGAGCTACTCGCCATAGATTCCATGGTGGCCCCATTTGTCTTCCTCTTCCTCTATGGTCACTGCTCATTCTTCTCCAAACACTCTGCTTCAGCCTTTTCCTTCACGATTACCACCTCAACCTCCATTAATTCCACAATCAATTTCAGAGCTTCCCACCCGCATGCTGCTTCCTCTCTCCATTTGGCTTTATGTTTTCCTTTTGGCCATTTCACAAAGGGTACACATTTCTCTATTTCTTCTTCCTCGTCACTGTTAATGCCCTCATTGATATCCATTCCTACACCCAAAGTCACCCATTCCAACAGTGAGTCCATGTCCTCAAGATAATCCTCATGTACCAGTGTCTTCATCACCTTTTTCACAACTTCAATTGGCTCTCCTAAATCTAAACCCCAAGCCATAATCAACAAATATATGTCCATGTTCATTCTATATCTGTGCTTGAGGTCACTAAATCCTTCTCCCAGAATTAGTTGCACTGCCTGCACTAATTGCTCATCACCATACAAGAAACAACCCATCAATCTCTTTGTCGATGCTCCTCCATGAAAAGGTGAGAGCTATTTCCTCATTGTAAGCATGAAACCCATCATTGCTGTAGCTATAGAGCCACCACCTCCTATTCACCGTTTGCACACCAATTATTTGCCACAGAAGAGAAGCATCAAGAAAGTATTTCATCCAAAGATTAATAACTTAATTCACATTTCTTGCCATAAATGCTAGGCATATGATCAACGCCGCCACCCAACTCCACACACTTCTCTCATTCACTTTGATTATTAGAAGGAATTCAACTACTCCTTCATTTATTATATTATAATTGCACTTTATTTTATATTGCACTTCATGAATCATATTCCAAAGTCCAAACTATAGTTGATGATATTTTATGTTGTATTCCATGAAATTGTGATATTTTATATTGTATTCCATGGTATTGAATTTGATATGTGATTCTGCATCATTTTTAAAGAAGAACACTTATCACACTACTTATAAATTCCTATTGCATTTCCATTCACACAATCTTTGATAAATAACTGAAAGGGATATTATTAATCCATTCCTTGAACAAAATCTAATAGTTCAACATCCATAACTTATAAAGGCTTTAAGGCATCCACACAACTTAAACAATAAAAGCTTAAACTAGAAAGCAAAGAAATTCAGGCTGCTTTTAACCAGAAAGCAAAGAAAGGTGTAGCTTTTAACCAAAAAGCTTTGAGAGGCATGCCAATATGAAATATCAAACTATAAACTAAAGCACAAAGAATTGAATCACTTCAGAACTAATAAATTTCTTTAACTGAACTCAACCATTGCCATAAGCATTCATTCAAAGATAAACATCTGATAGCAATGCAATCTATTAAACATCGAGAACACCGACATAGATATTGATAACCATTGGCAAGATATTCAGAATAAACAAAATAAATCCATACACCACAACACAAATATTATGTCTGCATGAACTTCACCATATGAGTTTCTATATTGAAAGATAATTGTAAAACAAACTTGAAAGCATAAAAGAGTTTTTTCTCTAATGAGGAAAATCAAAGTTTTTCCCAAAAGATCCTAACTACATTGGCCAAACCCATAATACAGATAATTGAACATCAACACATTACTGAAGTCTGAATTTGAGCTTTTAAATTGATTATCACATGAAGGAATACATAGAGGCATTGGCAACACAAAATCTTGCTCAAAGACAACTCTGCACAAAGCTGAGTTGGAACTTGGAAACTCATATTATCAAAAATCAAATCACTGCATCACCTTTTCTAGCAACTTCCATTCTTCAGGTGGTGGAATTGTCATTTGTTCTAACTGATGTTTTTTGACTTGAACAATTGTTAACAATTCACGATTCAAATTGGAACTTGTCTTGGATTCTTTAGTCAATTTTGCATTCAGGGTTAGCAATGGTTTGATGGAATCCAAATAGTTTACCACATATGGGTTCTAAGGAAATTGGTCCAAATCAAGCTTCCTGGCATCCTCCATATTCTTTCTGAAATCATTCTTTCCAATGAATCTCTCATTTGTGTCAAAAGCCTTTGGCAAACCAAGCTCTGTGAAGTTCCTTACCTTTTCATCAACCTTCTTCATCTTGTTTGCAGCCAAATGCAAACATTCCTTTGTTTCACACATTCTCAAACACTTTTCAATGATAGATGACAACGTCATTGATGTAGCAAGTCGATTAGTAATCCCTTTTGATTTCAAAACATTGTCACTAGCTTTGTAGACTATTTGTTGAATTTGATTTGTTGATTTCTCTAATGCCAACACATTTTTGTTGTCCAATAAATATTTGTTGAGCTTATTATGATGTTTCCTGATAGCATCAATCAATTGAAACATGTCACACAAATGATCAATCCCCTGCATTATTTCATCCCAAATATTTTATTTCATATGCCTTGTTTCTCTACAAAATGTAGATAACTTATTTTGACAAGACTTAATTTCATTTTTTGATTCCATCAACTCTGCCTCCAATATTTCATTTCTTTTTCTCTCCTCCAATTTTTGTTCCAACTGTGCATTTCCATTCGCAATGCTTAGTCTTAATTTTTTTGAAGTGGATTTTTCCTCATCATATTTCTTATTGCTCTCATCTATCCTTTGCTTCAATTCATTCACTGCAGTCTCATTCTGCTTATCCTCTTTGCTTGTTGATGTAGAGGCACATTTTTTTGTTCTTTTTTCTAATTCATTGCTCTTGTTATCTATTGCTTTCCTCTTTGCTTTCTCATTTGCTAGGTCTGCTTGTAACTTTTCAATTTGAGTTTGCAACCTTTTTTTCTCTCTATCTTGCTTTAGAAATGATGTGTACACCAATTCATTGCTATTTTTTGATACATTAATTTTGTCAGTATTTCTGAGTCCAGAAAAATCCAATTGAATATTGTTCACTTGTAATTTAGGTGGAGCCATCTGATTTACTAGTTGTTTTGAACTGTGGGAACAAGAATTGTGTACTCCATGATTTATTTACTTGTGTAAAATGTGGGTAATACCATGGTTGTTGTAGGCTCTGAAGTTACAATAGACACATTCTCCATCAATTACTTCTTTTCTTTTTTATTCAATTCTGATTTCTTTTTAAACTCTTCAATGTAATCAAAACTCGGGGATGCAGGAACAATGGAATGATTGAATGGCAACGGAATAGGAGTACTTTTAGTTGCTAATGATGTCATAGCCAGACTAACTGGCATTGGATGAGTGCCTAGAAATACCTCCTTTTTGGTGGATCCACTGGTAGTGTGGCTTGGACCTATCAAAATCCTTTGCCTCTTCTGTATGCCTTGATCACTTAGTGTTTCTGTGGTATATTTTGTTGTTTTCCTCTTGTGTGTAATTTGTTGTTATAGAACATGTTGACCACTACTAGTACTACTACCCATACCATTGCCACCAAAGGTAGTTCCAGTTGCACTAAGCCCTTCACCATGGGCATGTCGTAGTTGTGATTGTGTCTGACATTGAGGATGAGGATTTGAAGCTCTAACAAATTGACCTGTATGCCCTAGGTCTATGTTTTCACCTCCAACCCCAAGGCTAGATTTATCAACTAGTTTTCTATGCTCTACATTTGTTACCATCCAAGGGCCTTGCCTTTGGGACCCCAAAGAACCTCCTTCATAACCCATTTTTTCAGCTATGACTACTCTTGTAGTAAATGCTTCTTTTGTGGCATCACTTAAACCAAGTTTGAAATTGACATGGGTTTCTTCTTCCCTATCATCATCAAATTCATCATCACTTTCTTTATCTTCTCATTCATCCAGATGCTCTATATTCCACAATTTGCTAAACTCACGATCTTCTTCGTTATCTCCATACTCTGTAAGAGCTCTTGGATCACCTAGCTCCTTCCTCATAGACCAAAAGGCAATAATTTTTTATCGTGACCAATTTTTTTCTGTAAATTCCTTCTCTAGAGAATTTGGAATTTTTACTCTACTAGATGGTTTATAACTTTTTTCATAAAAAATGTTGTACCTCCTAATTGTCTTTCAATGCAATGCCATAATTTTTGCTAACAATTGTTCAAAAGAAATACCATTCTCAACAACACTTTTCTCCATTGCTACTTTGACCTCATCCCAAGAATCCTTGTTTCTCAAGTTTTCAAGCAAGGGTTTACTTTGATGTTGAATTCTACTTCCAACATTCTTATTGAGCACAATCATTGATTTAATGGTGTCACATGGATCATATTGCCAGTGACAAATAACATCAAAATAAAAAAAAATCAAAAGATCATGTGCCACACTAAATGTTTTCTCTCGAATGTGATCCCTCCACATGAAAAAGGTAAAGAAGGAAATAAGGTCTTCTTCCCCTAATTGGTAAAGTGTAGTTCATCAGTACTCTGCATCTACCTTACATATTCCAAAGAACAAACCCTTTCTATCACATGTATTGGAAGTTTGTATGGTTGTACTTCTGATCCATAAAATCTTAGCACATTATATTCTTCCATTAAGTACCAATCAACCAATTGTATATTTTTTCCTAGTTGAGTGCAATTTCTACATGACATAGACAATGTAGGCATTGGAGTATTTGTAATTGCTTGATGCAATGGAGCCAAAAAGTAGTCTACAAAATGACTGTAGTTCTTTTGAGAATCATGCATCCTTATCATAGTGGTCCATTCATATACTGGAGCCATTTTCTTTTCCTCAACATTACTATAGGGCGGAATCTGAAGCTTGTTGGTCTAAAACATTCCTCTAAATTTGAATAGAAAAGGACAGCACAAGTAGGTTGTGAACCTAATTATCTTGGTGGAACCTCCTTTAATCATTAAAAATTGTTTATACATGGATTCTACAATGTGCCCAATAAAATTATATTTGACATGTGGAACACCATAATGGATATTATACACCATTTCAAGGAGGCTTGCACCCACTTCCAAATTGCTATCTAGTTTAATGAAAAATGCTAGCATGGAAACAGTATCTTGAACCCATGGTCTAAAAATATTCAAATCATAAGGAGGCTTATGATCACCTTTCAATTTGTTTCTATCCTGAACTATTCTATTTAAGAAAGAATTTTTCTCCATTTCATCCACTGCTTCATAATCACTAGCAAGCTTTTCTAGGTCAATGTGGAAATTTCCAAATTCTTCGGTTGTAAACCCCAAGGACAACACTTTTCTAAGTTCTTCTACATTAATGGATAACAATTCTTCTTTGCTATCTTTATTAGCAATTGATCTTTTGTTACATCATAATTTAGGGCACAAACCTTGATAAATTATGGGCAAGGGAAAACCTAATGTAACATCATGCGCCCTAATCTAGTTACCCATAGTGCATTGATACTATTAACTTGCATTTTCTTTGAATCCTTATTCTGAGATGAAAATCTAAGTTATGAGGTATGCCTACCATAGGTTTCAAGATCATAAATATCATGGTATTCATTAGTGAAACCTGGGGTTTTAAGCAATTTTGCATAATGTGTTTTTTTATCTGACATTGCTCTAGAGGTATTGGTGGTAGACATGCTGATACAATCAACAATGTGAAATTTGTGAATTCCCTATTAGTCCTTAATTTTTCTTAATTCTTAAGCCTCTTAACCCTAAACCTAAACTTCAAAGTTTGACAAAATAAGATTTTAAGAAACGTCAAACGATGAAACGTAGCAACAGGAAACTTTTAACTTACCCAGATTTTGAATTTTGATTCTTGAAGTTGAAACTGGGTTACTGGAATGGCTTTGTTGGAAGTGGAACTGTGAAACCCAGAACAGGGTGGTGCACTGCAATGAGCAAACTGAAGATTGAAATCTCCCCGTGTGCTGACCCTCTAACTTCAAAATAAAATCACTTAGCAATAGAGAGTGTTGTTTTTTTTGAATATTAAAGTGAATGAAACCAAAATGTCTACGTGTTACTTCTAGACTACACAGTACACAATTAGTACATGGCCGACAACATTTAAAACAAGCCATTTATGATTTACTTCTACATTTACAACAAATTCTAAACCGTTGATCTTTGTTAATCTAACAGTTATAGGATTATTATGGAGGTTTAAGTTCGCAAGTCTAGTGCTTTGTGCATTTCATTCTAGAATGCAACTACAACCATACATCAAATTTTCATTGAACGATTGAGTAATTTATGATATAAATAATAAACATGTGTTTTAAAGTTGCTTTAAACTTTAATGCGCTAGGATTGACATCAAGGCCAAGGGGCGGAAAACTTAACGTTGTAAAGGCCTTAATAAAATGAATTACAATATCACATTAATAGCACAACCATTAATAGCACTTAACTTGCAAAGGACTTAATAAAATGAATTACAATGTCACATTAATAGCAAAACCATTTATTTTATTACAATTAAATTACAATGTCACATTATTACATAGTACAAATACAAATGTAGGCACAAGCGCCAAGCTTTTGCTAGACCGCTAGTGAAAACATAAATGTGATACATGTGTCTAAAAATAAATGGGTCTTGTCGGGTCAACCATGAGCTTTGAAAATAAACTCATGGGACTTGCCGCGTTAGCCATGGGCTCTGAAAATAAATGCATGGGGAAAGGGGGGCCAAAAAAACTGGGGAAATGGGAGCAGTGAAGATACAAAATGTACTTAGTCTCTTTCAGAACCAGACTCATGCAAAAGATGAGGAGTTGTAAAATTTCTCCCATGCAAAAGATGAGCACTGAAAATAAATGCATGGGGCTTGCCTAGTAGGCCATGGTGTCTGAAAATAAATGGAAGAGACTCTCCTGGCCAACCATGCAGACGATGAGGGGTAGTAAAACTGTTCCCATCTTCTACTTGCAGTTTCCATGCACTAGGATAACACTTATCTCCATCAGAGCTCCTCTTCCTGGTTCAAAACCTGTCTGAGAAGTCAGGTGAACAAAATCAACTTCTTTCCAATTCCACCCATTCTAAACTTGATGGAAATTGGTCTTTTACTCTAGAACTACATAACTAGAGGTAGGAGAATTTAGAGTATCCCTAATAATACCGCCTCATCTTCTTCCTGAATCCTTATTAAGTTATTAACCCTACAAAATGAAAACCATTATGACTGTGAACCATGATTCCTAACCTGCAAAAACACAAGAGACAATTAATAAAATAGATCAAATGCATAGTTAGAAACATGATTCCTCAAGAAATTCATTTAAATTGCAAGAGAGAAAGGAAATGAGATGAAGAACACCAAGAAACTCAAAACAAATCAAATCCTATTCTAATGCAATATAAACTCCTAATCTCTTGAGGGAATTGGTGCCAATTTGAGGTGAAAATTGGCCCTTTCCCAAATCCAATGATGCAATGTTGATTTGATGAAGAGATTTGATCCACTTTGATGAAGATTGATGAATGCTCCAAGCTAAAATCTGCAAAAACCTAGCTATGATTCAATGAGATGGATGAAAATTGCTACGAATTTGAGTATAGTAAGTTTATTCAAGTTGTGGATGATAAAATGAGGATATGAGCTCTTTATTTATAGATTGATAAGTTGAAGAGATGTCCAAATTTGATCAATGTGGGACAAATATTCAACCAATGATATGATGCCACTTGTCAACATGTGAGAGGATGAAGGTTGAGCAAGTTTTGAGGATTGTGCCAATAAATGCAAGAATTTGAAATTCAAATTTGTTGAAATGACATATAAGAGGGAAGGGAAAATGCAATAAATGCCACTTGGCTCAAGGCAAATGACATGTAAGAGATCTTAAATGCCTTGTTGGATGTACATGTTGACTTGGAATTTTTGAATTCAAATTAAGAGAATATTCCAAAAGATGCCATGTGAGGAAAATAGGGATTTAATAAATGAATTAAATCTATTTTCATGTGCAATTTGCATTATCTAGAGGATGTGACATGAGATTAGATTAAATTAATCAAGGGTTAATTAATTTAATGAGAGAGATTAGATGATGTGACTAATTTGACTTAGATTTTAAGATTTATTTAAATCAAATAATGAGAAAAATGTGATAAGAGGCTAATTAAATAAAGATTTTGATTTATTTAATTAAAAGGGATGGTGTTAGATTAAATCGAATAAGGTTTTAATTTATTTAATTTAATAGATAGACTTTAGAGATTTAATCAAATAAATTGATTATTTAATTAAATAGGGATAATTAGATCAGATGAATTGATTTAATTAACAAGAGAAAATGACTTAATTAGACAAAATGATTTATTTAATTAAGAGACGAATATTCATGAATTTAATCAAATAGGGGAATTTGATTAAACTGTTAGACCGAGAGATGATTTAGGAAGAAATGATGTTAGTAGATCAGAGTGTGATATCAATCTGTATATTTTCGATGTCTACAATGACAATTCAACAAATGATTTCAATTGTACTCATTATCCTTATTTATGGGCCAAAAGTGTCGCCAACAGTGCCACTACCAGCTTGGTCCCTTGTGAGCCCGAGGTTGGGTATAGTGACTTCATAATTATGATTCACGCAAACCAAAAATCCAACTTAATCAGTTTGTGTAACTTAAGCCTAACATTTACAATTTAAATGTTTAATTTGATTGACATCTAGACTCTGACAGCCTGGCTACACGCAAACTGTACCTCAAGCTAACAAGCTGTCAATTGTCAAAATCACTAGATTATTGACATCATCATCTACGATTCTATAGTACATTGTGCAGTTTTCAATATAAAGCTATCTAATCAATTACTTTGGCTATTCATATGGCATTAATCTGCACTACCGCCCATAGTATCATAGCCAAATTGAGAATTTCAATAGAATAAATGAAAGGTAGAGTACTTCGACACATTGAAAAGAGAGAATTAAATGTCTCGTTTTACCTTAATCATTATCAATGTCCACTAATAAGTCACAATAAATTTTGCTAACTTATGAATATGATCAGAACTATATGTTGATAATTACTAGTAGTTTTAAAAGCCACATTTAACATTTTTATATTGATCAAAGCAAAAGGGATTTACAAGAATGGAGCCACAAAAAGCATTTTAATTTAAGTAGCTATTGCTAAAGACTGAAATACATAGTACATAACTAGTGTGGCCAAAAATCCACTAACCGCGACAAAAAAACTAGTCACAAAGTACACATTATAAGAACTATTACGCTGTACAATAAAATATAGACACGTGACACGTCACACAATTCATTACTATTTTTTTTGCAACATTAGCTGAGGCCATCAACCAGTTGTTTGAGTAGAACATGAATTGAATTTAACAAACTAACAGCAGAGAAGAAAAGTGAATCACCCAAAACCTTCCTCCAAAACTCCAGACTCTTTAATGATTTAGTTTTTGTGTCACATAGTAGACCCCATCTCATATTAACTAGGGAAAGAGCCTACATTGTAGAAGCATGCAATTCTACTTTCCTGAAGATTCTACCAACAGGTGCTAACCCACTTTCAAAATTGTAATGCTCTAGCGCCAACTCCAATGAAGAAATAAAGTAAATGAAAGGCTGCAAATAACATATTGCCAGCGTCTTCACCAAATCTTTATCAAGAAAAATGTCCATGCAATTGGAAAAGAAAGCCGAAGCTACCTCATAATATAGAGCACGAGGGTTTTTATGAAGCCATTCCCTACCCACAATTATTCTTATAGCATCCTCAACCTGCACACAAGGAATTGTAAAAACCATACCCAACTTTCGTCTATCGTATGCATCATCCCTTCTTTTCTCCCAAAAAAATTTGGGCAGCATGACATGCAATGAAGACTCCATAATATCTTAGTTAAATTAGGAATAGAGAAGAAATAAATCAAAGCCAAATATATTATAAATGATATAAAGAACATCAAGTTGGTGAAGTATATATAGAAGTTAGCACAAACACAATTAGTATGACATCACACTTATCATTTTTAAATTCACCACTATCATTGATGTGACAATTAACATTTATTTCAACACTTGAATCCTTAAAAACAAGTGCTTAAAAGGTATGCCCGTGACATATGACAAGATGGCTGCATAGTGCACATGCAAATAAAGTTATTTTTAAAATGAGGAAATTGCTAGGTTGACGAGACTCGACCCTCAGGATTAAAGAGTTAAGATTTAAGGCTTTGTCATAGAATATTTTGTTCTGACTTAGGCAATATTAAATGGTAAACAAGAGCACAGTGACCAATAGACCTTAATAATTAATAAAATCTCAACCATTGATTTCTAAAAATCTAACGGTCCTAGTGTTATTTTGAAGGTTTCAATTCACAAGTCCAGTGCTTCAAGGATTTACTTCTGGAATGCAACTATAGTCTTCCATCGAAAATTCATCGAACGGTCCCTCTTTCAAAACAAACTTTAGCACATGCATAATTTAAAATGGGTACATCCCTAGGTTGGCAAGAATCAACCCTCGAGATTAAAGACATAAGATTTAAGGCTTTTTCATAAAATATTTTGGTCTGACTTAGGCAATATTAAATGGTAAACAAGAGCATAATGACCGACATACCTAAATAATTAATAAAATAAACCATTGATTTCTGAAAATCTAATGGTTCTAGTGTTATTCTGGAGGTTTCAATTCACAAGTCTAGTACTTCAAGGATTTACTTTTGGAATACACCTATAGTTGTCCATCAAAAATTCATTGAATGGTCCTTTTAAAACAAACTTTATGCACTTGCATAATTTAAAATGGGGACATCACTAGGTTGATGAGACTCGACCCTCAGGATTAAAGAGTTAAGATTTAAGGCTTTGTCATAAAATATTTTGGTCTGACTTAGGCAATATTAAACAGTAAACAAGAGAACGATGACTGACAAACCTAAATAATTAATAAAATCTCAACCATTGATTTCTAAAAATCTAACGGTTCTAGTGTTATTTTGAAGGTTTCAATTCAAAAATATAGTACATCAAAGATTTACTTTCGGAATGCAACTACAACCATCCATAAAAAAATCATCAAACGATCATGTTTATATTGATTCACTGATTTTTTTCTTATGCATTTGAAAATAGGTTTAATTTGCCAATGGATATATTTTTTTGGTTTGAAAAAAAATTTTAATCGCCAACAAATTATTTATTCTATTTTGAAAATAGGTTTAATTCGCCAATAGAAATTTTTTCTAGGTTTGAAAATAGATTTTAATCGCCAATGAAAATATTTTATCGGTTTAAAAAAAATTGTAATTCGCTAGGATTTTCCATAGACTTCTACCAATTAGAAAATATTCACCAATTGAGATTTTTTCCCCCGAAAAACGAAAAAATTTGCCACTAAAATTAATATTTTTCTCAGGAAGTATACAAGATTAGCCAGAATTTTACACCTTCGCCGAGGGGGGGGGGGTTCCTTAAAGTTTTCCTTGTAGCCAAGCTTCGAGGGAAGAGTCACATTAGATAGGAATCATCATATGCTACTTCCATACAATGTACGTGGAATTCTCTGATGCGATCCTCAAGATTTCCATTTCCTCAGTATTTGTTGAATTTCAATATTTTGAAGCTTGGTGGGAATGGAACCATAGCAACGCTTCTATCAAATAGATAGGGGTAAAATTTTCCTTGTGTGTGTGATTTCTTTGTCTTTCCTGGTTGTATGTCTTGTATTTGTTGCGAGAGCAACTTGACTTGTGTGGAGAGATCATTTTGGGGATCGAGTGGTGGAATGTACGTGTTTTGGGGTGGTATTGTTTGTTGGGTGAAGGATGGGGTGGATTGCGTGTTAAGGTTCAAGGAGTTTTGTTGTGTGTTCATGAAAGGTTTTTGGAAGTTTTGTTGTGTGAGCAATGCTTGTTGGTATGCATGTTGTTGTTGGGCTTGTTGTTGTTGTTGTTGAGCCAATAACACTTGTTGTTGGGCTTATTGTTGTGTTGTTGTGTTGTGTTGTGCTATCAAGACTTGTTGTTGTGATTGTTGTTGTAAGGCTTGTTGATAGGCTTGTTGTTGTAACAAGGCTGGTGCTTGCACTTGCTATGCTTGGTATTGAACTTGTGATTGGGCCTGTGCCTACGCTTGTTGTTGTTCCTGTTGTGCGGCTTGTTGTTGTTGCAATAAAGCTTGCACTTGCATTTGCGCTTGAGCTTGCACTTGTGCTTGGGATTGAGCATGAGCTTGTGCTTGTGCTTGATTTTGTTGGGCTTGAAATTGCTGCAAGGCCCTTTGGTAAGCTTGATGTGTTGCTTGTAATGTGATACTATACTAATTTGTTGCATTTGGATTTGAAGGTGGATGTGGGGGATTTTGAGGTATGGTGTGAGATGATGTGACAAGAGGTTGATGGGGTGGTTGTTGAGATGTTTGTTGAGTGATGACAAGGGGTTGAGTGGTGGATGGTGTGGTTGATATGCTTAGTCCTTGGGATACTAGATTTTTAGATGTCTGAGGTGTGGTAGATGATGTGATGATTGGTTGAGAGATTTGGGTTGATGCCACTTGGTGTTGCGATATCAGTGGCATGTTCAGAGGATTTGGTATGATAGATGTGTTGATTTGATTTGTGCTTGGGGGGTTGACTTGATTTGATTGGTTTTGGATTGATGTGTTTAATGATGGGATTTTCCCTATACCTTGAATGGATGTGGATGATGATGTCAAGATGGGAAATGATGGGAAAATTTGTGACGTGTTCCCTTGTGGAAGTGAAGATGAAGCATTGAAAGTACCCACTTGTCCTTGTGATACATTGGGGAGAGAGCTTTGTGTATCAAGAGGGTATGTCAGTGTTGCGCAAAAGTTGGAGGGGTTGTTTGTATGATGGAAAATGAGTGGCACATATGGATGTTTAGGGTCTTGTGGGATGGTGTTAGGCATACCTAAGATTGTGTTGGCCTCTAAATTTTGATTATTGACAAGTGGGTGTTCTTGAAGAGCTTGAAGTAGTGAACTTCCCTTTGTGATCATAGGTTGGCTTGGGGCGTGAGATCATGATGGTTGAGTGATTGGTTGGATGATGCTTGGAAATGAGGGTGTGAATGATGTTTGTGGTATGTACCCCAAAGGTTGTTTAATAATGGTGCTCACATCAAAATTGGAAGGGAGTTTAGCCCCTTCTTTTGCCAATGCTAACATGTATTGGGTGGGGTTTAGCCTCATGACTATGTTGACAAGTTTGTGAGTTTCAGGATTTTGAACTAGTTCAAGTATTTCATCTTGGGACATCTCTTTGAAGTTATTCGTGGCATCCTCCCTCTTGAGGATCTTGAGGTAGTTGAGGGGGATTAAGTGGAGGGTTGATAGATTCCCTAGGGTTGAATTTTTTTTGACTTAAATCACTTAAGTTTGATGTTTCTTTGTTTTGCTCCATGATCTTCTTGTGTTTTGACCTTGTTTGGACCATGAAATTGGGATCAACTTTTAGGAATATGGGAGGTGAACCTCTAACTCCTTTGGTTGATCTAAAATTTAGGTGCAAAAAGAAATTCTAGGATGTGTTTAAGGATGAAATGATGATGATGTGACAAATGAAGGATGAATGGTATGGATGTTTGAACTTTTGAGAGGGTAAAAGCACAAACCTGTGTCACACTTTATAAAGGAATCTACCAACAACAAAAAAAAATTGAACTTTGACCACATAAAAGTGGTCTTTATGTTTTGAATTTCAAAATGATGTAAACTAATGAAATGTAGAACTTTTGATGAAGTTTATTCCTATAATTTTTCAGATTTTAAAAAAAATTGTTTTCATTGCTTTTTTTATCAATTTAAGAACAAATATTGGAATGTTGAAAATTTCATAATAAAGTGACTTCACGGGCCGCCAAGAAATAAATTGAAAAAAACTTCATTTCTCCCTAATTTTTTTTCTCCAAATAGGTAACTTCAATATCTTGTGCATGGAAAATAAATCAAATTTTGATGTATATTTTTCTCATAATAACGTTTTAAAGTCAAACTTGTTAGAATTTGACAGTTTTCACGCAACTATTGTCTATTTTTTTAATCATTTTCAAAAAACGAAGTATACCCTTTTGAAGAAGGCTATTTCCTCTTGTGCCTTATATATTTTTAAAAAAATTTAATATGTTTTACTATTTTTTTTAATTTCTAATCAACCTCTTTTTTAACTTTAACAACCTACTTGCATTATTTTTTAAAAATATATATATTAAGACTAATTAAAATATTAAAAAAATTACATATTTGGATTCACCACTCCGAGCTCTACAAAAGGGTATTTTTATTTTTTGTAGAAAAATCATTCTGACTGAAGAAATACTTAGTTGAAGTTGAAAGTTTCAATTTTTTTTGAAAAAAAACTGAGTTGGCTGCGAATTAGGATGCCACATAGACAATTTTAGTAGAAAAGGTTTCTATAGAAACCTCGCACATTAAAAAATCCAATTTCAAAGTGGGAAAAGGAATTTTTTTTTTTGGATTCAAGCGAAACTTATTCGGCCAAAACCCTGTGTGCCACATATAGACCACATGGTTTCGGTCGAAACATATTTGGCCAAAAATTTTTTGGCCAAAAATATTTCACTCAAAACTATTTATTTGGCCAAAAGTGTGACATAGCTTTGTGCTTTTACTCAAGAAATTTGGATTAATACTAGACCTTAGGATTTTTTATTTTGATTGGTTTGATTTGGATAATGGACTTGTAGATCCCAAGATTTTAGATGTGATCTTGGGATGAACTTGTCCAAAAGGGGTGCTAATTTAACTAAATGTATGAGAAAGGATTCATTCCCACACACCTAGCCAAACAATATGATTATGATTTTGATCTAAGGATTTACCAAAAGTCTAGCATAGATGATTTTTCCAAAGTTCTAAAAGTTGTTTGTGAGATGGGTTTTGGTAAATATTGTGACAAATGGAGGTGTTGGTTTTGATCCTAGATGAATCTAGAAAGACTTTGTTACAAGACCAAGGTGTTGAAGAATTTTTTATTTTGATTGGTTTGATTTGGATAATGGACTTATAGATCCCAAGATTTTAGATGTGATCTTGGGGTGAACTTGTCCAAAAGGGGTGCTAATTTAACTAAATGTATGAGAAAGGATTCATTCCCACACACCTAGCCAAACAATATGATTATGATTTTGATCTAAGGATTTACCAAAAGTCTAGCATAGATGATTTTTCCAAAGTTCTAAAAGTTGTTTGTGGGATGGGTTTTGGTAAATATTGTGACAAATGGAGGTGTTGGTTTTGATCCTAGATGAATCTAGAAAGACTTTGTTACAAGACCAAGGTGTTGAAGAACATTCTAGACCTCCAAATTTTTAAAATTTTGTAGACCCAATGACTTTAAAGATAGGTTCAAGATCATAAAAAGACTAGGATTTTGACTAAAAAATAATACATACAAATCTGTATTTTTCCTTGAAGCACGTTTATAGAAGTTGTAAACTAATCTATCTCTATTTTGGTGAAGTGCTAAAAGGTGTTTCTTGAGATCTTTTGGACTAATATGCCTAAGTTTGAAGTGACGATGAGTGGACCTTCATTTTGGAATTTTGACTTTGTGAGAAATCATGAAGACAAGCATGTATGTGTGGGGTTTAATTGTCTTTTAATCTTGATTAAGTGAATTCTTTTTACCACATCAACTCATCCTATTTAAATTCCAAACTAAATGTCTATGTCTTAACTCCTTTTCATTCCATAAGGTCCATTATGTGAAAATCAAAGAGTCAAGGCCATAGTTTCCCTAGGTTGACTTTGAAGAGAGCAAATTGAGATATGACTCCAAGTATTTAGAAGCCTCTAAGAATAAAATCCCTAAGGACAAGCAACAATAATTGGACCCTTCAAAGATATTCACTCTTTCCAAAGGGTTTGAAATTTTGATGATTTGTTAAATGTTTTTTTCCAATATTTGAGATCCAAGCAATGTGTTTAACTAACTTGCAAAATGCACAATCCTAGGCTACAAAGATACTACTCAAGGAGTCCCCACTTAGATTTCTCCAAACACTAAGACAAAGTCAACATCTAGAGATTTGGCGACACTAGCTCCCCTCCATGACACACACTTCTCAGGACCACCAAATCTCAAAATCTTGAAGATCTAGAGATCCTAAGCATTTTCTTGTTTCAAATTTGAATAGTAAAAATGTGGGGTGGCTTCAAAACAACCATTCCTGCACCAACAAGCATAAATATTTTTGGTCACTAAACAATTGGTTCATAATAAGCGCTTTCGTTCAAGGTGGCCATACACATGGCAAGATTAGCTCAATATTATGGTTAATCAAGAGGCCTCCCAATCTCTTCCTAAGAAGAGATTTTAACGTATCACACGGATGCTAAGGGTGACACTTGTTGGTATGACACATCCACACCTATTGTTTGTGACACATTTTTATATAGCAACTTGAAAGAGCTTGGCTTTAGCCCTTTACTGTTTGGGTCATTCCCACCTTTCGAAGTGGGGTGGTAGGCCCTCTAAAGGTACAACAAAAGAAAGGGAGTAAGTTTGTAATTTGACCTCCTAGACCGCGTAAATTGCAAGGAGGGAACACACACCACGCCTTTTCCTCACACTAGCATGGGGTTCATTTTAATCCATATCGAGATATGTGGGTGGTTAGACAACAAATGTCAAAGGAATGCTTTTGATTCTCAAGATCATCGAGTGGTGCAAGAGAAGTGCATATGCATTCAAATGACAAAAATTGCAAACCACAAAACAAAGAAGACAAGTTCTTTTTAATCCCCAAAGTAAAGGTGAGTTCATTTTTAAGAACCAAAACTGAGTGTGAATTTGCCTTGTTTAATTTTAGCCCATATAGCAATGTCTAGTGAGTTTCTAATGTTCAATTTTAGTCCAACTTGAAAAGCTTAAGTAGATGGTTAATTTTAATCCCAAAGTAATGCTAGTTGGTCTAAAACAGAAAATGAAAGCAAGAATGAATGCCCTAGGCTATTACAATAAGCATTTAAAAATGCTTTTTTAAGTTCAATACCCACTTTTCAAACTCAAATTTACTTGTTACTGTTCAATTCTAATGCCACTGATTCTTTATGAAACCTTCCTCGTGTATATCTAGCGTTGTCTTCCTTGCGTCCCAATGCAAATCAATCGAAAGCCAATGCAAAAGTGAGAGTTGTGTAGCAATAAAGGAATATTTATGAATCTAAAAAATGTCAACTTGCAACAAGTTTTTAAATGCTCAATAAGTGAGGTTGATGCTTTTTACAAAAGAAGATAGTGATCTAAAATAAACAAAGACATATCATTTTTAATAAAGGAAATATCACAAAATGAAAGGAGATAAATAAAAAGAGGTGGCTATGATTTATCCAAAACATTAACTTTTGTAGCCAAGATTGTGGGATGTAAATTAGTAACATGCAAAAAGAAATGTGTGAATCAATAGTAAACAACACATGCATGAATCAATATTAATCTGCACTAAGATGGTGGGCGCCAAAATGTGAACAAGAAATTTGCATTAGCTCAAACAATGACAAATATTAGCATTATTGGTCAAATTAAGCAAACCAAATAAATCATTCCTATGAGATAATTGATCATGCTAGATATGCAAACAAGGTAATAAGAAAACAAAGAAGCTAATGAAAGCATATACAAGCATATTCAAGCTCTATCCCATAGTGGGAGTGGTGCTCCTTTGATGTAGAAAGAATTCCCTTTTCCACCCCCTTTGATAAAGCTTCCAAAATATGATGAAGTCCAATTGCCCTCATAGATAATGATAGCAATTGGAGGATAGTGAATTTGCATAAAGAAGTGGACCCATTCTTCATAGAGAATCCCTCTATAAATAGGGTTGAAGGGTTGAAGAATGAAGAGATTGGAGGAATGTGGGATAAGAAGGGAGCCAATAGGATTGGGACACTTGTCACAATTCTATTGGATGAGGATGGAGCACATTTTGAGGAATGTGTAGAGTAAAGAGGAGGTAAGAGAGATTAATGCATATGGTTGAGAGTGTAAGAGAATGTGGATGAGGATGTAAGAGAGATTAATGCCTTTGTAAGAGGCATTAATATTTGGGTAAGAAAGTCAAACAAGTGGAGTTATTGAAGGAATATTCTCAAAGAATATGCCTTTGTGAGGGAAAATAGGTTAATTAGTTAATTAAAAGAAATTATTTTCATGTGCAAGTTGGTTAGTTGATCAGAGGTTTAGTTCGACCAAGATTGAGTCAAAAGCTAGAGAATGGGTAATGATGATTAGGAGTTAATTAATTTAGAATTAATCAACTTGAAGGGATTACGAGTTTATGACATTTGATTTGAATAATTTGATTTATTAAATCAAATGAGAGGACTTTAGGGGACTTAATTAAATAATTTGATTTATTTAATTAAATTAGATGAACATTAGTGAATTAATCTAATAATTTTCTTTATTTGATTAATAGAAGAATTTGATAATCTACAGTTTGAATAATTATTAAGACAACATTGAATGCAACTATTACAAGGACCGCCCTCCTCAGAGGGTTAGGGCTGGGAGTGAAGGGTATCGATAATTGGGGTACAAGGACAACCTAAGAAGCACTGATATATCTAGGCAAGAGAGGGCATCTAAAGAAATCATTTTCAAATTGATGAATCAAAATATAACACACACTGTTGAGTAAATGTTGTAAATAAACTTGCATATTTATATGTATATTTAGTTTATGTTCTTGTGTTATGATTTCTATGTGTTTGAGAAGGTATGCATATGAATGGAAGCCTAATATTGTTAGGCTTGGTGAAAGGAAATACCTCTATCTATTTTATATTATGTTTCTATCACTTTCATTGACAACCACGACATGGGTTGTACACATAACTTGTAGCCCTTTTAATTTTTTAATTTGTTTCCTATTAGTTTAAACACCTACATAGTGGTCACTATGTAATCCTTTTATTTTAAACACCTTTCCTATTAGTTTATACAATTTTCACTATAATCCATCAATTCAAAAGCAAGGTATATGGTATTGTGAATATGAAGAGTTGAATTCTATGAGTTATTCCCAAGAAATATTTTGTATTAAAATAAAATAGCTTACATTAAATCACATAAGTGATGACACATATGTTGTCTACAAGTTGTATTTTATTTAGTAGAGCATTGAATGGTGGGATTACAATGTACTAACCAATTCAATTCTTCACCATTGAACCATAGTGCACCGTTGTTTGGCCTGTCAAGGATTTTTATGAAGAAAACTATCCTTCAAAGAATTAGGACATCTTGCCACAAAAGTGTCTATATGGTCTGAAAGAAGTGGACAGTTGCTTACACTCAAAGATCTAGAATAGCAACCTTCAATACTCTGATACCTGTACGTCTCTTGGGTGCTTTCCAACCCACCGTTGACCAAGTTATTTTGAACAAAAATACAACCCTCTATATTTTTAGTATTATCTAAGGATTTGAAAAAAATATTCGTTGGGGCAAAAATGGAGATATCCATATTGAATCCATTTGAAAAAAAAATCATCTCAAGAAAGGTGTCATTACCTTTGTCCACCATAACAAAATACATGTATGTGGGAAAAGACCTATCAACTTGGGCAGATAATAGTATCCATGTGGGTTTCTCAAGTATAATACCACTTTTGGCCCCTATACTTTTCCCCACAATCTGTACATCTCCATTGTTTTCAAAAGTCATTGAATTTATATACTTATATTCTTGTGAAATGTGAGTAGTTATCTTCCCTTGAGATGATTCTACCTAGCCAAAGTGGGAAATCATCCTGTGGGTAGATGTAACAAAGGATCCATCTAGGCCTTTAAAGTTTGATGCAATATTGGTCTTTAAAGGGGGGGCCTCATATTCAGTTAATTCTCCACTTGTTCTTGCACTCTTTTTATCAAGCCACAAGTGCAAATTTGCATCCACAAACCACAAACTGAAAGCATTGGTCACAGTCAAGCTGAACACGTGCTCTTCTCCATCCAAATTTTTTCCCAAAAATGGCATGATTTCTATTTCATAGCTAGGGAGATTAAAGGACCCAATACCAAAAATAGGATGCCAAAATAGTGGATTAATCCCTCCTCTATAAACTATAGGAAAAGGCCACACAACACCAACCACTATATCATATACCAAAACCAATACTTCTCTAAAAGGCCCATTACTTGTTATGTTTTTGATTAGTTAAGCAAGGAAGGTCCTTGATCCCATGGTTACAGTCTAAAACAACAAAAAGAAAGCATGCAAGAAAGAACAACAACTGCAAGTACTAGAAAACAACAACAATCTAGCACCAACAACCAAAATGGCATGCAAGCCGATTGTCCAAGAAATGTAACCATAGAACCATTATAAGATTAATCAAAAAAATTAAACCCCTACTAATCCTACTAATGAAATGAAGGCCGTTAATAAGGTCAATCCAAATCCAACATAAACTTAACCATAACAAAGCTATTGCATAATAGCAATATGGAATTAAAAAGCAGTAATTCAAAACATGCAGAGCAACCATGCCATTATTTGGAATTGGCTATCAGGTCCCAATGTTCACCAATTTGGGAGACAAATCCCCTCTAGTCAGGTCCCTCATATGCAATCTGGTCCTAAATATATTCACTCTTACCCAGTTTTTTTAGCATTTTCCTTATCTTTGTTTGGCCTGAAACAACACCCACCAATGCTCTGCACATAATACCATTTGTAACTCTTATCAAAGTGATTATGGATTTTTCCATGTCATCTATCTGCACCTAGATGTAGGTAATCCTACTTTTAAAAAAATCAATATTAGAATTCTCAAGAGTGTTAGTAGCAATAGCTATATTTTCATTCTCAGTCGCATTAGGCATGCCATTTCAACCCTATACACCTCCTCCTCTCTACTAGTTCACACCATCATTTTTATTTTGGTTGTCCAATCTAGTAGGTAGGGGATTGTCATGGGGATTATTAGCAAGGGCATGTTTATAAAGGGAAAGCATGAGGCCTTGGTGTAGGGGGGTTCACACCATTTTTAATACTTTGTTGTAGAGTGGAAAGTAGGTAAAATGGAAGGTTTATGTGTTCTCCATGACAAATGTGGTCGGGCAGGGGGAAGTGATATGCATGGATAGTCATATAATGTCCCTCCAAAGTAAAATACCTCATAAAAAACATGCTAACAAGAGTAAAAGGTGCTGTGAGTTTGACTCTAGCATACCCATTTTGAAACCTTGTGAGTCTATTGCAGTCATGGAGGAAGTTTTCCACAAATGCCTAGTAATCAACTTCGCTCTTCTTAGCAACCTTCTTGCCTTGGTTCTACAACCCTGTCGCCTCAACAATGAACTTAGTGACTTTGAATTTGACTACACCAATGGTCACTTTCCCCTTCCTCCAATAATTAGTAAATTTAGCAATAAGGCTCTCATTGTACCCTTTCATTGCCTCAAAAAAAGGAACCATTCCCGCTCTATTGAACAACCTCCATAAATCAGTGTTTTTCCTGAGGGCCAAGTAGTTAGGAGGCTCAATTATTTTTCTAGTCCCACCCATTTTAGAAGACTGAAAATTTTTAGTGTTACTCTTCTTCAAACCTTACTCTTCTTCAAACCTTCCCTCATCCCACCACAACACCTCGACACCCAGGTTATCTTGTAGAGCACACAACAATTTCTATTTTGGAGAAGAACTCTTTTAGGAATAGAATTCAAGAACTTTCTCAATTACACAATCCTTAGCACATTTCCACGGGCATAACTATAATTATTACCATTACAAATAATTAATGAATCTAGAGTTTTCATAGCAAGCTAATCTTTAGTGGGAAGGATAGATTTGACATTAAGCACATTGGGGCATTGAGAACTAATGCAAGCCTTAGCTTTGAAATAAGCCATGTGATTTTGAGAAACCTTCGAAATAGTATAAAAATTAAAATTGTCACAAGGGGCAATCTCCTTAGTCCTTTTTGAATCACCAATACCATCATTAAAATATGAGACCTTTAAATCATAAGATCGCATAGTCTCCCTATGTCGATCCTTTATGCCAACATTAAAAGATATAATCCTTAGCATAATTTTCATTAAGAACTTTGTCTTTCATTGCCTTAGGCAGTTGGTTATACTCCCATCTAGTCCACCGTTACACCCGAGTGCTTCGTTGGCTGCACAGTCAGTAGAAATATTGCCTTCCCTAAACACATGTTGTATATGGAAATGAGTAAAGAATCTCATTAGGACTTTACAGTTGTCAATAATATCTTTGAGTTCCTAAGGAACCACAACATCACCTTTTAAAATATCAACTATTAATTTTGAGTCTCCTTCTAGTATGACTTTCTAATAACCCAAATCTCTAAGAACCTTTATTCCTCCCCACACTGCAATAGCCTCAAATTTGTTTTTGGAACAAATGCCCAATTTTTTCCATATCCAATAATGCAATCACCTAGGTGATTTCTCAGCGACCCACCAACTCCAACAATTCTAGGATTCACTTTTCAACACCCATGAAAGTTGCATTTGATCCAATCCCTTTTAGGCGGAAACCACACTGTTGACTTCCTAGCAACAAGAGTGGACCAATTGAGATTAATAAGGTCTTTCTTTAAACCCCACATCTTCTTGATTCTCAATTATTTATAAGTTGGCCAAACTTTAGAGAAGTTGTACCTTCTAGCTTCCACATTTTCCTGTATCTGGGTCTTTATAGACATGCATAGCTCAATGTTGTTTCTCTCAGCTTCCTTAAAAATCCTATTGTTCCTTTCCTTCCAGATTCACCATAAGTCCACTATAATATTATGGGAGTAAGGGAAACTTGACCAATTTTCAACAAATAACTTCATAGTAGGGGAAAACACTCAATCCATGAGTAGTAAGGGGAGAAAGAAGGACCACACTTCTCTAGAATACAAATAGTGGAAGAAAAGGTCCATAACTGATTCCTCTTCTTGCTTATAAAGGATGCATTTGTTAACAAGTTGAAATATCCTCCTAACCTTGTCCTAGTGAGGTTCTCTGCAATCTATTAAATGTTTTTCCAATTCCTTATAACCATTTTTGACCGAGAAATAGCATGAGGAATTCTTGATCCACATACATTCATCATTTATGTCTTTAAAGAACCAAGTTTCCTCCCCAATGAGGCTTTGTAACCTTTGCACCACAGGCTCCCAATTCAACTGTCTTTGACCTCTTAGATTGGCACTCCTAAGCAACCTGTTAAATTCCTTCCATTTAGGGTCACCGGTTTCCCAATTGATGCAATCAAACACCTTTTTTCCACAAATTCTAGCCAGACTCTATTTCAAGGGATTAAAGCCATCAACTAAAGAGAGAGGGGGTTCAACAACCTAAGGGTCCTTCCAAAATTTTGTATCCTTCCCATTCCCAATATGCTTTCTCACACCCAAATTTATCACACTTTTGGTTTTGATTAGGTGATTCTAGAAAACAAAACCATAAGGTAGTTCAGAGGAGGAGAGAAAGCAACTAGGGTCTCTTTTCTTAAGGTATTTGGCCTAAAATATATTTACCCAATCCTTCTTCCCTTCCAGGGGACACCATCCCATCTTGGTTGTGAGGGCTTTGTTGAAGAGCTTTAGTCTCCTTATTCCTAATCCTCCAACATTCTCATGGGTACACACTTTCTCCCACCCAACCAAAGCCAATTTGCTCTTCTCTTCCATTCTAGACCACATGAATCTTCTCTGAATTTGTTCAGTTTTATCCACAATGAAGGCCTGAATTTTAAAGAGAGACAAATAATAGACCAAAATATTTTGGAGAGAAGATTTCAACAATTGTATCTTCCCTATAAGGCTTAAAAGTTTATCCTTCCAACCTGTAAGTTTTTTTTGGACCCATTCAATTAGATGATTCCAATAATTATTGTCCAACTTTCTAGAAATGAGGGGGAGGCCTAGGCAAGCAGTCGACAAAACAACTTCTTGGAAGCCCAATATCTGCACCACTTTTTCCTTGACAATTTGGTTAGCATTGAAAAAGTAGAGCTTTCTCTTATTATAATTAATGTGTTGGCCTAAGGCAAAAGGCATAGTCGTTTAAAATAGATTTCCATTAGATGGCTTCACCAACCGAGGTTTCTCCAAATAGTAAAGTGTCATCAACAAATTATTGATGAGAGTCAAGAGGGAGAGACGAAGTAGCTTTGATTCCTCTTAGGATTTTAGAGTCAATGAGATTTTTAATATTCCTTCCTAAGACCTCAACAACATTTATTAATAGATAGGGAGAGAGGGGGTCTCCTTGTCTCAGTCCCCAAAAACATGAAAAGAAGCCCAAGGGGACTCCATTCAAAAGGACTGAGTACATAGGGGTGGTAACACAGGTGGTGAGTAACTTAAGGAATCTATCATCAAACCCAAATTTCTTGAGAACAACAAAGAGAAACAACCAAGAGACTTTATCATAAGCCTTAGAAATGTCAATTTTGAGGGCCATCTATAGGTTTTTACTTAGGTCTATTGAGTGTAGGATTTCATGGGTAGTAATGACAACACCAAGAATATTTCGTCCTTGGACAAAACCTTTCTGATTGGGGGCAATCATTTTGCTTAACAAAATTTTGAGTTTGAACACAATTATTTTAGAGAAAATATTATACATTGTGTTACAGAGACTTATGGGTCTAAAGTCCTTAAACTATAAGACATATTTCTCTTTGGGGATAAGGGCTATGAAAGTAGCATTCATTTGATTAAGAAGCCTTCTAGACCTAAAGAAATATCTAGCTGCATTTAACAAGTTAGTATTAACAATATCCTAGTAAATCTGAAAAAAGGCCAAAGGGAACTCATCTGGCCCTGGGGTTTTATAAGGCCCAAAGGAAAAAACAACCTGCTTAACTTCCTAGAAAGTGTTGGAAATAGGATGCCATTTAATTGCAAATCCTAAACATTAATTATTTCATGTATCTCCTAAGTTTTTCGAATGTGTTCAACAACACTAAGATTAGGATGAGATTAATATTTTGATGAAATAAATCATGAAATTGACATTTGTAGTTATTCCTAAATAATAAGAACATGTGGGTGCACACATGGTAAGGTGACACTCACCTTGAGTTCAATTAACTATTTCAGAGTAAGAGATAACACTTCTGAATGCATGTAAAGATCCTAGGAGTTAGGGTTTGATGTTTGCATGCATGGAGTTCAATTCAGTTCAGTTTAGTTCAATTCAGTTCAAATCAGTTTAGTTTAGTTCAGTTCATAATCAATTTAGTTCAGTTTAGTTCAGTTTAGTTCAGTTTAGTTCAGTTTAGTTCAGTTTAGTTCAGTTCAGTTCAGTTCAATTTAGTTTAGTTATGGTTCAGTTATCTTCAGTTGAATGCAAGTGCATGTTGCATGCATGTTGGTTATTTTGAGTTGCATGTAGTTAGCTTTAGTTAACTTGGAATGCATGGCTAATAACTTGTGTTGTATGACAGATAATAGGGACTACCTCCAGTTAACAGGGGATGACCATTCTTGCATGAATGGTGTTGAGTAAATGTTTTAGTTAACAAGAAATCACTTAGAGCCAACTTGGGTGCCCAAGATGCTTTCTTGGATTTAACTCTTTTGTATGTTGAGATATTTTTGAAGGCTCAGTTAAGTAGGATTACTTATGGGTGCCAACTTTGAGGAAGAGCTTTCAAATTATCACCGAAGTGAAGGATGAGTTGTAGCTTCAGTTTGGGAAGCCCAAATGGATGAAGCACATGTTTTAGCATTTTTCTTCACAAGATAACCCTATTTGCATGAGATATGGCATACCTTTTAGGGATAGGGCTTGAGCATTGTAATTGTAACTCATGTTGAGTTTACAAAGCTGAAAAAAGCCTATTTATCTCAAGCAAGTTGAATAGAGTTGTGAGAGTTTTTATTGCAGGTTGTGAAGAAGATTGATGAAGGCAGAAGAAGCATTCTCAAGCAAGAATTGGAGCTACTGTAATTCAAAGATTGAATAATAGAATAATTCTTGGTGGAGTTTTTTCTCGAAAGGGTTTCTCCACGTACATCTTGTGTAATCTTTCTAATATCCTGTCTAGTTCTTCTATCAACTTCTATCTACATTTTACAACAGTAAAATGGATTAATCGAGATAATCACCCACAAAGAATATATGTAACAAAGAAAAAACTTACTTAGATCAACAATATTAAAGTTTTACAGAGTATTAAGCTAAGAAAACACCTCATTTTTCAACAAAAAGAAACAACCTTAGACACGACCTTAAGATCTTGCTCAGTAATAACATTAGGGATAACTTCTAGAATATCATCAAATACTTGGTTTGCATTCCATTGGGAATTTTGGAAAGAGGAGAAAAAATTCACAGCTACCTCAGCTACTTCTCTTTATGCAGTCACCATAGTGTCATCTTCTTTCTTGAGCATTCTTATTCTATTCTTTATTTTGTGTTTCATTATGGATTGGTGATTTTTTTTTTGTTTTGGTCTCCCTCAATGAGTCGCTAAACCCAAGATTTTTTCTTCCAAAATATCTCCTCTTGTTTGCTTACCTTAAACCATTGGGATCTCAAATTTTGTTCATGAGTGTAGATCTCCTCATCCACAAGACCAACCTCCATTTTATCCTAAAATTATTTGAGGTTGTTCCCCAATAATTTTTTAGTTTCAAAGATATTACCAAAGGTTAGTTTATTCCATTCTTTCACTCTTTGCTTAATTCTTCTCAATTTTTCCACTAGTCGAAACATGGGGGTACCCCTATGGGTTCAGCCCACCAATTTTTAACAAGGGCAACAAAATCAAAATGTAGAGTCCACATTAGTTCAAATTTGAAGGGGAAAGGGCCTTTATTATAATCAACATATCTATTTAACAAAATTGCATTACGGTCTTAAACAGATCTTGGAAAGGTTGGAAGTGAGAGATATTGGGAGATATTCTGATTAAAAGAGATAAGAAACCTATCTAGCTTAACTTGAATCAACTAATTTCCAAGCCTTCTATTGGACCATGTAAATTTGGACCCCAATAAAGGAACATCAAATAACCCAGTAGAATTGCAAAACCCAACCAATTCCATCATGCTCTAAGAGTAGTCTTCCAATCCTCCCAGCTTCTCTGAGGGTAAAAGAGGAGAGTTGAAATCAACTCGCAACATCCAATAATCATCCAATCTTCTCTTTATACCATCATTCAAATACTCCCATAACTATAGTCTGTCCCTACTAAATTTGGGAGCATAAATGTTGAAAAGATTCCATTTTTCTAAGGAAGACTAGTCTTCTAAAGACACCATTAAACTATTTTTTCCAAATAATCCAAGAGACCCTTTAAATTTCAGAGGATTCCATAGAGTGGCTATTCCCCCCAACGCCCCCTCAACATCACTCAAAAAGTAAAGGGTCAACCCATAGCGGATCAACTAGCTAAAGTACTGTTGCAAGACAATTAGCCAATGAACATTGAATTTCTAGATGTTGATGTCCTTACAATATCTACACAACAATGGATGTTGTACTTTGATGGCTCTTTCACCCAACATGGATCAAGCACAAGAATCTTGTTTATCACACCACAAGGACATACCATTCCCAAGTCCTACAAATTGATGTTTCCTTGCACCAACAACACAGCTGAATACGAAGCATTGATCATTGGAATCAAAGTGGCATTCGAGTGGAAGATCATAGAGTTGCATGTCTATGGTGATTCTCAGCTAGTCATTAACCAAGTGAATGATGATTACCAAAAAAAAGATGAAAAATTAATGCCATATAAAAGAATGATTGATGACTTCAAAAAGTACCATTGCTTCTCTCTTACAAATTCCTAAGAAATGAGCCCATTATGAGTTCATGGTGGAACAACTGTTTAAACCTGCCTACAACAACCCAGAATTCCAAGTCATCTACCATCTAGCCAAGGTTGACGCTTCTACCTATGGGAAAATCTACACCTATCTGAAAGATAATACCCTCCCACCCGATTTATCCTGGAACCAAAAATGAAATTTCATCTAATAAGTAGCTCAACACACCCTAATAGCCAATGTACTTTATCGACAAGGTCTTGATGGTACTCTCCTTCGATGTCTAGAACATAACGAAGCTGAAACCACTTTACGTGAGGTCTATGACGATATCTGTGGCACACATTCAAGTGGCCTAACTTTAGCTAAGAAACTCCTACGTTTGGGATACTACTGGCCAAATATGGAGGAGTCATTCCAATATGTCAAAAGGTGCACAAAATGTCAAATCCATGGAAACTTGATACATGCACTAGCACAAGAGTTGTAACCTTTCACATCAACATGGCCTTTTTGTCAGTGGGGATTGGACCTCGTAGGCAAGATTCATCCATCTTCATCCAAAAGACACAAGTTTATCATCACAACCACGAGGTACTTTACGAAGTGGATTGAAGTGGTTCCCCTAACCACCATCACAGGAAAAAAAATTTCCTCATTCATCTTGAATTATATCATCTGTCGGTATAGCATTCCTCAATCCATTATCACAGACAATGGAAGACTCTCCAAGAATCAGGATGTCCAAGAACTCTGTGAGAAGTTTCATATCCAACACCAGTTTTCTACAACCTACTATTCTCAAGGAAATGGCCAAGCAGAGGCTTCAAACAAGACTATCCTAAAAATCTTGAAGAAAACTGTCAACGAGGCTGGACATGATTGGCATGTTCAACTAAACCTTGCTTTGTGGGCTTACAGAACAAGCATCCACACCCCTACATGCGCCACACCCTATGCTTTAGTCTATGGAGCAGAGGCCATTCTACCTATTGAGGTTGAACTACCATCACTCCATGTGTCACTAAAGGGGATCATTTCAGATGAGGATTATAGAGTGTCTAGGTTACAGGAATTGGAACTGTTGGATGAGCATCATTAGCAAGCAATTGATCACTTGAAAGCCTATCAGTAGAGAATATCCAAAAGTTACAATCATAGAGTAAAGCCTAGAACATTTCAAGTGGGTGACTTAGTCTTGAAAGAAAATCCCCGTAACCAACAAGACAATGAGAAGAAGGAGAAATTTGAACCAAACTGGCTAGGTCCCTTTTTCATTGTATTAGTCTTCAGATTAGGAGCATATCAGTTGTCCACACCCGAAGGGGATTTGTTTGATGAACCCCTAACAGCCTACATCTCAAGAAATTCTACACCTGAATCATCCAGTGCATCGGAGAAAGTCCTGAAAAATGCAAAAACATCAGAAAATTTCTTGAAAAAATTGTTACCTTGATGAAAACCTAGAAAACATACAGCTTGGTAACAACAACAAAATTAGAAAAAGAGAAAAAAAAAGTAAAAAATAAAAAAATCATAAAATCTAAAAAAGTGCAATAAAAACAAGTAGTGAAAACCTGGTAATAGGCACTATTTGTGATAGATTAGCTTTTCCATCTATTTGAGCATGTCGACCATTCGCTTTCGCCATTCAATTTCACCATCAATCTACCTATCGTTAGAAAGCTTCATGTACATATCTTGGCATCGTGGTCATGTCTCACCCTAGACTGGGGGAAAAATCCTAAACTCACTGGGGGCAATAAACTTTGAGCTTAAATGAACAGACAAACAATAGTAGTACAACACAACCCAAAACAATGATCATAGTGCAACTCAACATTGAACATCAATCACACAAACATGAACACATCAACCATCCATATCAAACAACCAAATCAATCAAACCAAAAGCACACTTCAAATGGATGATTGTTCTTCTGCATCATGGATTTATCACTATGGCATGAATGTTCAGCTGTTGAACTTTGATTTTTGTTATCATATCTTTGGAGCACCTCGATGATGTATTGAACTAGAGGAGCTAGGAAGGAGTATGATTTTTCTGTCTATTATCTATGAGTTGATCATTATTGTTGTGCTTGTGGGAAGTGCTTTACAAAGTATCACTAATGACATTATGAATTTGCATAGGAAAATGGTTAACTCTTGTTTGTTTACCCAAACATTAATACTCAGGTCATCTCGGTTTAATTATACGTAGATGCTTGTGTTAACTTGCAATATAAAAAATCATGGAAGTAGTACTCAGGTCATCATGGTCTACTTATATCATTGATGTTTGTACTCACTTTCAACATTTTAAAGGCTCAATGATGATAAAAAGCATGACAAATCAGCTGTTATGAATGACAACATCTGCATATTAGATCTGCATGGTTAAGTTAGATTGCATCCATGTTAGTTTGCATTTGTATCTATGGGATTTCCAAAGCTACAACAATTTCACAATGATGCTATCTCTGGCATTAATGGATTGAGTACATTTGACATTAACCAAAAACACATCATTTTCATTTCGTTGCACATCAGTTGCATCATCATTTGCATACATTGGAAAACATTATCACATCATTCATCCATCCATGCATCACATAATAATATTTGCATCAAAAAACACAAAAAAAAGTGAATTCCATCTCACTTGAATGATTCAAATCATTTCATCAATTATTAATGGATTAAGAAATAGGTCCATTAAGATGATTGAAAGACATGTCCAACAGAGTAAGATTTTCAAGTAGAAAAATATCTCTATTTTAAGAGGGGAATAATTAAACTTGATGCATCTATAATTGAACTTGATGCATCACAAAAATAATTTAATCATTTTATAAAATGGATCTTGGATTTACATAATATGATTGAAAGACATGTCCAGCAGAGTAAGATTTCCAAGAAGAAAAGTTGTTGAAGAACATGACTGGTAAAAACATAATGCCATTGTTATGAACATTTAAAACCAGTAGTGAAGATGAATTTGTTATTACTTAAATCCAAGACTAACAAAGGAATAACTAGATCATCGCATAAACATCATACATCATTTTCATAATAAAATCCATCTCACATAGGCATCATCCATAAAGCATATAGAATCATTAATCATGCATTATTATATCATAAATGCATTCATCATAATCATCATGATCATCATCATATGAACATCATAAACACATAGAACTATGCACCATCATTTGATCATTTCATTCATATATTCATCCATTCATTGCATCAATATTTATTTGCATTAGAAAAGTACAAAAATATAAAATGCATCACATTTCATTGGCATAATAAAGTCCATCACATAGGCATCATTCATAAAGTATCATATAATCATAACACATCAGTTGCATCATCATTTGCATCCATAACATATCATATGATCATCATATAGAACATCACATAGCATAAATAATAGAAATCAAATGCATCCATCATAATCACCATGATCATCATCATAAAATAGAAGACAAATGCATCCATCATAATCATCATGATCATCATCATATAGAACATAACATGGCATAAAATAGAAATCAAATTCATCCATCATAATCATCATGATCATCATCATATAAATATCATATAGACACATAGATCATAATCATCGCCGCATATCATATAACTTGAAAATCATAATTTCAAAGTGTACAAGGATATCCAAGGGTATAAAGAGATACATCAATATAAAAAATGGTAGTGTATCATAATGTTTGAAATCAAGAGGTACATCATCAATGTCTCGAACACATCAGTGTATACATGTCCAAAGTACATTAGAGAATCACAATCAGAGCTATGTCGTGCTCCACCCAGACGATGTTGGCATCACATGACTAGGGCCTCCTCCACCTGACGGACCTGCACCAAGATCTCTTCGATCTCCAAGAAGCGGCTGTGTAACACCCATGCTAGTGGTCCAAGACTGGGACCTCCCTGACTGGGACTATGCAAAAATCTCTAGCCGCTCGGGAGGAACCGCATCATGATATCGAACCCTGCAAAACTCTGCCTCATGTGTGGTACAACGTATCTCCCTAAAATAGTCTGAAGCATTGACAACTACTACAACCTACTGTAATCTCTCAGAGACACCCTCAACCTAATCCACCCATTGTTGCATAGTGTCCCTCTTTGCAGTAAGTATGGCAACCTGTGCCTGCATCTGTACCTGACCCTGGGCCTAGACCTAGGTAAGCTAGGCATGTATCTGTTGTGCCTATTGTCTAGCGACATCCCTCTCAACCGCCAGTGTTTGAATCTTCCCCTGGGCCTATGATAGTAAAGCTTGAACCTGCTCAAGCTGACCCTACAGTGTCTCAACCTATACCTGTAATGCAACAATCTGTGTTTGCTGTTGTGGTGAGGGTAGTCGAATCTCCACACATCACCTCTTGCGAGCACTCTCATCTCTCCAACATCGGGACCTGGCCCTCTTGCACCCCCATCACCTCCATCATCACCCCCATCACTATCCTCTCCATCTCCATCCTCGTCATCACTACTCTCCTCCTCCTCCTCCTCCTCCTCCTCATCTCCTCCACCTCTTCACTGCCTGTGCCCATGACCTCCTGCCCCCTCCTCCTCTAACAATGGTGTTGGCTCATCCGAGATGGTAATCTGTGGGAATGGATGCAAGAACAAGTACTATGCATACTCCTCTGATATCGAGGCATCGGTGATCTTTGGATGCACCTCCCAAATGATGGCATGCAATCCCTAGAAATGTTGCATGACTGCATCATAAGACAAAACAATTCCCCACTTTGTCGAATCCACCCATTGTCGTGCATAATGTGCCACGCCCTGGGGCATCCCCTACACTTTTCCATACTAACTCAGTACTCTCAGTAGTAAAAATCTCTTAATAATGAATTATGTACGACCAATTAGGTTCAAGGACTAACACAAAAATGACATCTTGGTGTCATCCTCAGGCCACTACTCGCAATCAAGATACAGTTGCCATACCATAGAATCAAGATCATCCAGTGTCCTCCTCCAGTACTCTAGTTTTCCCAGCCTAGGCTAAGTTAATAGATCGACATAAATATGAACGTATGGCCTCATGGCTGGCCGCTGTTTGTCTGCAACTAGTTGTGTGACTGCTATATGCTCCTAGGCCCAGACCTGAAGCAATGTGACCCCAGCTGATAAAATGGCCCCACGAAGATGCTTAAGTGCACAAAGTTGAGTCCACAAAACATGGAAGTTTTTGCCTTACCCAAAAAAATAAAATTGGCATTGCAAAAACAGGATCTCGATTTTAAAAAATTGGGATCCCATTTAGCTTTAGGATCCCAAGCCTAAATGTCATACGGGATCCCGCTTTTTAAAAATTGAGATCCTATTTGTTAAAGGGTCCTGAACCGACAAACATGGAATGGGATCCTGATTAGTACGAAACGGGATCCCAATTTATAAAAATTGGGATCCCATTTTGTAATAATCAGGATCTCATTTTGTAATAATCGGGATCCCATTTTGTAATGGTATTTATTTTTTAAAAACAAACAAAACTTCATTTTCATTGCGCATGGGATCCCAATTTGGTGGGCGATAGCGACTACAAAACTAGCCTCCAGGTTCGCCTCCACCCCCACTTTTTAGCATTTTTTCATTTTTTATTGAAATTGTTAATAGAATAATAGATTTTAGCATTTATTTATTTATTTATTTATTTGATGTTTTAAGCATTTTATTTCCTGTAACTGAAGAAATGAGGAATTGTAGAAATAGATGAAAAAATGCAATGAAACTTGAAGATATTAAATAGAAAGGAAAAAAATGAACCTTGAATTGTATTTTAGAAATAAAATTTAGCTTTTGAAACCTAAATTGTTCAATCAAACCAAAAAAAATCATTTGAAAACCCTAATTGAAAGAAAAGCATTTCAAAAACTCCTAGAAATTGAAATGAAATTAAAAAATTGCATTTGGAAACCCTAATCGCTTTTGAAACCTAAATTCAAATCAAAACAAAAATGGATTTGAAAACCCTAGTTTGAAATGAAACAAAAAAAATGCATTAAAAACCCTAATTGCTTAGATTGAAACCCTAAATTGAATTGAAATAAATTTTTTTGCTAAAACCCTAAATTGAAATCGAACAAATCATTTTGATTTTGAAAACCCTAATTTTGTGCTCAAGAAAATTCATTTGCATTGCTTAAATGTTTTAAATTGCATTTGGATTGCATGGAGAAAACAATATGTTAAACTTTAGTTTCAATGTTAAATTATAATTAGATGAGAAAACAATATGTTAAAGAATAGTTACAATTCATAAATTTTATCAATGTTTGTTTACAAATTTAGTTAGCAAACTCCTAAATCCAAGTGTACAATCCATTTCCAATTGTCACTTAATTAGCTAATATTCAACATTCATTTCTATTTTATGTTTTGATCTCTCTTAGTCATGCCTTGTTTCCATTTCTTGTTTGCATGTGTTGTCTATTGTCTTTTGACAATCTTAACCCTCATTCTAGTCAATTACTTGTTAATTAGGCTTCTAGTTTAGTCTAAAATCTCAATTTGCACTAGTTACCTAGACACTAAAAGTATCTAAATATAATTTCTTTTCTTCCTTTTAGGTTCTTTCAATTCCAAACAATCAAAAATAAAATACTTGATTCAACATTAACTAATTTTATATTATACATTTTATATCATAAAATTCATTTAAGTGGGAAATATTAATGAAACAAATGTTAAATAAAATAATCTTATATTCAATTAAAAAAATATCCAGTTAAAATATACATCAAACTCAATCTTAATAATACATAATTATGTGTTTCTATTACAAAAAAATTCAATCTATTCATAAAATCTAAAATATTCATAAACTAGGCACTAACTTGCAAGTCAATTATTCCAAGGTCCACCTAAACTTCACCCTAAGTTCCCTAAACCCTAAACCCTAAACTCTAAAATCTAAACCCTTAACACTAAAGCATTCATTTTGTCCTAGGACCTTAAAATGAAATTTGTTTGCCTTAGGCAACTCCACCAAATTTTATTCCCTTAAGCCATGTAATTTTGTCGTAGGACCTTACTACATAGATCCCCTTAAGCAATCCTATTACCCTAAACCCTAAAGCCATCATTTTTTCCTAGGCCCTTAATGAGATTTGGTTTGAGATTTGGTTGCCTTGGGCAAGGTCACCAAATTTTATTCACTTGAGCCATGTCATTTTGTCCTAGGACCTTACTAGAAATAGATCCCCTTAAGCCATCCTATCACCCTAAATCATAAATCAATGTCTCAAGGGGTCCTAATATGACATTTCTTAAGGGGATCAAATAAGTTCTCAAAATTTGGTGAAGTTTCCCAAGGCAACCGAATTTAAAAATAATAAGATTGTGCAAGATTATAATATGAATGAGATTTCATGATCTAGGTTGGTCAGTTGGAACAAGAGCTATCTCAATCAACTGTTCCACAAGAAAATGTTCTTCACTAATTTTCAAGTCCATTATATTCCAAGGGACACCAAAACTTCACCCTAAGTTTTCTAAACCCTAAACCGTGAACTCTAAAATCTAAACCCTAAACACTAAAGAATTCATTTTGTCCTAGGACCTTAAAATGAAATTTGGTTGCCTTAGGAAACTCCACCAAATTTTATTCCCTTAAGCCATGTAATTTTTTCGTAGGATCTTACTACATAGATCCCCTTAAGCTATCCTATTACCCTAAACCCTAAACTCTAAACTCTAAATCCTAAACCCTAAAGCCATCATTTTTTCTTAGGATCTTAATGAAATTTGGTTGCCTTGGGTAACTTCACCAAATTTTATTCACTTGAGCCATGTCATTTTGTCCTAGGACCTCACTAGACATAGATCCCCTTAAGCCATCCTATCACCGTAAACTATAAATCGATGTCTTAAGGGGATCAAATAAGTTCTCAAAATTTGGTGAAGTTTCCAAGGCAACCCAATTTAACATTAATAAGATCGTGCAAGATTATAATATGAATGAGATAAATCATGATCTAGGTTGATCGATTTACGGTTTAGGGTGATAGGATGGCTTAAGGGGATCTATGTCTAGTAAGGTCCTAGGACAAACTAACATTACTCAAGTGAATAAAATTTGGTGAAGTTGCCTAGGACCTTAATGAAATTTGGTTGCCTTAGGCATCTTCACCAAATTTTATTCACTTAAGCCATGCCATTTAGTACTAGGACCTTACTACATAGATCCCCTTAAGCCATACTTTATGATGTCTTAAGGTGTCCTAATATAACATTTCTTAAGGGATCAAATAAGTTCTCAAAATTTGGTGAAGTTGCCCAAGGAAACCAAATTTAACAATAATAAGATCATGCAAGATTATAATATGAATGAGATTTCATGATCTAGGTTGATAAATCTCTATGGCTTTAGGGTGATAGGATGGCTTAAGGGGATCTATGTCTAGTAAGTTCCTAGGACAAAATGACATGGCTCAAGTGAATAAAATTTGGTGAAGTTGCCTCGAACCTTAATGAAATTTGGTTGCCTTGGGCATCTTCACCAAATTTTATTCACTTAAAATCCATGTCATTTTGTACTAGGACCTTACTACATAGACCCCCTTAAGCCATCCTATTACCCTAAAACCTAAATCCTAAACTCTAAACCGTAAATCCTATAACATTCATAGATTGTCCTATATTAATAGTTAATTGTATTTTCATTCAAGTAACATGCCTTAGACATAAATGAGGCTTACACATTTTATCATTTGTATTCAATTAGGCCATTTATATCGAATGGCTTAAGGGTATTTCCTAAACATGTATCTTACATTTTGAAATTACAAATCTAATGCAAGTTCACTCATATCTTAGAGATCACATGGATCAATTCAATAATATTCGCAATCCACTTCCACACCATCCATCTCCACCACCTTCACCTCCACCCCCACCCACTCCACCTCATAACCCCCCACCTCCACCATTTGAAATTCATGGTGCTTGTTTGCAAGCACGAATCAATTCGAATGTTAGAACCATCCAAGATCAAATCAACATTATTCAAAATGAAGAATGCATCGCACCACCTGTGAGGATTCTTGCATCTAGGATGCAAACTGTTGTTGATGTCGTCAGGGCTATGGATGGGATCTTAGATGAGCATCGACAATGGCTAGAGAAGAGGAGAAATTCCGATTCTGAAAAGGAAAACACAAAGAAATGAAGAGATGCAGTAGAGAGCCATACTAGTTTCTAAATTAAGACAATGATCTTAAATAGTTATGAATTTATGAATTTAGTTCGATGGATATTTTGTGTGATGAATTTATAAATTTGGTTGGATGGATATTTTTAGTGACGTGAATTTATGATTTTGGTTCCAAATGGATATTTTTAGTGACATGAATTTATGAATTTGGTGGAATTTATGAACTTATAATGATGCATTTATAATAGTATATATTTTATGACTATCTACTAGATCATGATTTCTCCTGTTGGAAAATTGTAATATATATATGCGTTAGACATAAATTGAGCTTTTTATGAATGTTTCAAGTTTATTTTTTAGAATGTACATGTATTAAAATTGCATATAGTTCTAGATCTTAAATTTTGAAATTTGTATGTATGTACATAGTTTAGTTGAATGATGTATGCATGCAAATTATGCATCGTATTTTTTATTTTAAATGTATGTACATGTTAAATTTTGAATTTTGTATGCACATGCTCAAGTTCAATCAATGTATATGTATGTGTATGTATATGTATGCACATCCTATTTAAACAAATTTTCATGTGTGCTTCAAATTTAACTATTTCTTGTAATTTTTTAAGTTTGTATGCTAATTTTGTATAATTTAATGCAGGTGCACACATATATCTGATAGCATGGATCATTTTTACATTGATAATATCATCAATCCACACCTCATCCATCTCCACCTCCCCCTCCACCCACTCAACCTAATATCCCACCTCCACCAGTTGTTGCATTTGATGAGGCTCGCTTGCGAGCATGCATAAATGATCAAGTTGCATTCATTCAAAATCAAATCAATGCTATGCAGAATCAAGCATTGATTCCACCACACGTGAGATGTTTTGTTGTGGATGCCATCAAGACTATTGATTTTTATCTAGATAGGCATTGAGGAGAGAGAGAGCATATGAGACAATTTTATGCAAGCGGTCTCTCTTATAAATAAATTTTAGACCTCAAAATAACAAAAGACCACCTAGCCCATTACTTTGTCGACCCTGTTACTCGACAGCCCATTCCTCCCAATAAATCTAGAATATCCATGAGGTGGTGCATACATCCACAGATGAGTGCACATTTTTGGGATCGATGGTATATGGTTTTTGATAATCCACCACATGCTAATTGGGAGTGCCCATTGCATTTTTTGAGGAAATTGTATGTAGAGTTTGTTATGGGGCAAAAGCCCAATTATTTTGATTTTAAATCATTTTAGGGTGTTGGTGTCAACATGCCACAACAAAGGTTATGGGCAAGGGTTGATCCCCAATGCCTTGTGCATGTGCAACCCCTTGTTGTTGCTCTTGGTCCTCCCATTCCTACACCTGTGCATCATTGAGCAATGGTCTCGACATTAGGATCCCTTAGTACACTCGCAGGAGACCTTGATCAACATGCTTCTGTGATAGTAGGTAGGGAGGATAGAGACGATGATGATGGAGTGTTTTATGGAGCTGGTCTGAGTACCATTCCAAGAGTGTCAAGGCCCATCCCACATGCATGTACTAGTTGCCATCAATTATGCTATGGACCTGATCATGACTCACCAGTTCAGGTGGACGTGGAGATTCTGGTGGTTCATCTGGTTGCATTAATTCATTTGTAGAATTTATTATAGAAGACCATCACCCTGAGGACACAGCAACACATGTATAAATATGCATCTACACATTCATTTTATAAATTTTTTGATGAATGTATATATCAAAGAAAAGTTTGCAATACATTTTGATGAATTTTGGTGTATAGATGACACTAATGATGGGGCAATCATCCACTCCACGAGTACATACATCGACACCAGTCCTTCTTGGAAACCCTTATGGGGTATTTTGATTTCAATTTTTTAAATTATATATGAAATGATTTTTAACTTGATTTTTAAATTTATAATTGAATCATGAACATATGTTTAAAATATTTATGTTGGTTTAGGTGAGTCAATCGGATTCCACATCGATTCCACCTGAGAGGTTGTCGAGCACTCCTCCACTATAGAGCTTCATAGATAAGGGGCAAGTACATTTATATTGTAAATTGTTTAACTTAAATTAGTATAGTTACAATTATGAATTTTGAATTCACTATATATGAAATGTGCATGTACACTTGTAAATATTATAAGCGTTAAATGTCTACATGTATGTCTAGGTTGATACCACAATGAGAATGGGCATCGGGAAAACATTAGATGTTGTGGCTACTTGTGAGGCCTCTGATTTTCAGGTTGTTTAAAAAAAATTCTACACAAAATGTGCAAACTTGAATATATATATATATAAACCTAATTCAGGTATACATGCTTTAAATTTGATCTTGTAGGACTTTGTTAGTGCGACTTTCAGCCTTGACCTAGACATAGTTACACCTCCAGGAGTACATGCAGAGTAGGCTCTATGCATCATCGTAATTTAATTTTTTTATTATATTTAAAGTCAATTATAAATTATATATTCTGAATATAACTTTAATTTTAAATTTCAAATTGAATATATATATATAATATGAGCTAATACATGTTTTAAATTCTTTTTCTTCTATAGCATAAGACACATCTTATAGTTGAGCATGTACAAATAGGTCTTGGAGAAGAGGGTGCACAACCTCAAAATATGGTACAATTAAAATATGATAAATTATAAATTAAATTGAATTAAATCATTTTTAATTCTAGACTTACATCTAATTTCAACTTTCTTTGTCTTGTTTATGTAGATTGATTCAAAGAATTTAGAGGTTGGTTCAAGTGCACCACAACATCTAGACTTAGATATGATGGTAATTTAATTTTATGATGAATTATAAATTAAATTGTCATTAAATCATTTTTATTGTCTAACATCTGATTTCATCTTTCTCTTGTACAGAGTGTTTCAGGTCATCAGCATAGTTCGCATGGTGTGAAGAGGTCTCTTGATTATAGAGACAATACATGACCTAGAAACATGATTTTATGGGTTATATTTGTTTATTTCATGGACTACATTTTTGGTTTCTCATGTACTTTGTTGGACTTTATATTTCATGGCTCAAGTACTTAGTTGGACTTTAGTTCATGGGTTGTACTCTGATGGACTTTATTTCATGCACTTAATCTATTGGTTTCATGCACTTAATATGTTGTAAATTATGGACTTTATTATTGTTTGAAATTTTAATTTACACATGTACATTTATGCATTTTATGTTCATAGTCAAGACATTAATATAGGAAATCAATGTCAAATTAAATATAAATATGAAATTAAAGTTGAAATTAATAAGACATTTTAATATTTATACTTTACAAATTTAGTGATCTCATATATGATATACATGATATGTACATTCAATAATTAGTGATAATTAGTCAATGAACTTATTCAATTCACGTCAATCAATAATTAGTCAATAAATCATAATTTACAAACGAAAACAATATGTTTATATACCAAAAAGGATAAAATTTTAAGAAATAAACAATACCATACAAGAGTAGAGAACAAAAGCATTTATAAATTCTATAAATAAAAGCATCCAACACTAATTTATAACCTGTCAAAACAAACAATAGCATCCAATACTAATTTATAAGCTGTCAAAACAAATAATGGCATCCAATACTAATTTATAAGTTGTCAAAACAAATAATGACATCAAATACTAATTTATAAGTTGTCAAAACAAATAATAGCATCCAACACTAATTATAGGTTGTCTTAAGGGGATGTCTTAAGGGGTCCTAATACAACGTCTTAAGGGGATCAAAGAAGAGTATAATTGAGTATAAATATTAAGTGATATAAACAAGTATTATAATTTTTAGGGTGAGTCATCATAACAAATGATATAATTAAGTATAATATTTAGGATATGTGCTAATATGACACGTCTTAAGGGAATGTCTTAAGGGGTCTTAATACGACGTCTTAAGGGGATCAAAGAAGAGTATAATTGAGTATAAATATTAAGTGATATAAACAAGTATTATAAGTTTTAGGGTGAGCCATCATAACAAATGATATAATTAAGTATAATATTTAGGATATGTGCTAATACGACACATCTTAAGGGGATGTCTTAAGGGGTCCTAATACAACGTCTTAAGTGGATCAAAGAAGAGTATAATTGAGCATAAATATTAAGTGATATAAACAAGTATTATAAGTTTTAGGGTGAGTCATTATAACAAATGATATAATTAAGTATAATATTTAGGCTATGTGAATCCACCTCCATGTCTTAAGGGGATGTCTTGAGGGGTCGTAATAAAACGTCTTAAGGATATAATTGATCTAACAATAATTTATGCATGATATTTAGTGATTATACAATCAAATATATAGTTTCAAAGTAGGAAAACATGCACATTTAACAAACAAAAATATATAAAATATCATTCTGATACATAGAAGTACATAGAGTACATAATTGTGTATGTACATGTATTTGTAATTTATACAAAATGTTAATTCTGTAACTATGTATGTACATATATGTCATCTCAAAACAATGTTTACAAAATTTGGATATTCCATCTCAAGAACATCTCAAACTCATGCCTAGAATGTAGTAGGTCTTCACACCACCTGATATAAAAAAGGTACAAGCAATATCAATGAAATCATCAAAACATACAAAAAATGATGGCTTAAGGATACAAAAAATGATAATAAATCAATTTTAACTATTAATGTACAAGCAATATCAATATGTAATCAAAACATGTATTTAAATATAATTTAACTAATAATTACCTATTTTTACCAAGTATTCCATGTTGTCTAGGTTGAATCTACATGGACTAGATCATTTTGGTAATTATGGCTTAAGGATCTATAAAAGGACAATTTAAATTAATTTCAACTAATAACACACTTGACCAATATCGAAACATGTATTTAATCTATTTAAAAGGACAATATAAAACTAAAACTATATTTACCTGTATTTACTTATTCCATTGTACCATCTGCATCCTCTCTTTTTTGCAATGCATCTATGATTGTCTCATGCTCTTCCATAGAAATTGTCCATAGCACTTTATTTGTAGGTATTCCACGATACCGATCTAGTTTTATATTTGTTGCCACCACCAAATGTGAATAATGTATAATCTTTTTATGTGTTTCATAATCTTTGAATGTAGGTAGACCATTCTCCCTTGTTAGGTATTTTCGTAACCAAGTGCCAATAACCACCACCTATCCTATTGGAAAACATGAAAACCATCATCAAATAAGTTCTCAAAATCTTCTTAAAGGGGATCAAAGACTTGTTCTAAAAATTTGCTTAAGGGGATCAAAAACTTGTTATCAAATTTGCTTAAGAGGATCACCATACTTGTTGGATAATGATAGCCATCATCATGTTCTCGAGGTGCTATTAACTTATGCTTAGTCTCCACAATACAAGCCAACCAATATTTTTTTTCCTCTTCATTACCCTCAGGTGCAACAACAACATACACATGTCTTGCAAACAAAATTTGATTTAATAACTTGCGCATATCCATATAAATAATTTAATATTACAAAATAACTTAATAAAGTGAAATAAAATGAAATAAATTGAATTAAATTAAATTCTTGTACAAGGTTTGAAACACAGTCATAGTCTTCAGATGCAAACACTTGATCATTTTCTTGAATAGTTCTTTCATATTGATCATGTGCTTGTGCAGGTGTCAACGATCTTTGCTCCCACTGTTCAACCCATTCTATATTTTCACATACTTCCCAATCTCTTGAGATACAAAATTGGAAAAAACATGCAAGCTCCCTTGTCCAGATAGTCCATGTGTTTGTTGTCAAACTCCTAAATGAATTCCATTTAGTAGATCCACTGATTGTCTCACAATCAACTCTAGGTACAATGTTCTCTTCTTCAACCAACCAAAAGAATCGATGAACTATAGAGTACTCACTCAAACCAGGTGTAGATAATATTGTATTACACCAATCCACAATCCCACATGCATCTTTAAATTTTACTACATCCTCAAATTTTAATTGTTCTCTAGCAAGAATTCTTTTGACACACACACCAGCTCCATCATGTTCTCCTTTACCATTCCTAGCTTCAAAAAAACTCCATATATGTTGGACATTAAATTCCTTGTGAACCCTACTTAACCAATAAAACATTCGAGCATTCTTGAACTACCCCGTACAATTATCTGACCATATGAGGTTTTCTTTCATCTAGATTCCTCTATCTCATTAAATTTCTATAAAATATATAGAAACAGTATTGAACAAACTCTGATGAGTGTAACCGGTTGTCACTCAAATAAAAATGATAGTCCCTCAAAAAATTTCTATCATCCTCAGTGCTATCATCTGCATGTCCATAAACAATATGGACAAACATAGCTACTTGCACTGAATTATAAAACTATGATTGAATTTCCTCTTGCAGAGCTAGAGTATAATTTTTTGCAAAATCAACCACTAAAAGTATAGTACCAATTAGAAATGTGTTTCTATATGTGCGAAATTGGACATCAAGTCATCGAGCATGTTGAGAGTGCATGACATATTTTGGTACAATCTTATTCGTAAATTCACTCATGAATGCATGCACACTAACTTTTTCTATAACTAAATCACAACGCTTTCCTATTTTTCCATCTTTTAAAGAATAGTGAACATTCTTAAATCTTTTAACATCTACTAATTGTTGTCCAAAATCATTATCAACACTTTCATGCATACAAATTCTTAAGAATGAAATATTTCCATAGTTAATGCATTGTCCAGAAATACAAGAACTTAAATAAAATAATTTACCATTAGATCTTTCACAAAACAAACCTGAAATAAACTCCCTTATTGCTTTAGGTGGCATATTAATACCACATTCCTGTATAATCATGTTAGTATGCAAGGTACGACGTATATATCGAAAAACATCATAAAAATAATGAAATTGAACATGCGTTTTACAACAACAAGATATTTGTTGCTTATTAATTTTTACATACGAGGGTTTACATTTTTCAAAAGACCTTTAACTTATTATAATATTATTAGGTAACACTAAATCACCACAAAATTTTCTATAAAATTTAGTTTGTATTGTATCTAATAGGTGTTTTGGGTGAGGATCACGAACTTTGGACCCCACCCTTAATTTTAAAACATCTCTAGCATTAGATGAAATCCTAGTATTATCATGCCAATATTTTTTATCAAAGATTTAACTTCAACATTCAGTTTCATATCAGGCTGCTAGAGTCGACCACTGAAACTCCAACAATGGTTGATAGAATCATTTTCTATACTTTCTCTTCTTTTTGCTGCTCTTACCAATGTTTTAGGATGTATTTTTAAAACTTCACTAACAATGTTAGAGAAAAATACCGAGTTTGGACATATGGCTAATGACTTTTTTTGCAGAATCTTTTGACGAAATTAAAACCCATTTTAGATGAGACAGTGCAGATTCCAAATATGTAATTTTTTGTACAATTGGATTTTTTTTTAATTTTTTCAATTAATTTCTAATGAAACTGGTCCATAAACTTTAAATATCATGGTTTTTTACTATTTTAATAACTTTTGATCAACATAATATTTTGACGAACAAATTGCATGAGAACATACTTCAGACAATTCTTTTCAATTTAAAAAAAAATAAAAAAATGATAAGTTTAGGTCATCTTATGCGTGTCGTACATAATGATTTTTCAAAACAACAAATATGGCTAATAAAAATTTAAGAAAAATAAAAAATTCAATAAAAAATTACAAAAAATATTGAAAACGTGCTTCAGTGAGTCACAAATCTTTTCCCAAAAGGATTTAGAAAAATATGATAATTTAGGTCAAAATATGGATGTCGTACACGTGCATGGTATGGTAAAAAAATGACTTTTAAACAATGGTTTTTAGAAACGCCTATTGAAACTCAATTTGTACCTTCTAGGTATTGAAATAAATTACATATTTGGAAACTAGACTCCGAGTACTACATTTTATGATCAGTGACTTTGTTGAAGATTTCATCTCTAAGTGCTTCAAATTTTAAGGTCAAATGTGTCAAATTCTAAAAATCAAGGAAAACACTTCCACTTTTTGGCCAAAAAGTGGACTCAACTTCTTGCCAACACTTAGATAGACCACTTGGTGTAAGTCATGGTATAGATGAGCAAGCATACAACCCCACACATACTGAGTGCCATGAGCAATCATGCTCTCCAAAATTCGCTCCCATCCAACTGAGAGTCCCTTTGACTTGCAGTCAGAACAAATGAGCCCTCCAATAAATCCAGCTAGAACAGATGACAATGTGGCATACACATCTACCATATCCCTCCAGGGAATCTAGTAACCACATATCTGATCATCCTCAAAAAAATTGCGTAGGGCATCAGTCCCTCCCTGCTCTTGAGAATCATATAGGACAAGCTCTCCAACCATGGGTATTTGCTAAATTCGATACACATCCTCTGGAGTAATTGTGATCTCACCAGTGGGAAAATGAAAGGTGTTATGCTCACTATACCACCTCTCTACTAAAGTTGTCAACAAATCCCTGTTGATCCTAATCTGGGGCATATCAGTTAGGGATGACAATCTGCATCGTGCGATCACAATCCCATCAAGCGACGTCAAGTGTGGAATCAAATCCCACATCCTGGGAAAATGCTCTCTAATCTGCAAACTCATCAATGACTCCTATCATCACAAAATCGCAAATCAGTCAATCGACATCAATCATCTTATCAATCAATCAAAATCAATCAGTTTATCAATCTAATAAGCTTAGGTGAGATTTTGATCAAATCTCGTGAGAATCAATTAATTTTAACCTCGAATATCATGAGGTTCATCAATCAATCAACCTTGCCTATCATGAGAATTATCAATCAATTCAATCTCGCCTATCATGAGATCAACCAAATAATCAATGCACATTGCTTATCATGAGGTTAATCAATCAATCAACCTATAATTGATCCTCACCTATCTTGAGGTCAATTATCATTATCCTATCATTGAATCTCACCTATCATGAGATCAATGGAAATCTAACCTATCAACATCATCAATCATCATCAAATCAAAGGTTGACGTGATCAAACATCATCAAAATCAAGGGGTCTAATCAACAAAATCATCAATTTGGTCTAAAATCTCACCAATGCGCTACAACAGTCTTTCTATGCGCTGAAAAACTCTATGCACTAGAAAAATTCATCAATGTGCTAGAAGAAAGTTCTAATGTGTTGAAGTATCCAATGCACCATTACATTTGATCTATGTGTTGGAATAGAGTCCCTATGTGTTGAAACACCCTATGTGCTACACCATTTAATCTATGTGCTAAATCAATTCACCTATGCGCTACTTCGGTACTTCTATGCCCTAATTCAGGTCACCTACGTGCTAAATCGGTCAGTCAATGTGCTAATCTATTCACCCTAAGTGCTAATCTATTTTATGCGTCATTATAGTTAATGAATGCACTATTGCGGTAATCCTATGTGCTAAAGTAACAAAATATGATTTTAAAACGTGAAAAACAAGTGGGAAAATAACTTGCACAAATTATGAGAGAGGTTTTCAGGGTACATAGCGAAGGACCGTACACCGTCGAGTGGTTGTGACACCTGACCCACTCGAACCGATGTGTGTGGTAAGGGATCACCATTTCGCCAAATTTACACAAATCACTCACACACTCTCAAGTTTTCAAATTGCAAATGCTCAAATGAACTTCTAATCCAACTTTTTAACCTTTTTAAGGTTAATTAAGTGGCATTTTTATGGGGTTGTTTTATTTTATTTTTAGATGGACTTTAATTCATCAAATCATCACCAGGTGACTTTAACATGATTTTTTGGGAGATAGATCATTTTTGAATCATAAAATTTTGAGATCATCATCAAATCTTCGAAAAATCATCAAAATTTTCAAAAATCCAAAAAAATCCAAAAAGTTCATAAATTCACCAATTTATCTCTTGAGGGGGCATATATCCATCATCACTTAAAAATCAACATTTGGGGCATCGAAAAAAAGTTTTGTCAACATCAACAGTGAATTTTTCTTTGAAGCAATGTGTAAACACATTACATCAAAGAGGGGCAAAATATATACACCTAAAATCAGTCAAGACAATTAATTAATTAAATACTAGCTATTTAATTAATGAACTCCTTTATTTAATTAATCAATTTATTTATATAGTTCACACTTTTCTAATTCTTCATCATAAACCTCATTCTTCTAAATTTAATTAAATAAACAAATGCCTATAGTTTGTTTCTATTTAATTAAATATCTTCTCACTAAGTTTGAATAATTTCAAATTAAAAATTAGTCACATGTCTACAACACTTTTGACCATGTCATCAAATTTCACATGTAATTAAATATGACTAATATTTAATTACATTATTTTCAACCAATATCTTCAGCAAATTTTTAACACATGGTCTTTTTCTCACACACTTTATTCCTTCATCCATTTGGGATGTTGTCTTTGGTCAAGGGAACATCCTTCTTGATTCTTTCCATCTCCATTGTTCATCCCTCATGTTTGAATCTAGACCGGTGATCGTTGCCACATCACAAGATGCTTTGAAAATTCTATAAATACAACCCTTTGCTACAACATTTATCATCCATATTTGAGCAAACTTATTATGCAGGAATAGCTTTGGAGCATTGGAGCATTTGGAGTTTATAGTTAGTATTGTAGTATCATGTTAAACTAGGATCGTGTCTTGCTTTATAGTTGCATTTTATTCCATCATATCAATCGTTATTTGAGCATATGCAAAATCATTTTAGCTTCTTATCACAACATTTGCATCACATAAGTTAGCATCATTATCCATTTGTCAACATCACCATTATCATAACATCATGGCTTTTGTCACATAGTTTCATATAGGAACTTAGATTTCTTGCATTTTGAATAGCATCTTATTTTTCAAGTTGTCATTCTAACAACCATAGTGCACATATAAAATATGAGAGCCAAATGGTTTAATGAATCCTTGAGAATAGAGAACAATGGAACGTTTTTAGAGATTTGTTTAGCTACAATTTAGAGTAGTTTCTTTGATTCAAATCTTTAATATAATATGTCTCATTGATGTTTGTGTGCTTTAGTATTGATTTGTTAATCTCCCACATTTCACACACACACTCCCTACTACCACATTTGACACAAAAATGCTTCCATTGCTCCAATTCAATTGGTTGTTCCCAAATACCATGACCCATCTTTAGATGCAAGGTCCTTGGTAGAGGTCAGATGGAGATTAGTTTCATCCGCACAATGAAGGCAGCATCTCATCCCCCACGTCCAATTCTAGAACAACTCCAAGCTCAGATCTAATCTTCTGAAGGCAATCAACCGTCCAATACTCCAATGGGAGATTATAGAGTCGAATCTAGTATTCCTCCTTAGCGGGGGCCATGTTCTTTGGATTGAAATTTGGGGTCCACTTTTTTGTGTATATCAAGTGGCTTCCCATCCTCCAGATAGGGTGAGATAAGACCTCAGACCTACTTTGGTAGCTTTTGAAGTCCACCATGAAGAATCCTTTCGAGAGGAAGGTAATTGTGGATACTGTAAGCCAAATTTGTAAAATCCAGTCCTAAATATCGTGCCTTGTAGGTTTGTGCCCTATGACTCTCCCAATGAGAGCCAGGTCCTGCAACATCTTTATATCTCCTTCGACCACCTCTGAGATGCTTACTTCTAAGGGTTGGTCCAAATATTCTAGGATTTGCTAGTCCCCTGGATCTTCCCATTTTTCTTTTGTTCTCCTTTACTTTGGGAGACATTTGTTAGTCCTGCATGCTACAAGCCATTTTAATTCAAATTGGATTGTCTGTTGGTGGTGTCAGACAGATTTTGAATATTCTCTAACATATAAGAGTGTGAATAGTTACTTGTTTTTTAGACAAATATAAATCATTTATAAAACACTTTTTTATCTATAGAGTGGTTGGATAGACTTTGTTTACTTCATGGATAAAAATTGTTTTACAATTGAATATTAAGACGCTCCACTGTGATACCTACCGAAAAACTACTTTTGTTGCCACTATTAAACCTTCTCCCCTATTAAACCCTCTCCCCTAATACAACCTGCAAAATGTGTAGTTTAAAGTTTAAAATACGATCGTACACCCAGGAACTTCTTATTATCAAAGTCTACGGCCAAAATAAATGAATTGCAACACAAAGTCTTGCGTCCAACCAAAAAAACTCTACTTTGTTTTTTAAAGTCAACACGTATTCAATAATTATTAAAAGTGAGCATTAACAATAGCTCAAATTCTTCAGCGGAAGAGTTCAACTCTCATTGAAAGCGCAGTTGTCTTACAGCTATCGTTTCTCTTTGGCCTCGTGGTTCTATAACTTTTTGGCATTGGTTCCCAGAAACTGGAACAGCTGTTCATTCCATGTTCGTTATCATGTAGTGCTGTATAATTGTACGAGCTCTTGCTTTGAGTTGGCCATCTGCACACTTAAAATATCAATAACTGTAGATTGCGCGTTCAGATGTAATATGTTGTACAATTTGTGCTCCACCGAAATTAAATGACCGTGCTAAAGTCAAATGAATTTGTCCACTGCATAGTGCAGACCAATGAAAACAGTTAACGAGACAGATAGGTGCTCAGAGGAATATTTATGGGGGAGTAGTTGTATTCTCATGGTTTTAATGGATGTAGAACATCTTAATTTTACATTTTTCATAAATTTTAAATCATTCTTATTTTTTGTCAGTAATTTAGTTGGTAAGTCCTTTCATTATAATTAAGTTTTTGGGTCCACATCATCAAATATGGTATTTCATTAGTATGTTTTTTGGTTGAGATGTTCAGAAAGAAAGATTTAGGCAAAAAAAATTTAGATCAACAATATATTAAATCATGTTTTATTGATTATTTGATGTGACATTCCATGATTTATGGTTTTTTTAGATTTAAAGAATACATGTTATTCATTTATAAATATTTACAATAAACACTAACAACTTTAAAATTACAACTAATAATGATATATTATTAAAAATATTAGACATTAAATCAACAAATGTTATCTATAACAATATTAAAACATTCTCGACGACTACTGGATCATCTTCCCTCCGCATTATCAAAGGAAGGTAAAATATCATTTGCATAAGTAATTGAGTTGTATTAAGAACATTACTACTTATATGAGAACACAGATTTAAATTGCAACACGAGATAGACATACTAATCACAAATGTGTGTTTGATGATCACAGTTAAAAATTGGCCGCTTTCCAAATATGGTACCGAAGAAACCAATAAATGAATTGCCAAAAGTCTCTCAAATGGAGACTGACAGTTCACAGCCCACATGATGATTTCGTACAAAGTGGAATTCCAACCAGACATTCATTATAGAGACTCGAAACAGTCAAAAAACAACAGTCTTTCACCTGCCCTCTCCATAAATGAATATAAATCCAATACAGAATTGGGTGATACGAGTTAGAGCTCATGTGAGTGTCGGTGGCTAGGTTAGATAGCTTTAAAGAGAGAGAGGCGTAAGCGCATTAAATTTGGAGTAGCGGGGTACTATAAAGTTTGTAGTAGCTACTGTCATTTCATGCCCATATCGATCTCTGTAAATCAATTCCATTGTGAGAAGTGAGAAGACAATGGCAATACTTGTTGGGTCGCTTGTCGGATTGCTCGTTATATTATCATGCTGCTCTTGTGATGTCCAAGCAGCGTCTGCCTACTTCGTGTTTGGAGATTCACTGGTAGACAGTGGCAACAACAATTACGTCGCCACTACTGCTAGAGCCAACAGCTATCCTTACGGAATAGATTATCCCACTGGTAGACCTACCGGCCGATTCTCCAATGGGCTCAATATAGCGGATTTTATAAGTATGTATTAAGTTGAATTCCCAAAATGTACATTGCAGTTTTAATTTTCTTCATTCTGTATCTTATTTTGCATCATTAATGAAGTTAGATAAAATGATGAGGGTGACGTTAAATGTAAAACTACTGTGTGAATTGCAGGCAGGAAGCTGGGGGCAGAGTCTGTGCTTCCGTATTTGAGTCCTTCACTTAACGGAAATGCATTGCTCAGGGGTGCTAATTTCGCTTCTGCAGGCGTTGGGATTCTAAACGACACTGGAGTGCAATTCGTACGAATAATTTTTTATTATATTCTACTGACCAATATTCATTGTACTTCTTCCAAGAAGAATTAATCAGGATTACTTCTGTTTGCAGGCAAATATTATCAGGATGCAACAGCAATTCCAGAATTTTGTTCAATATAAAAACAGGGTGGCGCAGATCCTCGGAGTTGCTCAAACTGACAGACTTGTTGCGGAGGGTCTCATGTCGATTACTCTTGGAGGAAATGATTACGTCAATAACTACTACCTTCTTCCTGTCTCAGCCCGATCCGTTCAATTTACATTACCGGCTTACACTCAGTTTATAATCTCGGAATATAAGAAAATTCTCAGGGTAAATTTCATGTTCTTTACATTTTTGCAATTGATTAGCAGAGTATATTTGAAAGTATTGATGAAATGTCTGTTGTTACAATTCTATGCAGAAAATGTACGACTTGGGAGGCAGAAGAATTCTGGTAACATCAACTGGGCCATTGGGGTGTGCTCCTGGAGTAAAGGCCAGCAGGTCTCGTAATGGCGAATGCGTTGCAGAACTTCAGCAAGCTGCTTCGCTTTTTAACTTGCAGCTTAAATCTATTATAAATCAACTCAACACGGAGGTTTCTGCTCAAGCTTTCACCTTTGCCGACAGCTACTCAATGAACATGGGCTTATTCAATAATCCTGCAGCACATGGTAAAGCTAACCTTATTTGCTCTTTCTCTCAACACATTTATAGTATTGTCCATTAAAATGCCCGGTATTCTAAATCTCATGGTGTTTGTAATCATAGGGTTTGTGAATACGGCGGATGCATGTTGCGGACAAGGAAATTATAATGGAGTCGGCCTCTGCACCGCGGCTTCAAATCTGTGTAGAAACAGAGATATTTACTTGTTCTGGGACAATTACCATCCCTCTCAAAAGGCTAACGGAATCATCGTTGACGAGTTTTTTAAGGGCTCATCTTCTGTTATGAGCCCTCTTAACCTCAGACAGATGATGAAGCTAGACAACTAAGAATGCTCCATGGACCAAGTTTCCCATATATTTTCGACCCTTTTTAAATTGTGCTCAAAAGCATTCGTTCCCATCATTTATAATTATGAATTTATATAAATAAATGTTCTGTAACAGAACTTCGATGCAACTATTACAGAATTAGACAATACTTTGTAGAACTCTGAAAAAATGTTATTCATAGGTTTGCACTATCTGAAGCTGAATATATGTTTTCTACTTTGTTACTTGTTCATCGCACGCCAAATTAATCATCCAAAATTTGTAGAGTATTAAATCTTTTCAAGAAAAGATTGAATATTGCAATATAGTCTTTAATCTTCATTTATGAGTCTATAATTATTGTCTTGATCTACCATTCATAATTAATTTTAATATTAAAAGTAGTTAGTTTTCAGGTATATTTCTACAACAATAAATTCTTCTTCAAAAACAATAAATTCTTGTTCAAAAATGATAAATTTATACATATGGGCATGGAGTATAATTAGTGTATTAAGATATATTATTTATAATTGAAGATGATGAGTTTTAAAATCTGGATGTTGGTTTTTTAAATGATTCATCTGAAATCACATTATCTTCTTCAATAAAATTCATCTATTAATGTGATTTAAGATGAACTGTTTAACCAAGAACAACAATATAGTTGGAATCCTGACCAAATGTACAAGATTTGGTGTGCTCTAAACGCATAGAAGAGAAAATAAATGCACATCCTACACATTTTGGAATTGTCATACAGCTAGTAGTTAGTTTTCAGGTATATTTCTACAACAATAAATTTTTATTCAAAAACAATAAATTCTTGTTCAAAAATGATAAATTTATACAATATCGACATGGACCATAATTATTGTATTAAGGTATATTATTTATAATTGAAGATTAGAATTAAGACGAGTTTAAAAATCTGAATGTTGATTTTTTAGGGGATTCATCTGAAATCACATTATCTTCTTCAATAACATTCATCTATTAATGTGATTTAAGATGAACTGTTTAACCAAGAACAACAATATAACTGAAATCCTGACCAAATGTACAAAATTTTATAGAAGAGAAAATAAATGCATATCTGCACATTTTGGAATTGTCATACAGCTATCACCACTCAGACGCGATAGCAACACGTCTATAACCCATCGCTAGACTCACGTCAATTTTGCAATATGCTCAGGAACTTTTTGAATGGTACTCCGACCAGAACATATTGGCATGCTGATTTTAGATGCTCTATACATGCAACCCATGAGAATAGGTGGAGAAATCACATGAATGAACCATCGCCACTCAGACATTTGGTAGACAGCTTAGCACATTTGAAATCTGCACGACTTAATTGGCAGACACACCACAGACACGGGCATTTTGTGTTTTTGACAGTGGCTAATCCATAGAAAGCGGCTAAACTAAAAGCCTTCCATGTTCCAATTAGGCTGTGCGCCAATCATGAATCTTACGCTAGTTGCACGATCATTCTAACTTGCAAGGTGGTTAATCCTCCCGTTAATCCTTAAGGCAGCAATGTCTTCTATGCCTTACCTTAATTAAGATGAGCAGACTTTTTGACAAACGCTTCAAAGAAATGTGGTCTTATGGATTACAACTAGCAACTAGCAATTGCACCTTGGTGTGCAATGGGTACGCCGAAGAGCTGTGTGGAAGGTTAAGTACGAAAAAATATGATTTTTTTTGGGTATATATTTATGTAATACATAAGGTCAATACAGCCAGAATCAAAATAACACGTGCAAAAACTGGATCCTTCATCAGAAAAAGCATTACCCCTTTGAAACCAAATAAAAGGAAAACCAAATGTCATAATACCTTGCAAAACAGAAGCTTACATTTCTAAATGCACAGTTACAGGGAACTATCTACTCACATTACATAATTAAAAACATAGATGTCAGGTGCAAAGACTCGGTCTTGCTCACATTACATAATTAAAAACACATATGTCAGGTACAAAGGACTTGGTCTTGAATTTATTATGTAAACAGCTAGTTTTAAACAACTTCGTAGTGCAAGAATATAAGAATCTCTACTGTACTGCCACTTTTCATATTGGTTGCCACTTAAAAAAGATAATTACAAACTATTTAAAATGAACCTATTTCCCCAGAAGTTCTGCCTATGCTATTTCCAGTGGCTGTAAGAACTCTCTTTTTAGGGGGTTCTTGGCTGTGAACAGCATTACAGATAATTTTGGTTTAGAATTATATCTTTTGGGGGGATTAAATTTAAAGAGCTTTGGCTGTGACCAGCATTACAGGTAATTTTGATTTAGAATTCTATCTTTTGCGGGGGATTAAATTTTAAGAGCCTTGGTTGTGACTAGGTAATTTTGTTTGAGAATTCTATCTTTTGGGGGATTAAATTTTCAGAACTTTGGTTGTGAGGTAGTTTTGTTTTAGAATTCTCTCTTTTAAAGGGTTTTAAGGTAGTGGGTAGCAACTCCTGTATAGAGATCATAATTTTTAAATATCAAATAGTTCAATAATAATAAATATGAGATAATTACTTATCACCATTGATGGTTTGATCGTTAGATTTTTCTTGTTTGAGTAGAGCACACAAAAGCTTTGAAAAAAATTACAGGGCATACCGTAGATAAATTTTTTATTTTAGCACTAGGAACTGTTTATCTCATGTTCCCAGGATATGTCTGGAGAATTTCAGCTGCCTGGACAAGTTTTATGTCTGTTTTTATATTGTGGGTTTATAATCTCTAATTTGGAAAATAAAATCACATTATATAAGGTATTCTCTCAAGAAATATGATAATCTTGTAAGTAAATTCCTGCTAATATATAGATACTTTAAATGAATTATACATTAGAAGATGCTTTAAATGAATTACACATTAGAAGTTACTGAAACTGTTTTCAAGTCATATGGTTGACAAATTTGTGGAAAAACCAGCCATAAATTTCCACCAAATTTGCAATCTAATTATTCTTTATGCGAGTGCTTAATGGGAGAATAAATCTATGGAATCTATCAAGGTGGCTGTTATTATTCTTCTAATGTTGTAGCATATGGAACGATTTCAGAAAAATGAGCATCACCTAGATACAATGATTTATATTCTTCTTTATGTAGGTGCTTAAGTCACTGTTTATGCAAGTGCTTGACAAGAGGATAAATTTATGAAATTTATCAAGGTCACTGTTTATATTCTTCTACTGTAGCACTTCAGACACAATTTCAGATAAATGAGATTCATGAGATAGGTTTGTGTGAACCGATGCTCATGAAATGAGTCAATGAGTTTAACTCAAAAACTATACAGTTGAAATCTGATATGAATTAGAATTATATCCTGTAGTTTTTACATTCTTAAATTTTAATACAGATATCAATGAAAGTTCTCAATTTCATTTTCACAAAAATATCATGTTTGAGATAGATATTAATCCATTTTGTGTCTTCTCTTTTCATTTTTCTCAGGAGAGATTCCAAACTGTATGGTATCCTCAAAGGAATCAGACCTTACCTTGTTGAAATGATTGATTACCAAAGAATGGACCAAAGCTATACAGGAGTCTGTTTGCAAGAGCCAGGCCAGAACTGATACTGAACTTCACTTTCAGATAATAATGAGTGGATAGGAGATATCATAATTTCTTTGCTCAATGATTACTATGTGTACACTGTGCAATCACCATGTCAGAGATTTTTTGTTTTCTTTCTATGTGTATAGCTGCTTTGGACTCTCAGTGAATCAAAGCTAGCAAAGTCTTCCATGTGTCCAATCTGAGATTCCAAGAGATAAACCTTTGCCCCACTGTTGAGGTACGCAGATTGAGTTTCCCATGGAAACAATCATCATTCTTGTTTATATATATGATTTGATGTGCCCTCTACAGAGATGATCCAAGCAATTATAGACTTGTAAATATTTTATTGAACTAAATTCAAATAATAATACAAACTGTGCTTATGGAATGTGCGTAAATACCATGGGATTCTCTACGAGTTGGGTTTGCCTTGCTTATGGTATATGTGTGAATTGGTTTCCTTAGACGAGTGACATAATTGTCCTTACGATTGCTGTCTGGGGGCCAACAGTGGTTACATGTTCAGAGCCCGCGATTCTGTACATGTAAGGTTCTTCCTACTGTATACAAATATTTACAGGCCAAGGCCTGAAGATAACACAATAAATATACCTCTCAAAAGTAGAGTGCAGCCCAGGGCTTTGAGAAATGTGCACAATTTTCTTCACAACCACATCAGCAACAAACTTGAAATATGTTGGAATAAGGATCGCTGCCAAGTTCCATCAGTTACTGCCCTCATTTAAAGCTAACACAAATTTGAACACTCTGCCATTATATATGATTTGAAACCACCATGCAAATGATCTGTAACACACAACATGATAGTGAACAAGAAGAAATACTGAGATGCAGAGTGGTGTCAAGAGGCAGTGAGTAGAATGGAATGTAAATGGAGACTTGATGGAGGCAACGAGTGATCTTGGGAATATGGCTTCCATTATGAGGAATAAAATTAGCTTGTGAGTAAGCCATTTGATCTATGTAGGAAAACAGAAATTGGGAATGAGTTGTGTGGAAAGGGAGGAGGAAGGTGTGCGTATATAGCAGCAGCCTGCGAAGAATTTGTCCGTCAATGCTTTGAATGTCGTCAAGATTGTTTAGTTTCACGATACACTTAGAAGAAGCCTGTGACAAAGACCTAGAATTAGACCTAACAGCAGAGCACCCTAGTTTGTTTGATTTTGATGCAGAAACAGAGCACCCTTCCACTTTAACAGCATAATTTTATAAAGGTCCCAAAATAAAGCATTCCATTATCTCATTATTTTCAAGAGAAAAAAGTACATACCCATAGCAAAAAGGGGGCTGAAACATTCGCATAAGGAAGGAGTGGATACGATTTCACTTCCCTTCGCTTATATATACGTCACCTAAACTCCAAACCCTTACTACTCCAGCTCAGATTCATTAACCTTGAGAAAATATAGTAAACACACAAAATCTATGTTTGCTTTCAAAAAGACCTCCGATTATATTATTGTATGCGTGTGGATAAACCCTAGCGTCTGCTACATACCTGTAAAGAAGCCACCGCCTGGGATTAAAAAGAATCACTCTGTCAAACGAGAACCCTTCAGAAGTAACCCAACTTTGTCAAAGGGGATGAATACTACAGCTGGAAGCAAAGTAGTTGCACCAAGGCGCATAATATTTGAAACTCCAACTAAATCTATAAAAAAGATTCCATGACAAGATCTTACACCTACGAAAAAAATTGTTACAGTGATTGAAAAATAGGTATAAAGTGGGGCTTGTTGAAAAAGCCGAAAAAAATTGCAAGTTGATGTAATATGTGGAAGTATGAATCATAGACAAGGAAACAAAGCATTTTTCAAGATTTAATAGCGTCCAATTAATGTAAAAGGACAGTTGTTGCGAATAACATTGACAACAAATATTCACACCGCCTCGTATACATTAAAAAATGACATTCGTAGTTTTGATGTATACGGAAAAGTGAACGGTGGAGATTAATTTTAGCACCTTGACGGGTCTCTCGGGCTTTGTGAACCATTGACGGAAAAGTGAGCTTGGAAAGCTCAATGAGGGACACGCCTTCGGCATAATTAACATATTTATCTTTATGGAATTACAATTTATTACATTAACATATTATTTTTTAATAATATTATTTCCACAGTTCATAATAATTAGTATTCAAGATTTCAGGATATGTGTGTAAATTTTTACATCAACATTTTGTATCATATTCCATGATCCATAAACTGTTTGCACATAGTTCATGGATCATGGAGTATGATCCGAAACGTTGATGTAAAAATTTGCACATAGTGTATGCATAAATCTTGAATACTAAATATTTATCTTTATGAATTAGAATTATATATTTATTTTTAGAATAATATATGTAAAAAATGTTAAGATATCATCCTCATGTGTTTATTATATTTATATTACACATTTAGTCAAAAATAAGTGTCTTAAAATGATATATTTAAGTGTCTTTTACATATGTTTTTTAAAGATAGGTATGCTAGTATAGGGGAGAGGATCTAATAATTGAGCACTCTAAATTTGTGTCTCTCAAAACTTTAGGTGACAATTTCAAATCACTCTCAATTCTCTAAGGTTTCAAGCCCTTATCATCAAATATGATGCCACATCAACATAATTTTTGTTGATGTCCAAAAAGGCTCAAAAAAAAAGTTAAATGAGTAGTTGTGCACTAATTTGCGTTTTATTGGTGTGTTGATATGACATTACATGATTTGTTGCTTTATAGTTCTAAGGAGTACATTTCTTTCAATTATGAGTATTCATGATCAACACTACCAACTTTAAAGTCACAACTACTAGTGTTACATTATTAAAAGTATTGGGCATTAAATCAACAAATGCTTTCACAACTATTTGAACATGCTCAAGTAGTGGGTCCTCTACCTTAAATATATTAAATGCATCCACTCAAAATCTTCCAAAAGTCATTAAATTTATTTTATAATACTTTCTAATTGAAGCCTTACTACTAAAAGAAATTGTTGCAAAGAATGAGAAAATGATGACTATTATAACAAGGAGGACAATAACAACTTTAATCAAGATTCATCAAATATTAGATTTTTTGTTTTCTTGACCAAAGATTACAAAAGTAAGTCAATATTTGAGCTTTTAGACTTTTTAAAATATTAGTGATACATAAAATTATAGAATCATAGACTACTTCTCAATACTTAGGTTCACCACTTCATCATTTTTGTGACTTTCTGTATAGAATTAAAAAATATATATTATTAACAAAACTTTAATCTTATGCAATCTATGATATAATTCTAACTAATTTTGACATACTTCATGCATACTATCAATCTTGATTTGTTTTATTTATTTAAGATTTAGATTATTTTATTTCAAAATTATTTTAAAATCATTTACAAATATGTAGTACAAAAAACATTTTGAAGTCAAAATTTTTAGATACTACTTAAAAATTATTTTATTGCCTAATAATACACTTAAATTACATGACAATTTAATTTTTTTCTTTTAAATTACTATTCTTTCTATTTTATATTTTTTTATTTCTTTAGAAATATAATAAATAGTGTGTATATATATATATAGCTTATCGTTTTATTTATCAAATAGATAAAACCTACATACTTATCCTATCTACTAAAATATATTTAAAGTATTGAAAATTTTAAATACTATTTTATTTCTACTTGACTCGACAATTTTACTTACTATTTTATATAAAGTATCAATTTTTTTAAAAAAATAAATAAAAATGTAAAGATTTAAATTATTATGTTGAAGGTATTCCCTATATGAACCTAATTGGCTAACTTATGTGATCAATGGTCCACAATAATGGAGAGGTCCATACAAGATGATTACAACATCTAGAACCATTGGATCATTTTTTTCTTTTCAATTTTATTATTATTATATCATTATTATCTTATTATCTTACCTTATCTTATCCTTACTTTTTTATTTTATACTTATTATTTAAATAATTATTAATTATTATATGATTATATTATATTTAAATTATTAATACTATTTAATATTATATAATAAATAATAAAAATATTTATAAATTATATTAACATTATTTAATAATTATAAAAAAAATACTTTTATATATAATTATATTATATTTAAATTATTAATCAATAATATATATTATTTAAAGTTTATTTAATATTATATAATAAATAATAAATTAATTTAATATTATTTTTCAATTAGAGAAATATTTATTTTAGTTAATAATTAAGTTTGTAAATAATGTATAAATATAATAGAAAAATTTAGATTAAATTTAATTTAATATGGTTGTTGGATAGAAAATCAAAGCTAATGATAATTTATTTTAGAATGTAATTATCAACACACAAAAGTTATTAGAAGAGTGTGAGGTTGTATGGGTCTTAGGAGGACTTGACCTCATAATGTATAAATATTCAATAACATCTAATCAAAATAGTACCTTCATAGTCATAAGGTTGTATGTGAAACTAAAGCAAAGAAAGTATGGGTATAAGAAACATAATGGCATAGTGTAATTTAAGACTCCCAAAGGTGAGAAACAAGTACAAACAAGAGAAGTATGAAAAAAGATACAGTAGATCAATTGTAATGGAGTCAAACCAACAAATATTTTGTAACTTCATACATATTCAATAAAAAATAACACATCCTATGCAAATTCCAAGTAGCTTCCTCCCTTGGCACTCTCTCCTCTACAAAATCCAATGTACCAATTAGTACAATTATGAATGACATACATTCAAATATCATAGTTGCAAATATTTTATATTCAAATCCCTTAGATGACTTCTATTTTGACCAGTATAAGGGGATAAGGGCACTAAAGGATAGTAAATATGTGACAAAAAAATATTGTAGTACATTGGTAATTACAAATAAACTTTAATATTTTGTAAAAACTATTACAACTATTACCATTGGTATACATATTTATCAAAGATATAGCCACAATACTAGGTGTCAAGGTCTATGTCAACATCTTTGTTGATGCGTTAATTAAAAAAATAATCCACAAATCTCCACATGGATATACTCATATACTTGCAAGATTTGAATGTCATACCTCAATCTCCCTATCTTTGTCTATCCCCCCTCTCTCTCTCTCTCCCCTCTTCTCTCTCCTCATCCTCTACCTATATCTCTCTCCCTTTTTCTCCCTCCCTCTCTCAATATCCCCCTCTCTATATCTCTCCCCATCTCTCCCTCCCCTCCTTCTCTCCTTTCTCTTCTCTCACCCTCCATCTCTCTCCACCTCTCCTTCCCTCCCTCCTGCTTCCTTCTTTCCATTCCATCCATCCATCCATCCTTCTGTTTATCCATAAAACTTTCCATTTCCTTCCTTCTTCATGCCATCAAGATGGGGCTCCTTTATCCATTTCAAGGTTGTACATCAAGTCTTATATTTTCCATATTTACATCAATGTACATCTATTTCAATCTTGCATCAATGAGCTTTCATCAATACATATATTTCAATGTTACATCAATACATCTATTTCAATGTTGCATCAATGAGCTTTCATCAATACATCTATTTCAATGTTACATCAATACATCTATTTCAATGTTGCATCAATGAGCTTTCATTAATACATCTATTTCAATGTTGCATCAATAAAACTTCATCAAAATATCTATTTCAATGTTACATCAATACATCTCAAAGTAAAGTTACATTTACAAATGGGCTATGTAAGCCATACAAAGTAATACAAGAGTACATCCATAGCATAAAGATTCACTAATCCTCAACCGCCTTGACACCACTAGTCTTCTTGCAAGCTAAGGCTAAGAGTGTGATTAAGGTGCCTTTTCTGCCCAACCACGAAGTACATGACTTCCTCAGGTCCTTCCTAACTCGAAGAAAACCTCGGCCCTGCACGAGGAGCCTAGCAACCTGGAATAATAAAGTGGGAGGGAACTCTCGAAGCATGCCTAATGCCTATATGCATTCCTATACTAGAAAAACATATTTCTTACATACAGGATGTGGCAGAGACATATAAAAATTCTAAGATTTTTAATTAATCCATCTATTTCAATGGTACATTTGCTTGGCCAAGCATTAAAACATAAAATGCTAGTTTATGAAAAGGCTAAACTACTGTCTCTGTGTGCCCACATTCAGCATCATGTCCCAGAAGTTTCTCATAAAGAAAACATATAATGCATTTCCCACATAAATTTCATTCAAAATATGCATTCACACATTTAAGCATTCTATCATAAAACACATTTTATTTCCAAGTTTTCCAACTAATTTTCATAAGAACCATAATTCAACAAAAGAGAAAACATCTTGTAGCCAGTTTTATAGTTTACTATGAATTCTTTACCAGCCATTCTTTTACATTCCAATAAAATAAAGAAAGTATAAGCATATGTGTTCATTTCTACATGCATGTTAAATATCCAACATGTTTTATCTCTATTTGGTTGATTTAGTCTAAATAACTGATTTATGTAAATTTGAAAAAAAAACAAAATCCTCTCTAATCAGCAATATATGCATTTTCAGAAATTACATTTTTCCCATATATTATTTCAGTACACACACACACACATATATAAGAATACATTACACTAAATTTCATAATTAAATCAATACTAACATGAAATCCTATCAACATACAACCAAAATTGTAATTGTTCCAAGCCCAATTCAAAACTATTCATTTCTCACAATGCAATGATGGATGATTCTATATATGTTTTATGGATTTATGCAAATGATGTTTTATGCTATGTGAAATGGATTTGATTATGTAATAATGATATGTGATGACATGTAATGTTCATATTGAGTATGTATGGATGTGATGCAAATGATGTGTGATGTTTTGTAATGATGAATTACGATTATGTGATGCAAATGATTATGCAGATGATTGTGTTCTAGGATCTTAAGCTTAAATGAGTGAGTCTATCCAACTTCCAAGAGTTGTGGTAAGGTTGCCATCAGTTGATTCTTTGTTAAATTAAGCTTTCACAAAACCTGACATATTTCCCAATTCTTTTGGAAATCTGAAAAGATTCACTCATTTAAGCTTAGTGGACCACATTCCTAATGTCACGATATGAAATGATTTTGATTATGTAAATGAGATGTGATGCACATATTTTTGTGTTTTCTGATGCAAATATTATGACGTGATGTATGGATAAATGAATGATGTTGTAATGTTTTCTTACTGTATGCAAATGATGATGCAACTGATATGCAACTAAATGCTCGAATGATGTGTTTTTGGCAATGTCAAGTGTACTCAATCCATTAATGCAAGAGATAACATCATTGTTGCAGCTTTGGAAACTCCATAAATACAAATGCAAACTAATCATGGATGAAATCTACTCTAACCATGCAGATCTCATATGCAAAAGTTGTCATTCGTAACATCCAATGTTTCGTGCTTTTTATCATCATTGGGCCTTTAAAATGTTGAAAGTGAGTACAAGCATCAATGGTATATTTAGACCATGATGTTTGATAGTGCAAGTTAACACAAGAATCTAAGTATAATTAAACCGAGATGACTTGAATATTGCTTGCATAAATAGACAAGAGTTAACCGGTTTCCTATGCAAATTCATACTTTGTAGCGCATGTCTCATGATAATTTGCACAGTAATAATGATCAACTCACAGACAATAGACAAAGAAAAATCACACTCCTTCCTGGTTCCTCTATTTTTGATACATCATTGAGGGGCTTCAGAGATATGATAAAAGAAATCCAAGTACAACAATTGAAAATTTGTGTTTAACATGATAAACCCATGATTCAGAAAGAACGTCATCCATTTGAAGTTCATTTTTGGTTTGATTGATTAATTAGCTATTTGATTTGGATGGTTGATGTGTTCATGTTTGTGTGATTGATGTCCAATGTTGAGTTGTAAAATGATCATTGTTTTGGGTTGTTTTATAATACTGTTGTTTTTCTGTTGGTTCAAGCTCAAAGTTTATTTTCCCCCAGTGAGTTCAGGATTTTTCCCCCAATCTAGGGTGAGACACGACCGTGATGCCAGGATATGTACATGGTGCTTTTTGAGGATAGGCAGATGGATTGGCGAAAGCGAATGGTGAAAGTGAATGGTCGGCATGCTCAAATAGATGGAAAAGCTAACCTATCACAAATAGCTCCTATTGTCAAGTCACTACTTGTTTTTATTGCACTTTTTCAGATTTTCAGATTTTTGTTCTTTTGATTTTCTTTTCTTTTTTGTGTATTTTTCACTTTTTGATTTTTTTCTTTTTTTTTTTGATTTTTTATCTTTTTCTGATTTATTTTGTTGTTGCCAAGATGCCTGTTTGCCAGGTTTTCATCAAGGCAACCATTTTTTTAGGACATTTTCTAATGTTTTTGGTTTTTTTCTAGGACTTTTTCCAATGCACTAATATGATATGACTAGTTGAAGGAATACGATGCCCCACAACAGAGGTAATGCAAACATGGATAAATGATAGATAAAAATGAAAGACCCACTACAAAACATGTCACACCAGCAACATATCTCTTGTCAAAAGATGATAATGGTTGATTGATTAAGATGTTAGGAATGATTGATTCCATAAGGCATGATGATGATAAGTACTTAGGATCACTGATTTCCTCTAAGTACAAAAGATTGATGATTGTTGATGATTGGTTGACAAGAGATATGAGGATGGGATAATGTTTTACAACTTAGATCAAATATGATTTACATGATAAGATTCAAGGTTGCAAAGGGACATGATGACATGGATTTTGATAAGCTAGGAGATATGGAATGGAAGAATGCAAGGATAAGGATAATGAATGGGATGATCAAGATCAACTAGATAAGATACAGACATAATTTCCAAGTACTTTTCCCCTATTCCTCATCAAGACCAAGGAAAGGAAGAAAGGATGTATTTAGAAAGAATGATGGTATTTGGATAAGGCAAAGGATATGGTACGGAAGATATGGATTGAGCATATAGGATAAGATATATAATGTTCAAGAAGATCCTTAACCTTGTTGAGATCAAAGGTGGAAATGTAAAGATAATATATGCATGATAGGAAGATGGAGGGACTTAAGCATCAAGTTTCATGACCAAATATTCCTTTAGTAAACCATGGAAAATGGGAATTAGACTCATAAATGTTGGCATATTAAAGGTATGATGGAAGAACCAAGGACTTATCCAAAGGTTTGGATTAAAGGAGAATAATGGGGGATGAATGTTGGGTAATGGATAGGAGGTGGGAAGACTTGTTGATGGATAGATGGAAAGGATTGCAAGGTCAACATTGGCACACACATTGAAGGATGGTGGAATGATGGAGGAAAAATGGATTTGGAAGACGATAGGCCGTTAGATGGAAGATTGGAGGAAGCTTTTGGATTAGCAAATTTGGATGCCAATTTAGATTTTATTGCTTCTATGAGACTTTTTGGAATCTGCATGACTTTTGACTTTGATTTTTGCTTTGTGGGCCTTTGTGGCCTTTGAGATTTTTCTTTTTGATTTATGGGCCTTTGTGGCCTTGGAAAATTTTATTTTTGCTTTGATGGGCCTTTGTGGCCTTTTGTAAATTTCTTTTGATTTATGGACCTTTGTGGTCTTTGAATTTCCTTTGCTTTGATGGGCCTTTGTGGCCTTTTATTTTCCTTTGATTTTGGATCAAATTTTCTTTTATTTTTTGCATGCCTCTTCGAGGAGACATGTTGATCCTTTGACACATGTGGATTTTGATATGGAAGATTTTGAAATTTGGCACCCAAATTGCTTCCAAGAGCAATGGGAGGGTGGATGGAGATGAATGGTATGGAGGTATTATGGATGAGTGAGTGTAGGTAGAATTTTGAAAGGGATCAAGGATGTGTGCCTTTTTGTTCTTGAGGAATATGATATGGACCTAGGATAGATGGAAGGTTTGATGAACTAGGATGAAGACCTAGGATAGATGGAAGGTTTGGTGGATTAGGATGAGGACCTAAGATAGATGGTAGGTTTGATGGACTAGGACACTTAGGTGTATAACCAAGGCCATGGTAATGTGGGTTTTCTTGCGCAAAAAGGGGTTCTAGGATACCTTGTTCATGAAGGTCTAATCATTTGCCTTTGTAGTTCATACTTTGACACATTCGTTTACTAATGGGATATGTATTATGTGTGAAACAAGACACAAGTCTATTTTGGGGAGGATATGATATGGATGAAAGGATAGGTGTTGGAAGTAAACCAAAGCGGATGAAGGTGGAGGATCCCAATTTGTAGGTGTGGGGTTCATGGATGGCTTGAATAGGTGTGATATGATCTTGGCATGAGGATGATGGGGTACTTTGATCTTGACTTGGAAAAGGAGTATGAGGTGTAGAAGATGGAGTAGCTTTCTCTTTAATAGATACGAAATCATCGTGAAGTGGTATGAAAGGAATATCTTGATCTTGATCCGATTGGACATTTTTTTCAGTGAAAGTGGAAGTGTCTCATTTCTCCCAAAATCTGCACCATCGAGAGAAGGAAGCTACGTCACGGTTCCAAACGCCTTTCGAGGCAGACAAAAGGGGCCGTTTGTACAGGTTATGGCGGTCGGAAACCTCGAGGTCAAAGCGGAATCAGGGCATCAAGTAGAAAAAATGATTGTTTCAAGAAATCAGGAAGCAGCATCAAGCCGAAGCTGCCGTCGAGGCGATTCGGCGGTGTTAGATTTCGTTGAAATGTCGACGCCGGGCCAGCGAAAGTTATCGGCCGGTCAAAGCTCTCACGATTGACTTGGTGACTGAAGGTGAATGATGGCGTGTCCGTACGAATGATGTCAGCAGTCATTACAAGCTTCGAAATGGACCAACGAGATGCGCCGCGTGGCATCAGGTAAATGCGACAATGTATGGACCAATGGGTTCCGACACATGTCCATATGCAGTCGTACGCCACGTCGCCAGCTGAGTTAGCGTACGGTTGGCGGGGACACGTCATCATCCGGTCATCGACCGCGTGGCAGTGTTACATCCGTACACCTGATGTCGACATGGCGAGGTATAGTTGGCGATCCCGTCCCGGCATGTCCCGATGACATTTAAGTACATGGTGACGCCGGTCGTATTACACAGCGGAACCGTGGTACGGTTGGCGAATGGAAATTGACCTCTCACGACCGATTCCAGTTGGCACATAGTGGGGTAACGCATCAGCGACAAAATCAGCTTTGTGTGAATTAAAATCTTGCCATTGGCACCCTGGCCGGTCGCGGCAAGTAGCCTCTCTATCTTACGTCGGCGTTAGATTTGAATTTTCTAACAAGAAATAGGAATTAGTGGCCCCACAGGAATATATGCATGTTGTAAGTTGGAATTGTAGAGGATATCCATGGAGAAGAGGACCTGGATTGGGGCCCATAGCGGAAGGAAAGGATATTATCATTCTTACAGAAACACATGAACATGATGGCTGCAAAGTACCAGATTTCGAAGGGTATAAAAAAGTGTCAGTTTGGAATGAAGGTAACGAAATAGGCAAAGGCAATGGAGGGGTTACAGTGCTAATAGATGAAAAGTGGCAGGAAATTGTTAAATTGGCAAAAGAAGACACAAATAAACAGTACATATGGCTGCAAATAACAGAAAATGGAGTAACTTTTAGTCTAGCCGCTTGCTACTTTGCTCCAAAAAATTCAAAGTTTTATAAGAAACGAAATTTAGACAACGAAGACCCGTATGCATCACTAAAAAAAGATATCTCTATTTTTAGCACACTTGGAGATGTGGTTTTAATGGGTGACTTTAATGCAAGGACAGCTAATAACCAATCTCTTCAGTTGAGCAATGAAACCAAAGGGGAGAACAATCCTTTGTGGTTAGAGGAAGGAGGTGGTCTCCATTGGGAAAGATCATCTCAGGATGGTAATGGCACTATCAACGCTTTTGGGACAGAATTATTGGGGCTTTGTAGTCTATTTGGCATGGTTATATGCAATGGTATGAAGGATTGGCCGAGGTCTGGAGGTATTACTTGCAAAACGTATAATGGTCAGAGTGTGGTGGACTACGTGGTTTGCTCCCAGAGTTTTAGTTCTAGACTATTGGAATTTGATATTGAGGACTGCCCTATCGGAATGAAATCTGATCACTTACCTCTTCGGGTCAAACTACGCATTTCACCAATCAGCCAACACAACAAACAGGTTATGCACACGCAAAAAAAAGCCCTTCCTAAGGGGAAAATCCTCATAAATCAGGAAAATAGAGAATTATTCAATGCTGCTCTTAAGCAACATTTCCATGATCTGGAAAATAATGTGGAGTCTAAAGCAGCAAAAAAGGTTGATGTCCTTCACAATAATTTGCTGATCCCGATAATACACAAGGCATTAAATGCGTGCAAAAGGTCTCATCCCAAGATGGGGACAGCAAACACTTTTCCGGCAAATCCGTGGTATGATGAAGAATGTAAGGCAGCCAAGAGATCGCTAATGAAGAGAGGTAGGGGCAAAGAGCTTAAGAAAAAATATGAAAAGTTAGTGCAGTCCAAAAAAATAGAGTATGTAAACGAAAGAAGGAAGGAACTAATCACTCTTGGGAAACATAATCCTAAAGGCTTTTGGAGGGAATTGCAACAAAAGAAAAAGGTGGTGGAAAACAATATTACAGATGCCCAATGGTTAGAATATGCTAGACTTCTTTACGAGCGGGCCCACGAGAAAGACTACCCTCCTGTCATTAACACACCAGCGGAATTATTCAATGTGGATGATATTAAACAAGGAATAAAGAACTTAGCAAGTGGCAAAGCACAAGACATAGATGGGCTACAGTCTGAATTTTTAAAATGGGGGACTGAAATTCTTGCCCCTCACATAAAAAGAATTTTCAACAATGTCAATCGGGAAGGTTTTCCTATGGAGTGGACTACCAGTGTGGTCATCCCTTTATTTAAAAGTGGTGATATCAATAACCCATCTAACTATCGCACAATTATGGTCAACTCTATCTTTGGCAAGCTATTTGGGAGCATGATTGAACGTAGGATCAGCAAATGGGCAGAAAATGAGGGCAAAAGAGCAAAGGGACAGGCAGGTTTCAGATCCAAGCACTCTACCATCGATCACTGCATCACCCTTAGACACTTGATTGAGAAAATTTGGGATAACCAGGGTGAGGAAGCTTATTGTTGCTTTGTAGACTTTAAGAAAGCTTTCGACACAGTGCCTAGAGACAAATTATGGTCTCGGATGGAAGAATTAGGCATTCCAAATGCATATAGAGCAGCTGTTCATAGGCTGTATGAGAAGGTCAGTGCTAAAATCAGAACAAGTGAAGGTATGTCAGAATGTTTTGACAGTGACATTGGAGTTAAACAGGGCTGCCCTCTATCCCCTACGCTTTTTGGGCTATACATTGATAAGTTGGAAGCGTGGTTAAGCAAGGAAGGCGGGGATGGTATCCATTTGGCAGGTTATGTAGTAAAATTACTTCTATATGCTGACGATCTTATCCTAATCTCAAAAACAGCTCATGGGTTAAGAGAACATCTAAAAGCCCTAGAACACTTTTGTCAGGAAGTTGGGATGCAAGTGAACACATCCAAGACCAAAATCATGATTTATTCATTGAATAGAAAAATTAAACAGCATACCTTTCTTTTTGAAGGCAGCCCACTTGATATAGTGAAAGAATACAAATATCTTGGGATTGACTTCCATTATAAGCTCAGTTGGGAAACCTGTAGAACGAAAAGGATACAGGGAGGTTGGAAAGCCTATTATTTGCTCCAAAATAGGTGTAGAAAAGCTGAACTTTGGGATTGGAAAACCAAGAAAACCCTTTTTGGTTTACTTGTCACGCCGGTTGTGCTTTATGGGTGCGAAGTGTGGGGAAGCAACACATCAAAGTGCAGTTGGAGACAGATAGAAAGAATCCAGAAACACCTAATAACAAATAATCTCAAAGTTAAAGCTACTGTTCCTTATGAAATCCTGCTAGCTGAGGCGGGAGCTTTTCCTTTGGAAGCTTCAGCGATAACCCGGTTGTTAAGTTATCTAAAAAAGGTTGAAAACATGGATAACCACCGGTGGCCCAAAACGGTTATGGAGGAGATTCTAGTCCGAAGAAAGAAAACATGGATGAAACAGAACATCAAGTGGCTGAACAAGTGGAACATCAAATTACATGAGTGTCCTGACACCAACAGTGAAATAAAAATCTATGTGAAGGAAAAATTCAGGACTGCCATGTGGTCAAATCAGATCGGACGAAAAAAAGCATATTACATCAAAGAGTTTAACCCAGCTAAGGAACATGGTGAAAAACCATATTTAGGTGCAACTATTAAAGGGAAAGCGAGGCTATTAATTGCTCAATTGAGAACGGGGTCCCACCATCTTAGATGTGAGACTGGTAGGTGGAAGACTCCTAAGGAAACTTGGGAAGAAAGAACGTGCTTATTTTGTAATAAGGGAGTGGTGGAAACGGAGTGGCACTTCGTCATGGAATGCACAGCGTACGAAAATATCCGTAATCAGTACTCAAGTATTTCAGATGTGGGCAATATGCAGCAGTTATTTGAGGAGGATAAGATAAATCAGACGGCTAGCCTCCTAGTCAAAATTAATAGCAGGAGATCTGATCTGGAGAAGAGTCTGGAGACAAACTAAGTTGTTGAGTGTCTCGGTCCCATAGGCTGTTTAGTCTCGTGGACGCCATTAAAATCTTTCATTCATTCATTCAACACCTAAGGGGCTCGAACTCTCAACCGCTAACTTCCTATCCGCGCGGAATACCAACAGACCACGCAGCGCTCGCTAACATATGTATGGCGATGGTTTGTTTTTGTTATATGTTTGTTGAAATTTGGTTGGTAAAAGCCGACGGCCGGGAGTCGAACCCGGAACCGCCGGGTTCCAAAATTCAATAGCCACCGCTGATCCATCAAATTGGTTTAATATTTATATGGCAGCGGCAGGATTTGATAACTGTTGAACCCGAATGCCTTTTTAAAAATAAACAACAAACTCCCTAATTATGAAAATTAAACAAACTTTAATATTTTTAAAGATTAAAATATAACCTCCAAAACCTCCAAAGCCCGAAAATAAGAAGATTGAAGGGCTAAAATTAATTTGGGAGATTTTTAAGTAAATAAAGGGGGATTATTAAAGATTTATTAGGGGAAATTTGTAAAGATTTTTATGCAAAATTGGGAGATTTTTGAAGATTGTTATGTATTTTGGAGAGATAAGGTGGATTTGGGAAATATTTTGTAAATCAATTGGTTAGTAACCAAATTGAGGAAATTTTATGTATTTAAAGGGGGCTTGAGGTGAGAGTTGTAATCAAGTTTTCTTTCAGGTGACGAAGTCTTGAAGCTGTGGAGATAATCGAAGAGAGGTCTTGTGGAGATTTTTCAGATCATTCTTGCATATCAGAGCGTCGTTACGCTGCCGAAGTGCTTGGAGAATGATTGTGGTGCATTGTAATCGATTTTGGAGTTAATCGGATCGGTCTCTCTATTGGAGTGGACCCGGAGACGTAGTCACTTCTGTGACGAACTCCGAAATCAAACATTGTTTGCACTTCTCTTCTTTCTCTCTTTCTGTCTCTCATTTCTTTTCATTCTGTTATAATCACCTTGATTACGTTCTTTATGTTATTTCCTTAAGTTAATTTCATTTTAATTAACTTGAAATAATCATTGTAAAGCATTGTAAAAGTTAAGCATTTAAATCTGCAATCTAGTCTAGATCCTACGCATCGGATCTTGAGAAGGATGAACATCCTCATGGAATGAAAGGGTATCCTAGCATGGAAGCATATTGTGATCTTGATGAGGAAGGGAATCGTGAGATTTTGTAGAAAGTATATCTTGATTGTCGGATGGTAGGACATCATTAGATAGGATGGAAGAATTATCATGCTCTTGGGATGCAATGGAATCTTGAGATGGTATGTATTCATAAAATGGAGTGGAAGGAGGACTTGGAAGGATACTTTTTTCTTGAGATGGATAGGAATCATTGTGGATGAAAAGTGAAAGGAGGGGATCATCATAGATCTTTAGAGATGGGGTCTTGGTCAAAGATTGGAAGAGCTTGTGGAATTTGGATATCATCAGATGGAGTGGAAAGAATGATTTGATCTTGATGGGCAAGGGAGTCTATGCTAGCATAGTTTAGACTAAGAGATTGACATGAATCATTAGATGTAGAAGATATGATAGAAGAAGGTGGCTGGATGGAATCGTTAACTTGGGTGAAAGAATCGTGAGGTATATTTTGTCTTATGGGAGATGAAGATTTGTGTTTCAGGACTGAGATTTGGGCTTCTGATTTAATTTTTTCAAAAATTCAAAGATATTGAACTTGGATGATGTGGTTGTTGGTGGAGAAGGTATCATGTCCAGATTTTTGTCAGAGGAATAAGAACAAATGTCTAGCAGCAAATATCTCTCTGTTGTTGTTTCCCTTTGCATATCCCTGATTTGTTGTTGAAGGTTCTTCATTTGATGAGCTAAAGCATTCAATTGATCCTCATCTATTTCAACCATGGTGGTTTGAGTTTCAATTTCCTGTTCTTTGAGTTTATGCTTTTTGGGGTCTTGTTAAAATGGGCATACAAGTGTTATAGTTTTCACTAAACTTTGATATAATTTTGGTAGAGTACCAAGGATTACAACTAAGTCAAATAGAATGACAAATTCTAATGAGACTAAGTTTGATTTGACTATATAGCTTTGTTTTGTGATGAGAGGATGATAAAACCTGATGATGAAACTAGGCTTAATAATCAAAGGTGTGATAAATTTGATGATTTTGGCACTTTGAGATGTTTAGATCTAGGTTTAGATAGACATGTTCACTTGTTAGACCTATTTGGCAAGTTTAGACTATTGGTGAAACTGAGGAATGACTGAATACTGTTGAGGATTCTTGGAATGAGACTGATTATTAGACAAGAGATGAACATAGGTCACTGGTTTTTTGGTCTGTAAAATGTGCCAAAGAAAGTACAAAATGTGCCAAAACAGGTGCAATCTGTGCCAAAACTAGTGTAAAATGTGCCAAAATAGGTGCAAAATGTGCCAAAACTGGTGCAAAATGCACCAGAAGGCAACCAATATGCACTAGAAAAGTTACAAGATGCGCCAAATTGGGAAAATAACACCATTTTTTAGAAGTTTGTTTTATTTTTTAGATTTTCTAGTTAGAGACTTGGTTGTTTTGATGAATGTTTTTCTGAATCAAGGTTTTCACTTTCAACATGTGAAGTTTGTGATTGAAATTGGTTCAAAAACACATTGATAAAGACACATCAAGCAATGTACAATCCTAAGGCTGTGAAAGACTGTATTCTTTTGGATTCCACGTGGGTTTTACCCTAGCCACACTTATTCTTAGCGGATGATTAGATGCTTGATCTCACTGGCTCCCCTCCATGACACTCACTTCTATGGGGAAACCAAGCATCAATACCCATGAATCTCCCATGGAATATTTCTCATCTCTACTAAAAACTGTGAGAATATGGATGCCTTTGCAACGACCGTTGTTGCACTAAAGAATAGATAAAGGTTTTTGGCCAAACTATAACAAGGGTTCTAGTACAGAAATTCCATTCATGGGGGATAATCCATGCGGCAAGAGACCATTGTTTCCCTTCTCGTCAGAACTATCCTCGTGATACTGGCCTTTGTTCCAGTATCCACATTTATATACCGACTGGAAGTCGCTTCGCTTTAGCATGTTACCGGTTGGGTCATTCCCTTGGGTGATTACTTTTTCCCACAAGGCAAGCCCTCTAAGATAAACAAAAGCAAGCAAGTATACATGTAGTTCGATCAATATTTGTTTTGTGTAAACAAAGAGAGAACACACGCAATATACTCAACTCACACTCGCACACAAAAAGTGAATGGGTTTGCCTTTTTGGTCACCTAGTTAAGGGGAGAGCATATGCCTACCATCCATCAAGCACGGAGGACATGGTGTTCATTAACCTTTTAATTAAGCTATGTTCCTAACTTAACCAAAAGAAAACAATTAAATAACTTCCAGCCCCTGCAATATGTTAGTAGCTTATGTTTAAGTCTTTGAAAGTGAATATGGGAAACCTGTAAAACAAAAACATAGAGTATTAGCCTTCGGATTTGGTGAAAAACAAGGAAACTGCAAAATGTGCTAGAACAAAGACAAAATGCATCAATTTGCAAACAAAATGCACCAAAACTCATGCAATATGCATCAGAACAGGTGCAAAATGTGCCATTAAAACAACAAACTTCACCAAAGAAATGGTGTTCATTAACCTTTTAATTAAGCTATGTTTCTAACTTAACCAAAAGGAAACACTTAAATCACTTCCAGCCCTTGCAATATGTTAGTAGTTTATGTTTGAATCTTTGACATCAAATGTGGGAAACCTGCAAAACAAAAACACAAAGTATTAGCCTTCAGATTTGGTGAAAAATAGGGAAACTACAAAATATGCCAAAATAGAGACAAAATGTGCCAAAGAAAGTGCAAAATGTGCCAAAACAGGTGCAAAATGCACCAAAACTAGTGCAAACTGTGCCAAAACTCATGCAAAATGCGCTAAAACTCAAAAACAATGTTTTGGAACCCTAGTGAACTTTTTTGGAAACTTGCAAAATGAGCCATTTCTCATGCAAAATGTGCCAAAACTCATGCAATATGTGCCAGAATAGGTGCAAAATGCGCCACAGAAACAACAAACTACACCGCAAAAACAACAAGATGCACCACAGAAACAATAAATTGCACCACAGAAACAACAAACTACACCACAAAAACAACAAACTATGCCACAGAAACAACAAACTGTGCCACAGAAACAACAAAATGTGCCAAAACTCTCATGTCTGAACCTACAAACATAAATTTTCCAAAATGTTAAAAATAATGGGGCAGAGGCCCCACAGTGGGCACCATTTTTGTGTGTGTGAAATGTGTAAAGTTAGCATCAACACAAACCTTAATGAAATGAATTATATTAAAGATTCAAAGCAAAGAAGCTACTCTAAATTGCAATTTAATGAATCTTTCAAGAACATCCCATTGTCCTCTATTCTTAATGATTCCTTTAACCTTTTGGCCCTTAGATTTCTATGTGCACAAAGGCTATTAGAATGACACTTAAGAAACGAGATTAGTATTCAACATGTAAGCTTATTAAATTCCTACATGAAACTATATGATAAAAATGATGATGGGTACTATGATGAATGGTGGATGATTATGATGAATGGACAAATAGTGGTGGATACTATGGTAGTGATCTATATGATTCTACATATGCTCAACTGCAAACTCTAAGTATGCTAATATAAAACGCAACTATGATGCAAAGGATGACATAAAATGTAATTATGAAGCAAAGTGTTAGTCTAAGATTTAACTATGATGTAAAACATGACATAAAATATAACTATAAGACGCCATAATCCTCCCAATCTCAAACGATATTCCTGCATGATAACTCTATTCAAAAGTGGATGAAAAATACAATGCCAAATGGTTGTATTTATAGCCTTTTCCAAGCATCTAGTGAGGTGGCAACGATCAACAGTCCAGATTCAAACAAGAAGAATGAATGGTGGAGATGGAGATAATCAAGATGTTGTCCCATTGACCAAAGACAACATGCCATTTGGATGGAAGAATCTCTTGACCAATGGGCAACATGCCATTTGGATGGAAGACTCAAGTATGGGAAGAAAAGACCATGTTTTTGAAAATTGGTGGAAGTGTGTGACGAATAAGCCATGTGCTTTTAAAATTGGTTGAAGATAATTCTAATTTAAAAATTAGAATTATTTAATTTCATGTGACCTTGGTGAGGTGGCACAAAAATTTGTAGACATGTGCTTGAATTCCTAATCGAGATTAGTAAAGATTAATTAAATAAAACAAGCTTAGGGAAATTTGTTTATTTAATTAATTTAGAAGAATATGATTTTAGATTTGGAGAATTAGAGAAGGGTGAACAATATAAATAAATTGAGAATTTATTTATACATAGTCAAATATTAATTAAATAACTGGTATTTAATTAATTAAATGCCATGACTATTTTTAGGTGTATACAGGCTCCACTAGCATCACCCCTGAATCTTGAACCTGCAATGCATGCCAGTCAAGTACATGAGTAACATGCAAATGATATGGCTTAAGCACTGAAACATGGAAGACATTATGTATGTGGGATAGAGCTGGCAGTAGAGCAAGCCTGTATGTAACCGGATTAATAACCTCCAAGATATTGAAAGGCCCAACATATCTAGGAGCAAGCTTAGAGTTCTTGCCGAAAGAGATTGAACTCTTTTGTGGCCAAACTCTCAAGAAGACCTTCTCCCCCAATGAAAACTGTCTAAAATTTTTGTTCCTATCAACAAGACTCTTTTGTCGATCTGAAGCTTGTTTCAACTTTTCCTTGATTAGCTTCATTTGATCTTCCATTTCTTTCAACATCTCAGGCCCAATGACAATCATGTCTTCCACCCTGTCCCAACTAATGGTGTGCGACATTTACGACCATACAACGCTTCGAAAGGGGCCATTTTTAAAGAGGCATGGTAGGATTTATTAAATGCGAACTCTACCAAGGGTAGGTACTCCTCCCACTTATGTTGTTGTTCCATGTAGTACATCTGGAGGAGATCCTCTACTACCTGATTTACTCTTTCTGACTGACCATCGGTCTGAGGATGATACGTCGAGCTAAAATTCAATTTGGTTCTCGAAGAAGAATTCAATGTGGTCCAAAACCTAGAAGTCATCTGAGTGTCACGATCTGAGATGATCATCTCTGACACTCCATGTAATAGGAAAACCTCTTGTACAAACTTCTTTGCTAAAATCAAGGATCCATCCTTAAGATTCTCAGGAATGAAGTGAGCTACATTTTTCAATTTATCTACCACAACCAAGATGACATCATGTCAATTCTTGGTCATAGGAAACCCTTGAATAAAATCCATAGTAATTATCTACCATTTATACTCTGGCACTCTATGTGGGTACAAAAGTCCCACTGGATGCACATGCTCAGCCTTAACTTGGTGGCATTCCAAATATCAAGCTACAAAAGCAATAACATCTCTCTTAAGTTCAGGCCAAAAATACAAAGGTCTGAGCCCCTCTACCATTTTTGTCACACCAGGGTGCCCTGAATACAGTGCATTATGAAATTATTTCAATCCGAGCTCCCTCAATCCTGTTGCATTAGGAACATACATATGTCCCTAGTACCTTAAGAGTCCATCAGTCTCAAACACATATCCATCATATCTATGATTCGAAGGGTTTTGTGATAGGGCTTGCTTCACCCTTTCATGATGTTTCATCTCCTAGTAAAGCTTGAATCACCTGTTGCCTAAAAGTTTACCTTATATTAACCATCACTGCAAGATGTCTTCTCCTACTTAAGGCATCTGCTACTTTGTTTTCTTTACCCTTTATATATTTGATATCAAATTTTTACTCACTCAAAAACTCCAACCATCGTCTCTGATGAGCATTCAGGTTGGGCTGAGTAAAAATATACTGCAATCCCTAATGATTTGTTTTCAACTCAAAAGGCTTCCCTAAAAGGTAATGCCTCCACATCTGAAGAGCATGTACTATGGCATCCAACTCCAAGTCATGTGGTGCATAGTTCAATTCATGTTGTTTCAATTTCCTTGACTCGTATGCCATCACCTACCCATCTTGCATAAGGATTGCTCCTACATCCTCCCCTGATGCATCTGTTATTACTGTAAAGTGCCCATTGGGATCTAGCACAATCAAAATAGGTGGAGAAGTAACTTTTTCTTTCAACAACTAAAAATCCTTCTCACACTTGTCACTCCATTCAAATTTTTTTCCTTTCCTTTGGAGTGCGGTGATAGGTGTTGCAATTGTTGAGAACCCCTTGACAAATTTCCTGTAATAACTGGAAAGTCCCATAAAACTTTGAACTTCAAAAATATTTTGGGGTGCTGGCCACTCCATGATTGCTTTGATCTTCTCTAGGTCCACCACAATCCCATCAGTTGAAATAGCGTGTCCCAAATAACACACCTCAGTTTGGTAGAAAGCGCATTTAGACATCTTCTCATAAAATTTGTGATCCCTCAAACGCTGCAGCATTATCCTCAAATGTTTGTCGTGCTCTTCCTTTTATTTAGAATATATGAGGATATCATCTAGGAAAACTAAGACAAAGTCATACAATCAGTCTCGAAATATGTTGTTCATCAAATTCACAAAAGCGGTAGGGGCATTAGTTAGCCCAAACAATAGCACCATGAATTCGTAGTGCCTGTATCTCGTCCTGAAGGTAGTTTTGAAAATATCCTCATCTTTTATCCTCAATTGTTGGTATCCCGACCTTAGATCAATTTTTGAGAATACCTTAGCCCCCTTCAACTGATCGAACAGATCATTTATCCTAGGGAGAAAATATTTATTTTTAATGGTGACCTTGTTAAGCATTATGTAGTCAATGCACAACCTTAAGGTCCCATCCTTCTTCTTTACAAATATGACGAGAGCTCCCCATGGAGACACACCGGGCTAATGAAACCCTAATCAAGAAATTCCTGTAACTCGGCCTTCACTTCATGCGATTCAATGGTGTTCATCATGTATGGTGCCTTAGAATGAGGCTCGGCTCCAGGCATCAAATCTATTGAGAAATAAAATACTCATTTAGGTGGCAATTTAGTCAGTTCGTCAGGAAAGACATCTTGAAATTCCTTCAAAATAGGATGATCATTAGTCGACATCTTCGAACTATCAATATCCCTAATGTTTACTGCATAAATAGTGCACCCTTTTTTGCTAGCCTTCTTTAGTTGCATGGCAGAGATCTGTTGGAGTTCCAAAGGCCTTTTTATACCATGAATTTCAACACGGTTACCCTGATCATCAAAACACTTAACTATTTTCTCTTCACAATCAACAAGGGCCTTATGTTTAATGAGCCAATTTATTCCCAAAATTATGTCAGATGACCCCAAGGGTGCTACATACAAATTGACCTGTGTCTCAAAACTAGGGAGTTCAAGTTCATTGTAAGCTAGGAATTTCTCCACTATTCTCTCTACCTGATTCCCATAGTGGACCTTTCATGAATTAGCCATATATCTGGGTTTAACTGGTAATCTAGAAATAACATGATGGTTTACAAAACATTTTGTGTCTCTAGTATCAATAAGGATAGAAATAGGACATCCAAAGAGCTTACCCGAAAGTTGGATTGGTGTAGCCTAGTAGTCAGCTTGGTGATTATCCATCGCTGCATGGATGCAATGTTGATTCATGTCCTTCTGATTATTCCTTTGAGGACACACACTGGCATAATGTTCACCACCACATGTATAACAACATCTGCAGGGTGCTCTGGGCCTGTCTAAAGCATCTCTCCTGTTATTGTTATTATTGTAATTTTCCCTCTTGTTATTATTCTGATTTCCTTCATTGTAGTCTTGAGAATTATTACCCCTCTTGAGATTCCTGATTTTCCCATTATTATTGTTGCCCTAATTGTTCTGATTTTGATTATTACTATTTTGATTGTTTCCCTGAGATTTCTTGTTACCATATTTAGCATCCCTACTCTTCCTGTAATTGGCAGCCTGTTGTAACTTATTTTCCTACTTGGTGGCTTTTTCAAAAGCCTCATCCATGGTAGAAGGATTGTGAATATCCACTTCACCCCCAATTTGAGGTCTAAGCCCCAGAATGAATTTATGAATTCAAAACCTCTCATCAAGCTGGTATTGGGGTACATATTTAAGTAAATGGGAAAATTTCTCCCAATACTGACTGACTATCATTCCCCCTTGAGTGAGAGTCTCAAATTCAGTTATCTTTTTGTCAAAATATGACTGTGGCAACCACCGTTTCCTGAACAACTATAGAAATTGTTCCCAAGTCACCTTTCCATGCAAAAAATGTTTTTATTCCTTTTCATTCTCCCACCAAGTGGTAGCTTCACCGGTGAGCTGATATGATCCCCATTCAGCCTTAGCCTCATTAGACAAATTTCACAGGGCAAAATACTTCTCCATTTCGATCACCCATGCTTTTGCCCCATCTCCCAATGTTTTTCCATCAAATTTTGGTGGGGTGACCTTTTTGAGGTCCTTTCCCAACTCCTTAGCCACCTTACTTACATTTCCTTTGGTCTCAAGTTGTTTTGCATTTGTATTTTCTTCATTTCCATTAGAATTTGGCCCTTGTTGGCCTGCTCTCCTTTCTTGTTCTGGGCTATCAATCCTGGCCCCCTGTTAACTCAAGGCTAAGATCTGATCCAACCTGCCATTTGTATAATTATGAGATCCACCTCCATGTTCATAAGTTATGAAATCCATCAGAGTTACTCCAGAAATCATAACATTAAGCGTAATTAGGCATAGGTCCTAGAGTTTAACCTAGACACTCTGATACCAAAATGTAACGCTTGAAAAAGACTACTCACATGCTAACAAGTGTTTCCAAGAACTTTTACACATTCCAAGTAAAGTAAAATTAAATCATGCATATAACATGAACTATCCATAAGAGCTCAAAAACCAAGTACAATAATGAACTTCACTTCATGTATCAAGATGGAATACAACACATCTATTTCAAGGTTACATCAAGAATCTTACATGAATACATCTATTTCCAAGTCACATCAATGAGCTTTCATCAATACATCTATTTCAATGTTACATTAATAAAATTTCATCAAAAACATCTATTTCAATGTTACATCAATACATTTCAAAGTAAAGTTACATTTACAAATGGGCTATGTAATCCATACAAAGTAATACAAGAGTACATCCATAGCATAAAGATTCACTGATTCTCAACCGCCTTGACACCACTAGTCTTCTTGCAAGTTGAGGCCAAGAGTATGATTAAGGCGCCTTTTCTACCCAACCACGAAGTACATGACTTCCTCGGGTCCTTCCTAACTTGAAGAAAACCCTGGCCCTGCATGAGGAGCCTAGCAACCTGGAACAATAAAGTAGGAGGGGAAGTTATCTTGATGCATGCTTGATGCCTATATGCATTCCTATACTAGAAAAACATATTTCTTGCATACAGGATGTGGCAGAGACATATAAAAATTCTAGTCTTTTTAATTAATCTATCTATTTCAATGGTAGATTTCCTTGGCCAAGCATTAAAACATAAAATGGCAGTTTATGAAAAGGCTAAACTACCATCTTTGTGTGCCCACATTCGACATCCTATCCTGGAAGTTTCTCATAAAGAAAACATATAATGCATTTCCCACATAAATTTCATTCAAAATATACATTCACACATTTAAGCATTCTATCATAAAACACATTTTATTTCCAAGTTTTCCAACTGATTTGTATAAGAACCATAATTCAACAAAAGAGAAAACATCTCGCAGCTAGTTTTATAATTTACTATGAATTCTTTACTAGCCATTCTTTTTACATTCTAATAAAATAAAGAAAGTATAAGCATATGCGTTCATTTCTACATGCATGTTAAATATCCAACATTCTATCTCTATTTGGTTGATTTAGTCTAAATAACTGATTTATGTAAATTTGAAAAAAAATAGAATCCCCTCTAATCAACAATATATGCATTTTCAAAAATTACATTTTTCCCATATATTATTTTAGTATACACACATATATATATAAAGAATACATTACACCAAATTTTAGAATTAAATCAATACTAACATGAAATCCTATCAGCATACAATAGAAATTCTAATTATTCCCAACCCAATTCAAAACTATTCATTTCCCATCTCAGAGCTTGTGTAATCTCAAATAAGAACAAATATATATATACATATAGTTATTCATATCCAAAATGGGTATGCATATATATATATATATATATATATATCAACATACATACTCAAAAAAAATTCAATACAAGAATAAAGTGTGGTTTTCAACAAGTTAATCATTTGAAATCAGACAATTATACTATAGGTATAAACCGAGATACATACAGGTGGAATTATTGGTTCTCATACTTATATATCTCAGACAATATACAATTATATACTCATATATAATACACACAGACAGACAGACAGACATATATATATATATTATATGTATATATGTATGCATTAATTCATATCTAATTGGTCACACAGCAGATATCCCAAATCGCACAATGGGGAATCAAAGGAATTAAGAGTTTCTAAAGGAGGGGATTAATGCCTATGAAGGTCGGTGCCCCCACATTGGGGAAGGCACTGCCTAGGAGGGTAGCGCCCCCTCCATAGGTTGCGGCCTGTGGAGGGCGTTGCCCCCACAGTGCAACCCTTCCCAAAGGGGAGGGCACGACTGGGGAAAGCCCCACAGTTTAGTTTTTATCTTCAAATTTTTAACTAACAACCAATCTAGCAATCATCAACACACTGCAATTTGATTTCAATTTATCATATATATAAATTCTGATATACTTATTATGTATTTATTTAAATATATGTACATATATATATATATATACATATACAATTTAGTATATTTATATAAATAAATAAATATATATAACATTTACACAATTTGTACCAAGATTTCAATCTAAGAATCACACATAAAATCCCAATCTAGGCATAAATTATTCAATACAAAGAGGTTGCAAAATTATATGTAAATATATATATAAATGATTGGGAAAATTGTACAAATTTCATAGCTATACCAGTAAATTTTGCACAGCAAGCACTTCAAGTACAGAGATAATACATAGTAGTTTTCAAAAATGAATTCAATCTTTCAACAATACAAACAATCTTTCACACACTTTGAAAATTAATTTCATTGGAAGAGAATTAAAAACCTGGAAAAATTGCCTGGAGTTGAAATTCCCTTCTTCTTCTTATTCTCCCGTTCTCACTTTCCTTGGAATTTGCTTTTGAAGAATCTTCCTCTCCTTTCCTTTTCCTTGTATTTCTCTTCTTATTTCTACTATTTTTAATCTACTGAAATCTAAAACTTCTATTTGGTAGCCATTTTTAGTTATTTTGCAGAGCAATTCAAGAAGATTATCAAACAGTTGTGTGCTTTCCCATTATCAATTTCCTCTTTTTAAAGTTTTCTTTTGTTTTCCAAAACCTAATCTTGAAAAGAAGAAAATAAAAATAAAATTTATTTCTATGCATGTGATTTTCCTTGATAAATAATAATAAAGAAGAACTTCCATTTTAGTTGCAACTAAATACTTATCTTACGTAAACAACTAGAAAATACCATTTCCAAATTGCAAAGAAATATTTATCTTTACTAAGCAATAAAGAAATATTATTTAATTGCAAATCAATTATTTATTCAAAATAAATAATAAGAAAATTTTATTCAATTGGGAATAAAAATAGTTATTCAAAATAACAAAGCTTTATCATTTAATTGCATATTGAAACATTTAATTGAACATATTGAAATATTTAATTGAACTAAAATTACTCTTTCATCCTTTTACGCTTTTATTTCATAATTTAATTAATTTGATTAAACATTATAAAATTTGCAAACAATAAAACAGTCAGCCTAATTTAATTCTAAATGCATCTACATGATTCTAGGTGCTTGTGTGTGATCAAGAGATCCATTCCTGCTTGACCCTGCCAAGAAGCTAACCTCCTCTCCTTAACCACACCCTTGGTCTTCGACAACCTGCAGCTCAAGTACACTTAGGCACCCATTAATAAATTAGTATCCAGATAAAATCCAAATCAAAACAACGTAATACATTAATTCAAGTATTACTATTCTATTTTGCTTCAATTTCAAAGTAAACCATATTTAGTACTTTTCAAAATTAAAGGAAACCTTTTCATATTTCATCACACCAAAAACACCATATTATGTATTATTTACTCTACCACACACATTCATTCATATATCAAATCCACACAAAGCCAAAAGCAAGAAGCATCAAAGTTCGAGACGTGACACTCTCTCTCTCTCTCTCTCTCTCTCTCTCTCTCTCTCTCTCTCCCTATTGCAAACATAACATGATTCTGTTGGTAATGAAGCATGATTATCTTTCTGATTTAGATGTTCTATTTCACTCATGTTTGGATCCATATAAATAGATGCATAGTTGATTTAAAGATATCACTTCTTCATTGAGACAATTGTTGCACAAATAACATCAATTTCTAAATGACCTACTAATTGACCTCATGTACTACACAAATGCATGCAAAAAAAAGACCATAATATTCCCTATTTGAGCTTCCACACCTCTTTGGCATACTCATTGCACACCAAGGTGCAGTTGCTAGTTTAATTATTTAGAAGTATTATTTTTATATCTATTATTTTATTAAAACTAAATTTGAAATAAATTATTTATAATTACTATTCACTATTTTATTTACTATAAATATTTCATTAAATTTATTTTATTCAATACCGGTAAATGAATATAATCATGTAAACAAATATTTTATAGTCACTAAACTTTTCTATGTAGATTATACATTTTATTTGTTTTTTTTATTTTTATTGATTTTGTATGTCGCCTCTTTAATATTTTTTTGCTAACACAATCATGTTATTATTCCAATTTTTTTTATTATTGTAGTTATGTATCTTGACGTAATGATTGTAGTATATACACAAAATAGATTTGTTAAATAGATTTTAGAAACTTATAAGAAAATCAATTGACAAGTGTAAAGACAAGTTCCATAATCCTTGCCAACATCTCTACAATAAAATGGATGCTTTGGAATAAGGTATGGACATCAATTGAAGTATAATGGAAGGGATTTTTTATTAAATGTTATAGTTGGAAATGATTTGGTAGACATATATACAAAACATGGAAGCATAGACAAGGTAGTGAACTAGTTGACATAATGCCTCAAAAAATGTGATCTTATGAAATGGTATGATCAAGTAGGATATGCACAAATTGATTTTTTATGAAGACTTTATAAAAATTCAATCAAATGTAACTGTAGGTGTAAAGCTAAATTTCATAACTTTTGTCTGCATCCTACTTTCTTGTGTCGAGATGGGAGCTTTAGTATAGGGTATAGACATCGATCAAAGCATAAATGATAGAGAAATTTTGTAAAATTTTGTAGTTTCTTATATCCTAGTAGACATTTATGTAAAACGTAAAACCATGCACAAGGAATGATTTATTTTATACCTTTCGTATTTTGAAGTTTGTGTAACTTCAAGGAGTTCTTAAGAATGTCTTTCAAGAAAATGCAATTGGTAGGTGGAAATCCAAACTTGACAATCTTTGGTATAGAAGGTGAATTTCTATCAAATATTGTAATTGCAAGTGCCCTAGTATACATGTATGTAATGTTAGAAACATTGAGAGGGGGGGTGAATCAGTGTTGTGCAAAAATTTAACTTTATTATTCTATTTTTAACTTACTTAACCATTCAACAAAGGAAATATGCATGAACAAAAAGAAAGCAATCACAACAGCATAACACAAGGATTTTTTAACGTGGAAACCCTGTTAAGGGAAAAACCACAGTGGATGGTCAATCCACAATATAATATGAGTATATACTCAAAAGGAATAGTACAAAATGGGAATGCACTTGCATTGAGGATCACTACCTAGAGTTCACTGCTCAAAATGGATGGGCTCACTTCCCTACAATGATTTGGAATAGATCCAAAAGAGAGAACTAATAAAATAGCATCTACAATGCCTGATTATAGTTTCAGTTAAGCTCTGTACACAATCTTTTTCCTTCTGACTAATTCATCAATTTTTCTCTACTTTGTACAACTCGCACTACAAAAATCTTAATGCACAAGTGGAACTGTGCATAATCGCCTAATCGCTCTTCCTGATGATCGTAACACAACACTATATTTCTTTCTCACACAATGAATGATATATTGAATCTCTTATAGATACCCACATCTAGAAATAAATTCACTATAGGTTGGCCTTAATAAAACTTGGAAATATTATCAACTGTCAGCCCAAATCATGAACAATTTTTGATGCACATCCATACAAGTCGGCCACGACATAGCTTGAACCCAAAACTAAATGTTTGAACATAATTTTTTTTTAAATAATTACTCTTTACACATCCACAACATGCCACAATCATTGATTTGGCCATAATGAGCAAATAAACAACATCCTACCGGACCTCCTAGCTCATACAACAACTAGGGCAACATCACAAAATTCAGTAATAAGATAATACACACGCTAAACAAACTATCTCGGGGATCCACAACTCAAAAAGATGATCTAGTGAAGTAGACAGATTTACTAATTGACTGGATACCCTGTTCTTCAAGCATTTTGTCGGTAATACATTGTAATTCACTTTATCTGCTGGTATGACTAGATTATGTTCTGCGGACCATAGAAATGACTTCAGTTGCCATCAATGACAACACTAGAAGCCATATGCCAACAACCTCCCCCTTTGGCATTGATGGCAACACTTAGTGAAAAATGACTAAGTGTCCGAACTAGTAGGTATACTACCAAAATTCAAAATTTCAAAACACTGCTCCCCCTTAAAGTGTCAAGGAATTTTTCACTGCACTCTCTCCCCCTTTGACATCAATGACAAAAATTGGGGAAACTGGAACAAAATTCCAAAACTCTATAACTTTCAAAGATTTGAACATCTGCAAAATCTTGCTTCAACACTCTTAAGTTGTCATCACAAACCTTTTTGAGACTTTCCAAAACTATTATGTGGCCACACATCAAATATGATTGAGCTTCTATAGTTTCAAGATTCTCTAGATCACTAATTGCTTCAGCAGCTTTCACTTCCTTCAAAGCACTATTCATTATCTCAATCTTTGGACAAATTAGTCCCCTAAGTTCACAAACTCTCCCAACAATTCTATCATTTTCATTCTTTAAACATTTGATTTTGTCAAGTCGGGCTGTTGCTTGACCTTCTTATTGAACCACATCACCAGCTAATGGATCAAAAGTAGCAGAAATGGTAGCTAATTGATTTTCCAAATCCTTCACCTTTTTCTAATTACCTTCAATAAACTTGGACAAAACCAAACAAGACTTATAGGCTTTTCCAACTTTAGATATAAAACCTTTAGTGTTCCCTATGCAAGTAGCTAGTAGAGTTTTATCCTTTGCAATCGCTGCCTTCAACTAACTAAGTCTTCTTCTATTAAACTCCTTTTGCACTTTATCCTCAACAGATTTTTCAAGAGACTCAAATTGAGTACTTACAACATTTATGAGCTTCTTTAGCTTGCCGGAGGAGGAACCTGAAGGATCCATGACATGAGTTGACATCAACTTTTGTAAAACTCCTAATGCAAGGCTTAGTAATTCACTATCTTCTATGTGAGACTTCAGGATCTTCTCACTGGCTTTGGCTTGAGCAATTGATGCAACTTTCATCATCTGAATTGGAGAAAGAGTAGATAAGTTGATTGAAATTTCATCCAATTCAGGATCAAGATCTTCCTGTTGCTCCATCATAGATCTCTTCATAGCCTTGGGAGTGTCTCTTGCCTCCACTCTGATTTCCTAAACTTTTTCTTCTTCAGCTTTGGGTTCTTCAGTGACTTTAGGCACTTTAGTCTTTTCAATATGCATCTCCTTCTCCTCAACTAGCACCACCTTAGGGACTTTAGTTTCCATAGGTGTCTCTGTGTTTTCCACATTTGGAGGAATCAAAATATCCTCAAATTCTAGAGGATCAAATACATTCATATTCTCCTCATTCACATTCTCTTCTTCATCTACATTTACATTCACTTCTTCATTTTCTTGAACATTTTCAATATTGATTTCCTCAATGTTGATCTTATTTCTTGACAAAAATTCTTCCAGGATTTCCTTAGTTTCACTAACAACAGAATCAGTTTCACCAATCATGAGTTTATTTACCCTTATCTTGCTCTTGAAATTATTTTTAGCTTTTTCAAGGAGTGAATCCATTTCTTCAATTGACATTCTAGGCGCAAATCAACAAGAACTCTTTTCCTCAGATTCTCCTCTTCAGTTCTAACACTTAACCTTCTCGACTCCAAAATATCATACAAATTTTGGGGTAAGCTAGACCGAATCTCAACAAGAACTTTATTAAAAATGTTCATATGTTTTATTATAGCTTCTTCTAGAACTCTTTGACTTGATTCATCAAAGGTTTCATATAATTCATAGAGGGGCTTGAGATTATTGTCCTTTACAGTTGCATTCACAACTTCACCAACTGACATACCAGTTTTATCAACTTTAGCCTTCTTTGCCTTTTCTTCTTTGCTGGAAGATTTTCTCTTGTTTAACTCAACAACCTGAGTTCTAGTGGATTTTACTTCTCTCAAGACTTCTTATGATTCAGTTTCCTCATCTTCTGAAACAGGCTTATATGTTCTTGTACTTTTGTTCTTATTCCTTTTACTAGAAGGCTTGTCTTGAGTAGGCTTGGCTGCAGGGGAACTCCTTGCAGATTTGGTGCAAGCAAAGGATGCACTAGGACTAGCAGACTCTGTTTTTGCTTTCTCTTTTGCTACTTCTACCTCATCTTTCCTCCTTCTTGCTTCTTTCAAGGCTTCTATAGGTAATCCCATTCTTTCTACAAAAGCTTCTGTCTCTTTTCTTACCCTTCTAACTATTACTAGTTTCCTCAATTCCTCATGAACCTGGATACTCTTCTCTACGTGTGTTCCAAACATCTCTTCTCCCTGATCCAGAGGTGAAATCAACAAGTGTTCTGCGTATATCTTCAGAACATTCTCCTCTACTTCATATCCCATGGGCATGATCCAAATTGTTCTAGGATTAGCATCTTCCATATGACACTGGTCAATGTCTACCATGAAAGAAAATAGAGTCTTTATATTGTTCCACTATTGAAGTAGGAATTCTCTCCCTAGCATGCATCATATTTTGGAAATTTTTGAAGTATCCCTAGAGAATAGTATTCTAAGTTTGACGATCACCCATACCAAATAACATATTCCTTATTTGAACAGGTACCGGCACATCATTATGCCATTATACTTTACCAACTCTCAGAACCTCACTCAAAAAGTAGAAAAACAAACATAGCAGCAAGTTGTCGTATTTGAATATATTTTTCTTATCCTTCTTGATTTTTCCCAAATTCTCCAATAATTGGCTTCTCAGCAGTTCACACAAGTCATAGTCTATATTTTTTTTTACCATTTCATATGTTGCATAGATATTTGTACTGGATATAGAGTTCTCCTAGCTTGAGTGATAAATCTTATAGGCGATAACCATTGATGTGAATTTTACATCTACTGCAACAATGTCATCTATTGTCATTGCCCTCATGTCCCATTGTGAACCTGTCACTTTAGTAACCTTATCATTCTTTACGGACTTCAGAACTAGAAGTCTATCGGTGGAATTCAGACCAGTAACCGCACATATAGCCTCTTTTGTGATTTTGAACGACACATCCAACCACATGAATTCATCATGAACACGGCTCAACACATATCGAACCCATTCATCTTCTTCAAATATGGGAAATTGCACAAATTTCTTATCCTCTAGGGTTTTAAATTTTTGCTTTACAGTAATTCTTGAATTATATGATGAGAGTACAAATTCATCAAATGAGAGCTTCCCAAATCTTCAATATTTGCATGCACATAAGCCCTAATATCCTTGATGTGTAAGACTCTGTACGGTACTGATGAAAATGCTCCTAAGGGGTTGGTCTCAATGGACTTATAAGGATGCCATTTGAATTTTGGACATGGCCTATCCTTTACTTCGACTACTAGAGAAGTGGACATGATTGCAATTTCATAAATTCACAAGCTTTTCAAAAAATACCTTCCCATCGGATTAGAGTTTGTTCGCCAATTCTTCTTCACACTTTGAATTTCAACAAGGTTAACTCCAAGGCTCTTCAAATTGCTTTCCTTCAATATGCAAAGTGACAAATGAAAGGTAAAAATGGTTTTTTATCACTTGCACAACTAACCCTTTTGTCACAATAAATGCCTTAACCGTAGGTCATCTAGTTTTCTGTCTCTCAAGTACCGAGACAGATGATTCTTCTGTGGATCTCCAATATTCTTCAATAATGCCTCTAATTTGTAAAACATCTGAAAAGTATCAACTCTCCTACTGGACTCATTTGGATTCCAATACCAATCACCCACAGGGGGTTTAAAAGTTTTTCTTAATAGATCCCCCTATGCCAGAGGCTTAAAATTAATTCCCTGAGTTATTACCAGAAGTTGCTTCTGGTGCTGGTGCACTTCCTTCTATAGAAGGATTCTTCTTCACCCATTTCTTTTGCATTTGCTTTCTGATCACATTAGTAGTGACTTTTCCTTTTCCTTTAACATCTTGTTGCATGTTCTGTTTTACCGGACCTCTTCTATTCCAACAAAATCTAGGAATGTGGCCAAATTTGTTGCAGTTGTAGCACACAACACTTCTCTTTCCAGGCCATCTATTCCACTGACTTTGTCTTGATTTGCATTGGTCAGCAATATGTCCAAATATATTCCATGCATAGCATCTGACATCTCTATGAAAGTTATTTATCATAATTATGCATTCACTTGACTTGTGACCATACTTATAGAAATTAAAGCACTGACCTGAGAATGATGGTCTACTTGTATTCATTCTACTCCTACACTGAGAAGCCATATGACCAAATTTGTTGCAAACATAGCAATAGCCATTAAATTTTTGAGCATTTGGTTGCCTTACTGGATTTTTTCTAGCTCCATTCATTTGATTTCCTCGTCAGAATATTCCTTGTCTAGAATTCCTTTGTCCAGATCCGAAACTTCCTCCTTCATATCCAATACCTCACTTGTCACCATCAGTCCTCTAACCTTTGATCAATTCATCAAGTTTGGCCAAACTTGCTTTAAATTTCTCCTTATACTCATTTGCAGCAACAAGTTCATTTATGAGATCATCAAGCTTCTTTTCAAGCACTTCTTCATTGTTCTTGTAGTGTTCCAATTCATTGTCCAGTCAGCTACATTGTTCAGATTTCTCTTTCAAATATTGTGCATGTTTTTCTTCATTCTTCTTTTTGTCCTCAATCTCCTTGGTCATTCTCATCATGATAGATTCCATCTCATGCTTCAAGGCAACATTCTCTCTAGAAAAATTTTCACATTCTTTTGTTTTCTCTTTTAGGGCATGACTAAGTTGTTCATCTTCCATGCTCTTGTTCTTTTGCTTGAGCTAACCACATAATTCCTTTCTTTTCTCCCTCGATTCATTGATTTTGTCTTTTAATGACTGGATGAATTTTTTTGCATTCTCAAGACTTTCTTGTAGTTCTCGGTTCTCAGATTTTGACTGGTCAAGATCATCTAGGGCCACCATAAGTTGTTGTTGAAGACTGCTTGTATCCATTGAAGAACACCTTCCAAGATCTCCCCAAGCTATAAGACTTCTTCCGAGGAACTAGCTCTGATACCAATTGTTGGAAACAAGCAACACTGAGAGGGGGGGTGAATCAGTGTTGTGCAAAAATTTAACTTTATTATTCTATTTTCAACTTACTTAACCATTCAACAAAGGAAATATGCATGAATAGAAAGAAACCAATCACAACACCATAACACAAGGATTTTTTTATGTGGAAACCCTGTTAAGGGAAAAACCACGGTGGATGGCCAATTCACAATATAATATGAGTATACTCAAAAGGAATAGTACAAAATGGGAATGCACTTGCATTCAGGCTCACTATCTAGAGCTCATTGCTCCAAATGGATGGGCTCACTGCCCTACAATGATTTGGAATAGATCCAAAAGAGAGAACTAATAAAATAGCATCTACAATCCTTGATTACAATTCCAATTAAGCTCTGCACACGATCTTCTTTTCTTCTGACTGATTCAACAATTATGCTCTGCTTTATACAACTCGCACTGCAAAAATCTTAATGCACAAGTGGAACTGTGCATAATCGCCTAATCGCTCTTCCTGATGATCGTAACACACCACCATATTTCTTTCTCACACATAGAATGATATATCGAATCTCTTATATATATCCACATCTAGAAATAAAGTCGATATAGGTCGGCCTTAATAAAACTTGGAAATATTATCAACTGCCAGCCCAAATCATGAACAATTTTTTATGCACATCCATACAAGTCAACCACGACATAGCTTGGACCCAAAACTAAATGTTTGAACATAAAAACATTTTAAATAATTACTCTTTACACATCCACAAGACGCCACATTCACTAAGTCGACCGCAATGAGCAAATAAACATAAAACATCCTACCGGACCTCCTAGCTCGTACAACGACTAGTGCAACATCACAAAATTTAGTAATAAGATAATACACACGCTTAACAAACTATCTCGGGGATCCACAACTCAAAAAGATGATCCGGTGAAGTAGACATATTTACTAATTGATTGAATACCCTGTTCTTCAAGTATTTTGCCGGTAATACACTGTACTTCACTTTATCTTCCAGTATGACCAGATTTTTTTTCTGTTGACCATAGAAATAACTTCAGTTGTCATCAATGACAACACTAGAAGCTATATGCCAACATGTAAAACATAATAGTGTAGACAAGGCATGTGAATATATTGACAAAATGCCTTAAATAAATGTGATTCCATGATTGTAAGATACATTCAAGATGGTTTTATTGAAAAGACCTTAAAAACTCTTAAGAAAATATAATTTATATGTGTAAATCTATACTCGTCGACCTTTGTCATCAAGTTCTCTACTTCTCAAATTAAAGCTTTGAAAGAGGGTATGTGCTTACATCAAAACATAATTAAAAGTGTCCATTTTTGAAATATTTAGTTGTTACAAGTGTCACTTTAAATCACCTTAGCCTTCACAAGAACTTATGCAACATGACTATGTGTCAATATGTAGTAGGAAAATGACTAAATTTTGACTAATGGATAAACTAAGATGAATTATGAAGGTTATTATGTGCTTATCTTCTTTAATATTGATCTAATGTTATCCAAACTAGTGTTATAAATGTAAAAACTATTTCACAATGTAATTTGCTAATAATAAGTACAAGAAACTTATTTTGAAGTGTTCTCTAGATTTAACTTTTCTTTCTTCCCATACACATCCTACAAGGCACCCTGATGATTGGTTTTTGTTTGTGAACTTAGGGATTTGGTGTTATTTGTATCATGTGTCCCGACTAATTTTTTTACTAGCATAATTTCAAGAGTCCTCTTTGTGCATAGGATAACATGTCTAGACATTATATTTCTATAATCCATTGGGACCATGCTTTATGTTTAAAGGTCCTATACTTATGTCTTTGTGGAGTCTTTATGCATTTTCATTAGATTTACATCCCTCAAGAGCTCCTAATTTTTCACATAGGTTGAAAATTATAATTAAGGGGCACTTACATAGCCTAAACCCTCATGCCTTAGAGGGCCTTAAACTTATGGCTTGGTCAAATGCATTGCTTAAGGTCTTTGAGAAATCTACACCCTTAATCAACCACCACAGCCATAAAATCCTTTAGCGTATTCATAAACCAGTTTTAAATATTGATAGAGACTCTTGAGATAGGTGCCTCATTGTTATTTAGTAATGTGCAAACATTAGGTGAGAAATTTCAAACTAAGCACTAAACACCCATTTTTGGTTCTTAGATCCCCATGGTGCTTACCATTCAATCAAACTTAAGTTATATATTTTTCATAGATTTTACCTTAACGTTGCCTCTCACCTAATTTTTTACGGACAACTCTCTGTAAATTTTTTTGTGTTATATTCTTCTAGACCAACCCACATGGTCACATGTCATATTTTGATTCACAACATAGTGGCTAAATGATGAATACACACTTTCAAATTAAGAATTGTGTTCTTTCCAGCTATGTACTTTGTAGTTTCTCCCACCATAGATTAAATTTTAACATGCTTAATAGTTAACATAAAATACACAAGTTTTTTCATGAAATAAATGGAATATTTTTAAAATGGGAATGACACATGCAACTTAATCTCCGCCATGTGTGTGTCTATTGATAATGGAATAATACTCGAAGTAGATTATATCTAATAATGTAACACCATATGAGCATATGACTAAAAAATACAACTTCGACCACACATACCAACGCTTTCCCTTGCTAACCATCATGTGCCATGCATCCTTTTATATATTGGTTTTGGGAAAGGTTTGTCAACCGTGCACCCTAATGTTTTGATTTGCTAATTATTTTTATTTATTTATTATTTTGGTATTTTGGCCTTATAATGGGAAATAAGGCATTCTAATTTATGTTGGAATTTTTTACCATGTTTCAAATACTCTAGGACGTGTGTAAGAGGTTGTAGGAGAATCTAATGTCATTATGAAATTGTAGTATGGGAGTTACTTATGACATATTAAATTACGATGTGTAAGAGCGTGATTATTGGGGAGCTACATTAGAATCTTGACCAGAATTATGACAAGCCATAAAATATATTTGAATGGTTTTGAATATGCCAAAGTGGAGCACTCAAATTGAGGAGTGAACTATGATAGAAATTATGACAAGTTACTACAGTTGTAAGAGAATTTTTTTAAAAGAGGATACCATGACAAACTTGGGTGTTGAAATTTGGGCCAAATATGTGTCACTTTTGGGTCATTGTTCAGTTGATGGTTTTATTGAATGAATTGTGGTTTGTGATTTTAATTTTCCCTATTTATTATTTCTTGAGGATGGAGTATGGCATAGATCATTATGATTGACTTGCAGGTACTATCATGCTAGCAAAATTGCTCTAGGATTTGACTATTGGTGATACTCTTGCAAAAGCATAGCTTGAGATATGTATTTTAACCTCTTAGTTTTTTTTTTAAGCAAAAGGCCAAGACCTAACTATTTGTATTAATATTATAATTAACATTACAAGCATAATCATAATTATAGTACTGATTATAAGCAACCAAACTATTCAAAATTGTGTGAAAACATCAACCCAATACTATTTTAGAACCATCCTAAATAACATCATCAACTATAAATATTAATATATTAGAAACCATCTGAATACCTTGTGTGAATGTCCAAGATTTTTATATGTATAGACATATATTATACAAAATTTTAAACAACAAAATTTTGCTCCATGTATATGGTTTCCTTTATTCTTCCATGTATGTTGCGTCTGCCCCCAAGCCTTTAACATCTTGCTTTGCTTCTGCCCTTGCTCCCTATACATCTTGTTCTACATTTTGTTCATTTTCAAAAAAAAATTCATCCTCTCCTTCATTCAGATTATCATTTTCACCCTGTCCTTCATCACCTGACCCAAATTGATGTTGTAGATTTAAGATCCGAAGTGTACGACCATGCCTGACATGATGGTTTAGCAAATATGAAAGAGCATAGAATTTTTCCATAAAATTTTCCACCATTGGACTTCCCAAATCTTCAGAAAATAAAGTTAGAACTCTTTTCACAACCCAAGGATCATCATTTTTTAATTTGTTTCTCACTACCTTAAAAGATTGCACACATTGAAGAAGCTCATCCTCACCCAACACATTTGGATGCACCACTGTATCAACAATAACCTCCAATAGATCAAGTGACTGCAAAATATCTAGAGCATTTGACAGAAAAACGGAAAGCATCTGTGATGGGAAAAGTACCCTCAGTGCACTTGGACTAAGAAAATGTTCTCCAATGACAACCATAATGCTATCAACCATGTTAGGACAAGAGACTTTGAAAATAAAGGATAATTCATAATCCCTAATATCCTCAAAAAATGGGTTTTCCCTTGTTTTGATTTTCACTGGAACCCTGAAGTTCTTGACAGAATATTCCATAGCTACCCCTTTGCAAAAAACCCAAACTTTTGGCAAGCTCAAATAGGTCCAAACCCGGAATCCAGAGAAGGATGAAGGAAACCACCTAAACCAGAAAACTCCAGAACAAACCAAAACCACACAATGTATCACCCAAACACAAAGCTTCCGCCCAGAAACAAGGCACAATAACTTTGAATTTTCTAGAAAAGAATTTTAAACACCCCAGATGAGAGAATTTTAAATAGAGAAAAGCTAAATTCACCACTGTCGGAAAAAAATTAAACAGAGAATAGCTATAATTAGCCACCGTTGCATAGAGAGAATACAATCCAATCACAGAAAGCTTAACAAACGTTTAGCAAAGATGATAAGCTAAAATTTTGCCACCATTTTCTTTCCTTCGGTGAAGCTCGACCCCTAGAACCCTGCTTTTGATGTGGAAGATATGAGAAACTCAAGCAAACGATGAAAACAACAAATGCTTTATAATGAGAAGAAAGCATTGCAAAATGTGTGCTAGCAATTAGATTGAAAAAACACTTTGCATGTATGGAAAGCCGCAAACCAATTCACGATTAAATTTAGTTGCAATTTCCCATTTAATTCCATCATTCTCCATGCATCAACAAAATACAGTCATTATAAGAAGTGGTGATTTGCATGACCATGCAAGTGCCACGTGCCAACTCCAGGCATTAATATTAATGATGTTTTCTACAGCATACAGATTCTTGAACCACGAGCAAACCAGCTTTGAGGATGCAAAATAACAAACCCCTCCAACTGTAACACCACCTTAAATGAAAAAAGCTCACTTGTCATAGCTTGACTCATACCATCCAATCATTAGCTCACCAACTCCCTTTCGCAATCGTGCCTCCATCCACCATCCTTAAAAGTTTGATATTAAAATAATTTGTGCCTCCAAATTCTTAAAATCATAAGCACCAAATAAGGTTAAAGCAAACATTTAAAACAGATGAAATGCTACATTCATTGAAATACAAACATTTCAATAACATAACTCCTGCAACCATCAAAAAACATCATTAAAAAAAGCCAGGTTATGAAGGCTTAGCTTTCTCCAGATTAATCAAATCTTGAAGAGGTTCATTGCACAAGTTTGAGTTCAACCCATAGGAAATTTCCCTCTCTTGTTCACAACCAAGACTTGCAAGGTGATCCGACACATTATTTCCTTCTCTATATATGGGATTTAATTCAAAAGCTTCCAAAGAATTGAGAATCCCCCAAACTTGGTCAAAAACATATTGTAATTTCCAATTTGAAGAACTTATGCTTCTACAAGCATTTATAATGATTAAAGAGTTGCCTTCAATAAAAACTCTTGAAAATTTGAGATGTTTAACAAATTGCAACCCAATAAGCAAAGCTTGAACTTCTGCTTGATTATTAGTGCCATCAGAAAGGTGAACTTATTTTTCTCCAAAGAGGTCCCCAACATGATTTCTAACAACAAACCCTACACCTAATTGGTCGGGATTTCCCCTAGATGCACCATCAAAATTTAATTTTACAAATCTTACAATCAGGGGAGTCCAAACGACCTTTTTCCTATCCTTTTTAACATTTATCTTCGACTACCTATTACCTTTAAAAGGAATAACTAGTGAAGACCAAGCCTTTAGCTACTTAGAGTCCCAATCAATAAATTCCAAACCAACATGCTTTGAATTAAGAACATAAGTATTCACAACTTCACATATTGACTTTTCCAACCTCATCAACACTTGATCAAGACTTGAAGTATCTTTACGAAATATTTTTTTATATAACCTTGCAAATAAACTTGCAAATAAACTTGATCAAGACTTTTCCATAAACTTGCAAATAAAGAACTTTTGTATAACCTCTTAGTTGTTGAATAATATGAGTGTATTTTCTTGGAGTGTGGAACATTCATCCCAAAATGGTTTCCTAATGTAAATTATTTTAGTAATTTTCTTTGTCTATCCTTTTCTATAACTACAAGATCTTTCTTTTTTGCACATACTTCAATTAAAAATTAGTATAGCAAGCATCAAATCCTAATCACCTATATCTCTAGCTGTTAGGGACATTGTTTTTAATAGTAATATTAGGTTGAATGAGAGAATATGTAGAAATAAATATTGTTATAAGACAAATGGAAATAATATATCAAGGACAATGGTGGATATATTATCAATACTAACTCTAAGTCTTGTAAGCTTGAGATGGAGTATATGCTTGTAGATAGATATCTATACCCGATGCCATATCAAGATCTAAGCCTACTAATACATGAAAATAAGATTGTTACATATTAAACACAAAAATGAATTTGGTCTTATTTGACTCTATTTGGTAGATTTAGTGTTGCTTAATGTACATGAAGAAGACACTCCACAAGCCCTTTGGAAGAATTTTGGAGAAATTTATTAAGCTAAATCCCTAGTAAAAAACTCTTGTAAAATATGTTGTATACCCTCAGGGTGGAATATGGTGTTCATTTGGTTGAGCACATTGACACATTCAATATGATCGTGACCTAGTTACACTTTGTTGGAGTGAAAATAAAGGACCTGATCATTGCATGACGCTCCTTTCTTCTTTGCTTGACTCATGGGATCACCTTGTGATGGCTTCGCCTAAATATTATTGGTTTTGGAAGAGTTCTTATCAATGATGTGTGAAGGGTATCAATGATGCTCTATATTTATTACTTGTCACAAAACTTTTTATTAATGAATAAATTGAATGATTTGGGTGTGCAAGATATTATCTTTAGTGGATGGTGTAAGATTGTGTGAGGATATATGGTTTCACTAAAGGTTTTCATGTAGGTACTTTGTTTTAGCTAGATGAATACATTATTTAATGTAATAGTTCCTCTATGTCTATAGCTAAGAGATGTAGATGCTACACTTTGTTCCATTGGTACCGGTAGCAAAGAAGAGTATGTACTTATGTTAGTCATGTTGTTTGGGTACCTAAGATAGTTCTTGCTTCAAAGAGCAAGCTGCCTAGATAGAAGATAATGTTATGGCACCAAAGAATGAGCCACATAGGTGAGAAGGGTTTCAAGAACCTAAAAAACTTGTAGAGGGTTTAATTGATTGTGCTCTTGAGTTTGATTTCTATGAAGGTTGCATATGTGGTAAAAATAAATCATGTTTAGTTTTATTCGAGTTCTCGCAAATCTTTTGGGTTGTTGAATTTAACCCGCAATCTTGTAACCCTTGAACATGTATTAATTTAATAATTTTATTGATTATATATATATATATATATAATTTAATAACATTTAATTTTAGGGTAAGTGCACCAAGATGGTACAAAAGGGGGAAAAAGTGGCCACTTGTATTCTGAAATCAACTAAACCTAAACTTAGAGGAGTAATTTGAGATTCATGCACTCAAAAATTTAAAGATACCAAAAGAACTGGAACTGTAGTACTCTGAATCTAGTTTCTAAAATACTAATTTATAAAAAAAAATAGATAAGATTAAGAGGATCAAAATGCTTTGTGTACGCAAAATTGTTCCTAGTTTTTTAGCAAAACATAACATAGTGTTTGTCATGCACCCCTCAATTTTTTTAGTTGCATTTAGTATTTTCAAAAACCCATTGGTAGAAATATAGTTAAGAGTGAATACTAGAAGTTGTATATTTTTTTGCAATTTTTTATTGAGTATTTTTTTTTAATGATTTTTCAAAGTGGATGCATCCTAAAAATCCCATCACCAAGCGTCTGCATCACATAATTTACACCAAAATTACTGAAAATGTTAAAAAAATCCAATGTGTAAATAATGAAGTGTAGAAAAAGGGTGATCCCACAATAATGGTTTACAATTTTTGGCCAAACTGGACATTGAAATAATTTTTCTAACTAAATCATTACTTTCAGGCACCTATAGCGGCTAAACCATGAGGAATTTGAAGATGATGCAAACTAGTGATTTGTGACATTTTGTCTATAGATTCTAAATATATTTTTTGCAAAATTTATGGAATCAGATATCACTTCTTTTTCCATCTCCTTCGAAAACTAGTTTTTTTCAGTAAACAACATTTTTAAGGAGTGATGTTCCCCGTATAACGCATAACTTTTTTTCCATGAAGGATAAAATTCTATTTATTTTGAATTTAGATTTGTAACTACAATATCTAGTGCTTCCAATTGGTTTCATAGTGTTTTATTGAATATTTTTCCTTAATCAAGTTTCAAAGTCAAACCAATTACAATTTAGACATAGGCGGACCATATAACGTGCAATTTTTTTTGTATGTATCGAAATTTAATTTTTTTTTGTTGGATCAAGGACTTCAATATTTGGTGCACTCATATTTTTCAATGTTTTTTTTGATAATCTGCTATTTTTCCACATGTGCAAAACAAAGAGCTTGATTTTTGGTGAAAAACCTATGTTTAATAAACTAAAAAAATAAATACATAATAAAACCAAAACATATTAAAATTATATTTGTTGGATAGCTCGTTCTGAGGACTACCATCATCCAGTTGGGTCTATGAAGTCTCCTCCATTTTCATCCTCAACCCGACTTCGAAGCTCAAAATTTTAGACTTTTTTGGTGCCTAAGGGGGAGAAGGGGGAAAAGGGGGTTTCAAGTGAACCAAGGGGTTCGTTGAAACCCCCAGAGGTTCGCTCAAACCCCTAGGGGTTCACTTGAACCAGGGTTTGAGTAAACCTTCTTTCCACAAGCCTTCACTTTTGGCCTTTTGTCAGGAATGGTGGGCCCCATCATTAAATGGGTTCGCTTACAAGGGGGTTCTATTGAACCCCCTTTGGATTCGCTCGAACCCCCAAAAACCAATTTTTTTGGCATGGGGTCATTTTTAGCAACTTTTCCTTCCTCACTAAAATTGTAAACCACTTAAATTGTGGGTTTACCCAAAATATTATATAATGTTTTTCAACTTTGGACAAGTAGGTCAAAAGTTATTAAAAAATTCAATACATATGTCTTTGATAACTATGGAAACATTAGTGAAAGAAATTAAAAATACATGTGTTAATGTAGTTAAAATCTAAAAAAAAAAATGGTTAGAAAGCTTAGAAGATGTATGAAATTATGGTGGTAATTTTACTAAGATTTGATTTATATTGTGGAAACCTGATGACGAACAAGTAGAAAAATGAGAATGGAGGAAAAAATATGTGAAAATGAGGTAAATGAACCATCCAAGCCTAAGGCTTGTCATCCAAGCTTAAGTATAAGATAAAACACGTACGTGTTTTGTGCAAACCAAACTGCATACATGTTTTGTGCAAGCTAAAATGCGTACGCATTTTGTCGTGTATGTGTTTTGTGCAAGCCAAAATGCGTACACATTTTGTCACGTACTTGTTTTGTACAAGCACAAACACGTACACATTTTGTCGCATACATTTTTTTTGCAAGCCAAAAAATGTACACGCATACACATTTTGTCATTTACATGTTTTGTGCAAGCCAAAATGCGTACGTGTTTTGTGCAAGCCTTTTTTCGCGTACGTGTTTTGTGCAAGCCAAAATGCATACGCATTTTTTCGCGTATGTGTTTTGTGCAGGCCAAAATGTGTATGTGTTTTGTGCAGGACAAAATGTGTACGTGTTACACTTACGCATTTTGTGCAGGCCAAAACATGTATGTGTTACACGTATGCATTTTGTGCAAGCCAAAAAGCGTACGCATTTTGTGCTGGCCAAAATGTGGATGTGTTTTGTGTAAGACAAAAAATGTACGTATTTTATAAAATTACAAGTAAACAAATAAATGAAATAAATAAATTGTTGGTTCATGAATCATGCTAAGAAAATAAAATTATTAAAGAGGGGATAAAACTAAAATCACCGAGTATCTTATTTTAGAGGAAACTAGTATGAACTTCAATTCTTAACATAGCTTCAATAAAAAATCTATTTACTTATTTATCATTTTTGTTTGAGGAATATTTCCATTAATCAAGTATAGTGAGCATTACAATATATATAGTTTAAATTTAAAAGTGGGAAACTATGTATTTATGTACATGCAAAGGCAGATCAACACAATCTCAATTTCATATTTAAGTACCACTATTGATATCTAAAATCTATTGTTACTTTCTCACTTAGATAATATATATGTCAACATTAAATGGTAAATCAAACAAGATAGCAATTGGTTAATATAAGCATTATAAGTGTGTGTTCAATTGTCCACTTACGAAAAAATAATAATATACCCCTTTCGTAGAAAAATCATTTTGGAGTAAATTAGTTCTCTTTAGTGGTTTCCCTTTAGTAAACCATAAGGATGACCTTTGGTAATAATCCATAGATAGATTTTTTTAATAATGAATTCATAAACACTATATATCTAGATTTTGATCTACTTAATCTATTTTATAGTTATCCTTATAAAACTTTGTATAATATATTAGCATTATGCCAAAGGTGAGTGTGTTTTTTCCTACACTAAAAACATCATGTTCTTGAATCTAACTCTCTCTACATCTCTCTAAGCATCATGTTCTTGATGGTTTATGACATCTAGAGAGTTGAGAGCTAAGGGTTTAGGGATTAAATTTAATTATGTAGGTTTTAGTGTTAAATTATTAATGTTGGTTTTTAGGTTTATGTATTAGGGTTTAGGTCATAGGGTGTAACTTGTTTATAGTTGATGGTATAGGGTTTAGGTTTTAGGGTTGAGAGTATAAGATTGAGTTATAAGGTTTAGGTTTGAGGGTATAGAAATCTTGAGGGTTGAAGGTATAAGGTTTATGATAGAGTGTATAGGTTTTACGACCTAGGGCTGAGTGTAGGGTTTAGAGTTGATGGTATATAATATAGTGTATAGGGTTGAGGGTATATCTTTTGGGCTTGAGTGTATAGGGTCGAGGGTTCATCCCTTAGGCTTTAGAGCCTACGGTTAAGGGATATGGTTTATGGTTGAGGGTATATGATATAGGGTTTAGGGTTGACTGTATATGGTTGAGGGTTTATTATATAGGCCTTAGGGTCCAAGGTTGAGGGATAGGGTTTAGGGTAGAGTGTATATGGTATAGGGTTGAGGGTTGATGGTTTAGCCTATAGGCTTTAAGGCCTAGGGTTGAGAGATATGGTTTAGGGTTGAGGGTATAGGGTATAAGGTTTAGGGAACTAAGGATATAGGGTATAGGGTATAGAATATAGGGTTGAGTATATGGTTAAGGGTTTAACCTATTGGATTTAGTTCCTAGGGTTGACAGATAAGGTTTAGGGCACTAACGATATAGGGTATAGGGTTTCAGGTTATGGGTATAGAGTTTAGGGTTGAAGGTATAAGGTCTAGGGTAGAGTGTATCGACTTTACGGCCTAGGGATAAGTATAGGGTTTAGGGTTAACAATATAGGGTATCTAGGGTTTAGGGTTATGAATATAGAATTTAGGGTTAAGTGCATAGAGTTTTGGTAAGTTAAATCCATTACATAAGTCTACAACTAAGCAAAGCGTGCATGTGTTTTGTTAAGTTAAAAGCACATAGATGTTTTGTAAAGCTATATAGATCAACCGAGGGTTGGGACATCTAGATTAGCTAGATCAAGGAGGTCAAGGAGATGATCAACTAGATCAAGGAGGTTGAGGAGATCAACTAGATCAAAGAGGTCGAGGAGATCAACTATATGATCAAGAATGGATTATGTTAATCATGATTATGATATTAATGTACTAATAATTATGTTTGTAAGGTATATGTGATTTATGAAATATGCAGGTGAATGTTAATGTAGATATGTGTATGGTTTAAAATAAATCTAGAATTTATCTAATGAAGAAAGTATATGTATGTTGTGGATATGAAATACATAATAAACACATCAGATGATGAGATTCTTTAAAATAACAAATCTAAACACTTAAGATGAAAATGAAATGATGTTAAGATTCTTAAAATAACAAATCTAAACACTTAAGATGAAAATTCAATGATGATAAGATGCTTAGAATAACAAATCTAAATACTTCATATAAAAATACAATGATAAGATGCTTCAAATAAAAAATTATAAACAATTCACAGAAAAATGCAATAATAATAAGATGCTTAGAATAAAAAATTTAAACACTTAAGATGAAAATGAAATGATGAGAAGATTCTTAGAATAACAAATCTAAAGACTTAAGATGAAAATTCAATGATGAGATGAGTTGGATGAAAATGAAGACTAGGCAACCATCTTAATACATGAAGTGTAGATACATATGGAAGAAATATAGAATGAATACATGCACATATAATCTATGATTAGGAAAGAGAAAAATGATGGTGATGATAAAGAAGGGATGGGATGGGATTAGGTGTCCATTTGGAATACAATAATTTAACTACAATGTAGAGATCACTTAATTTGATAATGCATGTGATACTATACACCAGGGTATGACCAACCAAGGTGACTATGTATCACATACATAGGACTAACACAAAAAACACACAGATTGAGGGTACAACATTTAGGATTGAGTGTATGGGGGATTGAGGGTTCATCCAATAGGCTTTAGGGCCTATGTTTGAGGGATATGGTTTAGGGTTGAGGTTCTATGATATAGGGTTTAGGGTTGAGTGTATATGGTTGAGGGTTTATCATATAGGCCTTAGGGTCCAAGGTTGAGGGATAGGGTTTAGGGTCAAGAGGGTATATGGTATATGGTTAAGGGTTTAGCCTATAGGATTTAAGACCTAGAGTTGAGAGATAGGGCTTAGGGTTGAGGGTATAGGGTATAAGGTTTAGGGGATTGATGGTATAGGGTTTAGGGTTGAGTGTATAGGGTTTAGGATTGAGTATATGGTTAAGGGTTTAACCTATTGGATTTAGTTCCTAGGGTTGAGGGATAAGGTTTAGTGAACTAACAACATAGGGTATAGGGTTTCAAGTTAGCAATATAGAGTTTAGGGTTGAAGGTATTAGGTCTAGGGTAGAGTGTATAGGCTTTACGACCTAGGTTTAAGTGTAGGGTTTAGGGTTGAGGGATAGGATTTAGGGATGACAGTTTAAGGTATCTAGGGTTTAAGGTTATGGGTATATATTTTAGGGGTAAGTGTATAGGTGTTAGGGTTAAGTGCATAGGATTTTGGTAAGTTAAATCCATTGTAAGCCCAAAAATAAGGAAAACATGTACATGTTTTATTAAGTTAAAAACACATACGTGTTTTGTAAAGCTATATAGATCACCCAATGGCTGGCACATCTAGATCAGCTAGATCAAGGAGGTTGAGGAGATAAGCTATATGATGATTAGTAATGTCTTATGTTAATGATGCTTATGATATAAATGTACTAATAATGATGTTTGTAAGGTATATGGGATTTATGACATATGTAGGTGAATGTTAATGTAGATATGTATATGGTTTAAAATGAATCTAGAATATATATAATGAAGAATGTATATGTATATTATGGATATGAAATGTAATAAACATGTAAGATGATAATATGCTTAGAATAATAAATCTCAATGCTTAAGATGAAAAGGAAATGACATGATCAGATGCTTAAAATAAAAAATCTAAACACTGACAAAATGAAATGATGATAAGATTCTTAGAATAACAAATCTAAACACTTCAAATAAAAATGCAATGATGATAAGATGCTTCAAATAACAAATATAAACACTTCAAACAAAAATTCAATGATGATAAGATGATTAGAATAACAAATCTAAACACTTAATATGAAAATGCAATGATGAGAAGATGTTTACAATAACAAATCTAAAGACTTAAGATGAAAATGCAATGATGAGATGAGTTGGATGGAGATGAAGACTAGGCCATCTTAATACATTGAGTGTAGAGACATGTGAAAGAAATAGAGAATGAATGTGCACATACAATCCATGATTAGGAAAGATAAAAATGATGGTGATGAGAAATAAGGGATGGGATGGGATTAGGTATATTTGGAATGTAATAATTGAACTACAATTTATAGAGAGCTCTTAATTCTATAATGCATGTGATACTATACACTAGGGTATGAGGAACCAAGGTGACTATGTATCATGTGCATAGGACTAACATAACAAACACATAGGTTGAGGGTATAGCATTTAGGATTGAGTGTATGGGGGATCGAGGGTTTATCCTATAGGCTTTAGGGCCTAGGGTTGAGGGTATATGATATTGGGTTTAGGTTTGAGTGTATATGATTGAGGTTTTATTATATAGGCCTTAGGACCCAAGGTTGAGGGACAAGGTTTAGGGTCAAGAGGTTATATGGTAGAGGGTCGAGGGTTTATCCTATAATATTTAAGGCGAAGGGTTGAGGGTATAGGGTATTAGGTTTAGGTTTGATGGTATAGGGTTTAGGGTTTAGGGTTGAGGGTATAGGTTATAGGGTTGAGTATATGGTTAAGGGTTTAACCTATTAGCTTTAGTTCCTAGGGTTGATGGATAAGGTTTAGGGAATTGACGATATAGGGTATAAGGTTTTAGATTATGGGTATAGAGTTTACGGTTAAGTCTCACATATCCCCCTCTCTACTCTCCCCATCTCTATTATTCTCTATCTCACTTCTCTCTCCTCTAGATATACTTCTCTCTATCTAACCTCCCTCTCTCTCCACTATCTACCTAGATCTCTCTATCTCGGCTTTTTATCTATCTCCCATTCCTACCTCTCCCCTCATTCCTTCTTATCTACCTCCCCCTCCCTCCCTATGTAGATCCCCCTTCTCTCTATCTCACATCTCTATAGTACCCCTCTGTTTATGCTTATGCTTTTTGTGATACATTTTCATACTATTAGACCTTTGATGTTTTGTTGGATACTTTGATCGCTGGTTTTGAGGGATGATGGATTATTCTGTGACATGATGATACTTTGTGTGATGATTATTGTTTTCAAACATGATATGATTTAGTGATGTTTACTTTCAGTTGTTTATGGATATGCACATGTTTATGATGGACTAACAACATGTATTTAGTCAGTTTCCTATGAGTGTATTGGTGTGGAGAACAAAATCACATCACTCGCTTGTGAGTGCCCTGCGATATCTGAGATTTTCTCCGCACGGTGTGTTTGCTTAATGCTTTATCTATATATATACATGTATGCATGTTATTTGTTTGGTTGCAGGATTTGCAGGTACATGACACCGACTCCACCTGTGTAATCAGGTCTGAGCGTGTCAAGACTCAGCGGAAATGTTGAACGGAAGATAGTAGTTAGGTTTATCCTAGTCCGATCTTTAACCTTGGTCTTAGTACATTGTCAGTTTTTAGTTTTGAGTCATAGGTTGTAATGTGTTTCTGTTGGTAAAATCATTTTTGAAAGATAAATATTGGTTTATTTTTAAATGATAGTTATTGTGCTTTAATTTTTGTTATTTAAATTAATATTTAAATATGATTGAAATTTACCTACTTGATTATTTAATACATTAGTTAGTTTATTTAGTTAAATAGTTGATCTTTAAAAGGATTTAACTATTTTAATTAAATAAATTAATTAATTAAATTAAATTATTAAGTGCATAAATTATATTGTATTTAAATAAATTAGAAAATTAGAAAATAAATTAAAATAATATGCATGTAAATTAAATTGTGATTGGGAATTGATTTTTTTAGTATTTTAAATTAAATAAATAAGTTATTTGCATGCAATTGGAAAATTGAGTTTTAAATTTTAAATTTAATAAATTAATTAAATTGGCATACAAAATTGAAATGGAAAAATTTGCCGAGAAGTGGAGAAGATATTTTCTCAACAACTTCTCGATATGTGTGTGTGTGCCATAATTGCAAGAGGTTGTTGAAAAATATCACGGAGGTTATTGAGGATCGGGGATTTTTGTATGGGGTTATTCAATTGCCTCGGGAAAATTTTCTGAGCACTGGCAAAACTTCTTTACTGTGAAAAAATTTATATTCTTAGGAATTTGTTATCTCTCTGGGGTTGTTATTTCTTTGTGGAATTTATCTTGCCTGGAAGATTTGTTTGGTTGGATATCTTGTGGATCTCGGGATTTTCTTGGAGAAGCTTTTGGGAATTTACTTTCTACAGGCAAGAGGTTACATCCTTCAGGCAGTTATTTATCCAGGTATTTTTCTTGTGATATTGGTTTCTTGATTTATTTGTAAAGAAAATCTATTTGTTGGAATTTCAACTTCTTGGTAAATGATTTTTGGAAAAATCTTTCTGTAAATATCTTATTTGTCTGTAAAAATTTCAAGAATTTAGGCAAGTTAAAGAAAGAATTCAAATCAAATTCTTTTAGAAAAATCTCTGTGAAAGTTTAGAAAAGAAGAATTGGGAAAAAATTGGTTTTGAATAAAACTTATTTTGTTAAATTTTGGAAAATCCTATTGAATTAAAAATTTAGAAGAATGGAGAAAATTACCCTGTACAGAAATAATTTTCCCAAAATCTGTAGAAAAATATTTTACCAGAAAATTATCCTCTGATTTTGATACTTTGATATGATTTTTCATAAAAGAAAATTATTATAAAAAAATTATGTTGAAAATTCGCCGTACGAAAATTAATTCCGCCGGCGAAATTTTCGTCAAAAAAATTTCCGTGTTTATAAAAAATGGATTAAATTTCCGTCGCTGTGTGTAAAATTTTATTTTATTAAAAATTCGTTTAAAAAAAAAATTGTAGAGGGTTCGGGGAGGGCCGAAACCCTCCCCTTACCCCGTATGGGAGCTGCAGCCCCCATGACTACGAACAGCACCACCAGGCTGCTGGGCGCAGCCCTGGTGAGGGCTGCGGCCGCGGCCCTTCCCAGGTCGCGTGTAGCGCGGGGGAATCTCCCCAAAAACACATTTTATATAAATTTCGTTATAATGGAAATAACATAGTATTTATGTAAAACGCGTTTCTTTTATTCGATATGAATTGGAATTTTATTAAAATGAAATTTGATTATAACAATATTTACATTATATACATATATATGTGTATATATATATAAATATATTTATATATGTATATATGTTTATGTATTTAAATATTCATATATATATAAATATATATTTGTAAATATTGTGGGAGTAAATAAGATTTAATAGAATATATTTGTATATATTATTATTTTCTATTTTTAAATTGAGAAAATAATAGGATATAATTTATAGTGAAATTGTGAAAATTAGAAGATAGATTAAATGAAGTGATCATTTTCTTGAGTTAATATGTAAACATACTGTTTTCAAATTGATTGATACATGGATTTAGTAAATCCAAATTGTAGATGTATAATTTGATGATTTGATTTCAGTTGTGTGTTTAATTGGGGAAAATGGGAAAGAATGTAATTTTCTGTTTTAAAGTCTTCCAGATTAACTTTTTTGAGTGGGAATTTGGGAATGTTAAGTTGAGTTCTTTTGTGAATCAAGATTGTGTATATGGTTTTGTTTAGAGGTTGACATCTGTATTATGAATATTGAAAGTTGTTCGTTATAATGTGATTGGTCTTTTTATTGATATGGGTTAGATGTACACCTTGTAAACCATAGTCTTGAAAACATAGATTCCCGTGTTATGTTTAGGGGAGTGGCTAATTGTAAGGGCCGACACACAAAGTGGTGCCAGGGTAACTTACAATTAGTTAACTAAGTCAGTGATAATTAAATGACATTGTAGATTAGAATAAAAAAAAACTTTTAACAAGATATGCATGCCTCGCTTATGACTCATAAGCTACTACAGTTATGAGTATAAGTTGAGAAGGCCTGGAATGGCAAATCGTTGTCTTGTTTCCTCAAGAGACATTCGATTCCGCAACTGTATGCAATAGGGGCCGGGTTTCGTAAGAGGTTACCAGGGTAACCCAAGGATTGGGGGCCGGAACCTAGGAAGAAACACCAGGGTAACCATTGCATCGTTGTGATGACACTCCACCTAGAATAACAGTTAAACCTTGTGTTTGTATTTCAAATCAATTGTCAAATCTGGAAGCATTGTAACCAATAGTTTGTATGTACTAGTGTCTAGGGTTAGTAGATTAGGTCTAGGTAGCCTTATTACTATCTCCTAGCATGGGGGGTGGACCTACGGGTACCACATGGTTGGGTGGAACATGCACCTTACTCCGTTGGGTCCCCAGTTCGATTGTAGCATTGAGCGCTTCATGGATGGAGAGCTCGCACATGGATTTCTTCTATACTTTCATCATTGTATATTGTGAACTTGTAATGTAAAAACATCCCTCAATTGTATAAGAGGTGATCAATGTAATTGTAAATGTATTTGTTATTTGAACTACCTCATCAGATGGATGAGTATTGTAATATCATATCAATGCAATGTATGGAAATGTATTTGTACTTTATTATATCTTGAATGGAAAATTTATTATTATGCAATGTTTACTTTATGTTATGTTTTAATAAGTGCAATGCGAAATACTTAAGTTGCTTTTGGAAAAACTCAAGTAGTGTAACGTCGTTTAACCTAAGAATGTATGCAATTAATTAACTTAATATTAATACTTTAAAAAAAAATTATTACACCTTTATAACACAATTGCAACGTTCTTAGGTTATTTAGATGGGGCATTACAGATTGGTATCAGAGCCAAGGTTACAAACATTGGACGCTCTAGGTAATCTAGAGCCCATTAGGTTGACCTAGTATGTAGTGTCGCAACTGATAACCTTGGTTGAATAGTATCTAAGACTCGTAATTGTTATGTGCAGGAACATGCCTAGGCGAAGAGGAAGAGGTCGTGGTAGAGGTAGAGGTGGAGGCCGTGGGCCAATCCCTCAGGTTACTCCCCCTCCTAGCCCTCACCATAGTGACCAAGCAGAACAGATGGGTCAGAGAATTGAGGAACAAAATCTCGAACAATTAGCAGTAGAGGGTTCTCAGATACGTCCACTTTTAGAGGAGGTCCTAGCTTGTCTTGGACCTAGACAGGTAGATGAGCAGGAGGTTGTGAGAGAGAGGGATAGATCCCCTAAGAGAGTAGAGGACACAGCACATCAGGATGCTATCATTGTTGGTCACATGAGGGATTTACTGAGAGCACGTCCTCCTACCTTTGATGGTTCAGGAGGAGGATTAGAGGCTGAGACATGGCTACTAGATTTGGATAGGTGCTTTTCTATGCACCCTTACGGTAGCAATACCCGTGCCAGATGCGCTATTATGCACTTGAGAGGATTCGCCTCTACAAGGTGGCGCCTTGAGGAGCAGAAGCTCCACATAGATATTGGTTCTGTGTCTTGGGAGATGTTTCTCGAGAGGTTCATAGCACGGTTCCTTTCAGAACACTGGAGGCAGCGTAGGGCTGACGAGTTTCATGATCTACGCCAGTTAGCTCTTTCTGTAGAGCAATACGAACGTAGGTTCTACAAACTCAAGCAGTATGCTGGTATTGGCGATGATGAGCCTATGCTAGTACAACATTTTATCAGGGGCTTAAATGCCCGCATCAGTGGTGGTGTCTGAGTCTTTGAGCCAAAGACTATGGAAGTCGCAATGGAGAAGGCTCGCATAGTTGAGGAGAACCTTATTATGGCTTTAGGTGGGCACACAGGAGTGCAGATTGGCAGTGCTCCTGCAGCAGGTTTTAGTCCACGGGGTGGACAGGCACAGACAGGTGGTTCTTCCAAGACCCAACAGACACCCAAAAAGGGTGGGCAGCAACAACAGCGAACAAATCAAAAGAATATTAGCCCTCAACCACAGCAAGGTAATAGCCCTCAGAGTGTGCAGCCTACGGTCAGTAGGGGTAGTTTTCAGCAGTCCAATGCACCTTCGGGTGGCAGAGGATTTGGTAGAGGCACAGGTACAAGATGTTATTCATGTGGGCAATAGGGACACATAGCTAGGCAGTGTCCGCTGAGAGGTTCTACTGGTTATGGGCCTCGACCTATAGTTTCAGAGCCAACAGTGGGAGATGCAGGCAGGTCACATAGGGTATTTACTGTGGTGGGAAACCACCAGGATGAGCACCAAGGTGCAGTTAGAGAGTTTCCTGATGGAGGACCAGCATCATTCTTTGGGAATTGTGCACGTCCATCTACATCGGGAGTTGATCCTCAGGGGTCAAGACGTTGACTGAGTATTGATTCAGAGGGATCTTAGTGGCTAGTCTTCCATTTCTTGGAAGGACCTATTTTAGATGTGTATGTGTTATTTGTTTACTACTAGCAGGCTTCCAGGAGTAAGCCTGATCCTAGGGGGGAGGATATAGTACCCCTCTGTTTATGCTTATGCTTTTTGTGATACTTTTTCATACTGTTAGACCTTTGATGTTTTGTTGGATACTTTGATCGCTGGTTTTGAGCGATGATGGATTATTCTGTGACATGATGATACTTTGTGTGATGATTATTGTTTTCAAACATGATATGATTTAGTGTAGATGTTTACTTTCAGTTGTTTATGGATATGCACATGTTTATGATGGACTAACAACATGTATTTAGTTAGTTTCCTGTGAGTGTATTGGTGTGGAGAACAGAATCGCATCACTCGCTTGCGAGTGCCCTGCGATATCTGAGATTTTCTTCGCACGGTGTGTTTGCTTAATGCTTTATCTATATATACATGTATGCATGTTATTTGTTTGGTTGCAGGATTTGCAGGTACATGACACCGACTCCACCTGTGTAATCAGGTCTGAGCGTGTCAAGACTCAACGGAAATGTTGAACGGGAGATAGTAGTTAGGTTTATCCTAGTCCGATCTTTAACCTTGGTCTTAGTACATTGTCAGTTTTCAGTTTTGAGTCATAGGTTGTAATGTGTTTCTGTTGGTTAAATCATTTTTGAAAGATAAATATTGGTTTATTTTTAAATGATAGTTATTGTGCTTTAATTTTTGTTATTTAAATTAATATTTAAATATGATTGAAATTTACCTACTTGATTATTTAATACATTAGTTAGTTTATTTAGTTAAATAGTTGATCTTTAAAAGGATTTAACTATTTTAATTAAATAAATTAATTAATTAAATTAAATTATTAAGTGCATAAATTATATTGTATTTAAATAAATTAGAAAATTAGAAAATAAATTAAAATAATATGCATGTAAATTAAATTGTGATTGGGAATTGATTTTTTTAGTATTTTAAATTAAATAAATAAGTTATTTGCATGCAATTGGAAAATTGAGTTTTAAATTTTAAATTTAATAAATTAATTAAATTGGCATGCAAAATTGAAATGGCAAAATTTGCCGAGAAGTGGAGAAGATATTTTCTCAACAACTTCTCGACATGTGTGTGTGCCATAATTGCAAGAGGTTGTTGAAAAATATCACGGAGGTTATTGAGGATCGGGGATTTTTGTACGGTGTTATTCAATTGCCTCGGGAAAATTTTCTTAGCACTGGCAAAACTTCTTTACTGTGAAAAATTTATATTCTTAGGAATTTGTTATCTCTTTGGGGTTGTTATTTCTTTGTGGAATTTATCTTGCCTGGAAGATTTGTTTGGTTGGATATCTTGTGGATCTCGGGATTTTCTTGGAGAAGCTTTTGGGAATTTACTTTCTACAGGCAAGAGGTTACATCCTTCAGGCAGTTATTTATCCAGGTATTTTTCTTGTGATATTGGTTTCTTGATTTATTTGTAAAGAAAATCTATTTGTTGGAATTTCAACTTCTTGGTAAATGATTTTTGGAAAAATCTTTCTGTAAATATCTTATTTGTCTGTAAAAATTTCAAGAATTTAGGCAAGTTAAAGAAAGAATTCAAATCAAATTCTTTTAGAAAAATCTCTGTGAAAGTTTAGAAAAGAAGAATTGGGAAAAATTTGGTTTTGAATAAAACTTATTTTGTTAAATTTTGGAAAATCCTATTGAATTAAAAATTTAGAAGAATGGAGAAAATTACCCTGTACAGAAATAATTTTCCCAAAATCTGTAGAAAAATATTTTACTAGAAAATTATCCTCTCTATTTTTAAGATACTTTGATATTTTATTTTATTTTTAAAAATAATATGATTATGATTGAAGAAATTTCATAAAAGAAAATTATTATAAAAAAATTATGTTGAAAATTCGCCGTACGGAAATTAATTCTGCCAGCAAAATTTTCGTCCAAAAAATTTCCGTGTTTATAAAAAACGGATTAAATTTCCGTAGCTGTGTGTAAAATTTTATTTTATTAAAAATTCTTTTAAAAAAAATTTGCAGAGGGTTCGGGGAGGGCCGAAACCCTCCCCTTACCCCGTATGGGAGCTGCAGCCCCCATGGCTGTGAACAGCACCCACCAGGGCTGCTGGGCGCAGCCCTGGTGAGGGCTGCGGCCGCGGCCCTTCCCAGGTCGCGCGTAGCGCGGGGGAATCTCCCCAAAAACACATTTTATATAAATTTCGTTATAATGGAAATAACATAGTATTTATGTAAAACGTGTTTCTTTTATTCGATATGAATTGGGAATTTTATTAAAATGAAATTTGATTATAACAATATTTACATTATATATATATATATATGTGTATATATATATAAATATATTTATATATGTATATATGTTTATGTATTTAAATATTCATATATATATAAATATATATTTGTAAATATTGTGGGAGTAAATAAGATTTAATAGAATATATTTGTATATATTATTATTTTCTATTTTTAAATTGAGAAAATAATAGGATATAATTTATAGTGAAATTGTGAAAATTAGAAGATAGATTAAATGAAGTGATCATTTTCTTGAGTTAATATGTAAACATACTGTTTTCAAATTGATTGATACATGGATTTAGTAAATCCAAATTGTAGATGTATAATTTGATGATTTAATTTCAGTTGTGTGTTTAATTGGGGAAAATGGGAAAGAATGTAATTTTCTGTTTTAAAGTCTTCCAGATTAACTTTTTTGAGTGGGAATTTGGGAATGTTAAGTTGAGTTCTTTTGTGAATCAAGATTGTGTATATGGTTTTGTTTAGAGGTTGACATCTGTATTATGAATATTGAAAGTTGTTCGTTATAATGTGATTGGTCTTTTTATTGATATGGGTTAGATGTACACCTTGTAAACCATAGTCTTGAAAACATAGATTCCCGTGTTATGTTTAGGGGAGTGGCTAATTGTAAGGGCCGACACACAAAGTGGTGCCAGGGTAACTTACAATTAGTTAACTAAGTCAGTGATAATTAAATGACATTGTAGATTAGAATAAAAAAAAACTTTTAACAAGATATGCATGCTTCGCTTATGACTCATAAGCTACTACAGTTATGAGTATAAGTTGAGAAGGCCTGGAATGGCAAATCGTTGTCTCGTTTCCTCAAGAGACATTCGATTCCGCAACTGTATGCAATAGGGGTCGGGTTTCGTAAGAGGTTACCAGGGTAACCCAAGGATTGGGGGTCGGGACCTAGGAAGAAACACCAAGGTAACCATTGCATCGTTGTGATGACACTCCACCTAGAATAACAGTTAAACCTTGTGTTTGTGTTTCAAATCAATTGTCAAATCTGGAAGTATTGTAACCAATAGTTTGTATGTACTAGTGTCTAGGGTTAGTAGATTAGGTCTAGGTAGCCTTATTACTATCTCCTAGCACGGGGGGTGGACCTACGGGTACCACATGGTTGGGTGGAATGTGCACCTTACTCCGTTGGGTCCCCAGTTCGATTGTAGCATTGAGCGCTTCATGGATGGAGAGCTCGCACATGGATTTCTTCTATACTTTCATCATTGTATATTGTGAACTTGTAATGTAAAAACATCCCTCAATTGTATAAGAGGTGATCAATGTAATTGTAAATGTATTTGTTATTTGAACTACCTCATCAGATGGATGAGTATTGTAATATCATATCAATGCAATGTATGGAAACGTATTTGTACTTTATTATATCTTGAATGGAAAATTTATTATTATGCAATGTTTACTTTATGTTATGTTTTAATAAGTGCAATGCGAAATACTTAAGTCGCTTTTGGAAAAACTCAAGTAGTGTAATGTCGTTTAACCTAAGAATGTATGCAATTAATTAACTTAATATTAATACTTTAAAAAAAAATTATTACACCTTTATAACACAATTGCAGCGTTCTTAGGTTATTTAGACGGGGCATTACAATCTCTCTTTATATTCCTCTCTTCTTTATATCTCACCTTTCTTTATCTCTCTTCCATGTCTCTCTCTCCTCTCTCCCTTTAATATCTCTAAATTATTTATTATTTAGGGCCTACATCTCCCCTCATTCCTCCTTATCTACCTCTCCCTCCCTCCCTATGTATATCCCCTTTCTCTCTATCTCACATCTATCTTTATATTCCTCTCTTCTTTATATCTCACCTCTCTTTATCTCTTCCATGTCTCTCTCTCCTCTCTCCCTTTAATATCTCTAAATTATTTATTATTCAGGGTGTATGGCTTATGGTTTATGGGTTTAGGGTTGAGTATATGGTTAAGGGTATAACCTATTGGATTTAGTTCTTAAGGTTGATGGATAAGGTTTAGGGTTGATGGTATAGGGTATAGGGTATAGTCTTTAGTTCCCTTGAACTACCTCTCTCTATCTAACCTCTCTCTCTATGGTTTAGGGTTGAGGGTTGAGGGATAGGGTTTAAGGTTGATTGTCTAAGGTATCTAGGGTTTAGGGTTATGGGTATATAGTTTATGGTCAAGTGTACAGGTGTTAGGGTTAACTGCATAGGGTTTTGGTAATTTAAATCCATGATAAACCCAAAACTAAGAAAAACACATGTTTTTTATTAAGTTAAAAGCACATATGTGTTTTGTAAAGGTAAATCCATTGCTCAAACCCAAAACTAAGAAAAAAATGTATATTTTTTTGTTAAGGTAAAAGCATGTATGTGTTTTGTAAAGGTAAAGTCATCCTCTAAACCTAAAACTAAGCAAAGCATGTGCATTTTTTATAAAGTTAAAAGCATGTATGTGTTTTGTTAAGTTAAAAGAACGTACGTGTTTGGGACACTATAGGTTTTTCTAAATGGAGGCCAAAGTGAAAACACTTAAGTTTAGGGACCAATAACACATGCATTTAATTTAGTGTAAATGAATTCATAATGGCCAAAAAATCATATGATAGTCATGTTGAAGGTCTCAATGCAACATGCTCCCCTTTTAGTGCATCTTTTTCCGACTGTGTAAGAGATATGTTTGTTTTATTTGACTTGAAATGATTGAAATGCATTGGAATGTGACAATTAACCAATTGTTCAATTCTTTTTTGTTTGTATAACATATTTTATTGTTAATTTTGATACTATTTCATATTTTATTAATAATTTGTTAACTTGGTTATGTAATTTATCATTTAAATGTCAATGAAGAGTAATTTGTTTAAGTAATTTCATATATGTTTAAATAATTTGATATTTGCTTAATTAATTTCATATATGTTTAAGTAATTTCATATTTGTTTAAGTAATTTCATACATGTTTAAGTAATTTCATATTTTTTTAAGTAATTTCATATATGTTTAAGTTATTTTTTTGGTTCAAATGATAATATTTATTAACATACATCCATAATTTTTTATTTAGAAACAATTGATATTAACCATGGGAAGAAAGAAGTGAGGACCGCCCAAAAAACTTGATATAAAAAAGAAAAAAACAAAGGGAGCGCATGAAAAGACTACGTGAAATAAGAAAATTTGGAGGAGAAGGTACATCATCTATACCAGCTAACATTAATGTAGAGTCAAATACCAAAACACCTATTGAAGATATAAGTGATGGATCACATTTACCAAATGCAAACCAAGAACAAGTGCCAATCATCACACTTATTGAGACAAGGAATGATCATTCAAACGTACCAAATGTAAACCAAGAACACACACAATCATAACACCTCGAATTATTCATAAAAAACCAAATTATCTAATTGACATAGATGAAAAAAATTGAAACCAATGCTTAAAAAAATTCCCAATCACACTTGTAGAAGAAAGGCTAATAAAATATGGAAAAACTATTTTGAGAGCTCAAGTGAAACTAGAGTGTGCCAATTGTTTGTTTTTGATAAGACAAGCAACATTTACAGGGTGCTATACCCTTTACACAAAGAGCCCAAAGGGCCAAAGGAAAACTAAACAGAGACAACTGACTGACAGTTGTAGTACAAAAAACAGAGCGTAGACAACCCCAGAAGAGGGAACTAATCTAACTCCCTGAACCCGAGGCCAGGTAGAGGTAATGGATTTGGGGAGTCCTTTCTTCTTCTGTAGCACAACTGACTAGGAATTCTTAGAATCGAAATCCACTGAGCGAGGCGAGGGGAGTGGAACCACAATAGCCACCTTAGATGAAGATCCATCACGTAGTGAGGGAGTCGACAAAGAAGAAGAGGAGACAAGAGCGATCAAAGGATCAACAACATCATTCAACAAGAGATGGGTAGGAACCGATGGCACAACGACACTAGAAGGTTTCGCAGAAGGGCTGGCCAGTAGAGGAGTCGGGATAGGCTCCGACACCGAGGGGGTAGACAAGGGAGGGTCACCCGCCTCAGAGGAATCATCTGAAGAGGGATCAACCACGAGATGGTCTGAGAGAGCATTCTTCCACCAAGTAGCAGCACCCTTGCGGAAAGCAAGAGGGAAACTAGAGGCTAGGTGACCAATAGAGAAACAACGCCTGTAACAAAAGGGGAGCCCCTCATAGTCCAGAAGTTGTGTCCAAGGTCTTTCCTCCACCATAAAAATCACATCACCATGGAGAGGTTTGGAGATGTCCAAATCAATTAAAATACGAGCTATCGTAGTATTCCCAAGGTCTCGAGTCATAGAATCCACCTTCAAAAAGCTACCAATGGTGTTGCCAATAGCTTCAAAGCAAGAATCCTCCCAAAACTAGATTGGGAGATTTGTCAGACGAACCCAAACAGTTCTAATGTTCAAAGGTTCTGTAAGAGGATTGGAAGAATGAGACCAAGGCCAAATGAACAATGAATGAACACCCCACATCCACACCCTATCCAACACCATGTCATGATCCTTCAGGGAAGAAAAAGCGACTGAGAAAAAACCCCTAGCACTGGGCTAGAGCTCAATTTGTCTCAATACAATAGGATTCCAGGCACCAGAAACCCATTCATGGAGATCAGGAAGGGAGGACCACAAGCCATTAAACCTATAGACCACACCCTGCCGCACATAATACTCCTCATTCTCAGCAAACTCAGGCCCATAGACCACAACTAAAGCAGCCCTGACACAAGGAAAAGGATGAACCCTAGCCAAAGCAGGAGGTTGGGCCCGAGCAGCATCAAAAAATGATTTATATTTGTAGGTAGTAGTACCAGGAGGAGGGCCCCCAACCACATCCCACACAACACCTACAAAAGAAGCAATAGGGCCATCCACCCACGCAAGCAACACTAGGGACAGAGCCCCCTATATCCCTCACAACAACACCAAACGAAGCCTCCAGCTGCCCATAGACCCCTAGTGTCGGGGTCACCAGAGAGGGCACAGGCACAACCACCATGGTGACACAATCTACAGTTGATCATTGTGCAATGTGTACAAAATTCTTCTTCCCACTCGCACACATACTCACGTTTTGAAAAGGCTGGTGCCAATTGTTTGTTTAAATGATTAAAAATCTTAATTTTAGAGACACTATGATGAATCCTTGGCTTAAGATCATCAAACACCAATGGTGAAAGAACTATTGTAAGAAATATTATTAGTGTGTATCAATCAATAGGTTCAATATCACACACTAAAGATAGCAACGTTACCTAACGTGTTCCTACATCAACTATAGTACTTAACAAAACTAAAAAAACCTTGTTTGATTACCAAAACAAGTAGGTCACTAAAAATAAGTATAAGAACACTATTAAATGCCATTGAGAGACATGAAATAATTGAGGATCACAATATTAATTCTCTACATGGGTAGTTTTGGGTAGACTTCCACGCAAAGACAGTTGTTGTTGATGCATTGAGAGTGTTAATTGAATTTTTTTGGCAAGATAACACAAGAGTTTCACCCAATCAAAGAGATGTTGTTAGAAGGAGAATAGTATCTCAAAATTATGAACCACATCCTAAACACTTTTTGGATATAACTCAAACTCAATTCTATGAAAATTTTATTCAAAGTTATCCTCAAGTGAGAATTAGTCAAATGTTTTTTGAAATGGTCAAACCTTTTTATGTTAAGATAAATCATTCATGCACTACATGTTGTTGTAGGATGCATATTGAATTTTCCATGCATTACGATATTTATCGTCATATATGTGTTACTTTGCATACTAATGATGTTTTGTAGGCTCGTGTAGTATACAAGTCCCTCCTAAATCATCAAGAGATTTTGTTTCAAGTGTATTATGTAGAGATGTTTTGAAAGGATCATGTGTTACTTGTGGTGGTTTGCAACATTTGTAAAAATGTCTACATTTAGAGAGTACACACGAAATTGGAAAAAAACTAGTTAATTTTGGAAAATACAAGACAATGACATATGGGGTTAAAGATGGAAAAGAGTTGAAGAGATGTGAGTTAGTGAATATAGATACTTTTTGTAGTTGAATTTATGAGGAGTTTTCAAGATAAAATAGTTTATGAGTATGCAATGCATACACATAGAGCGTGATGGTTGGATTGGTATTGCAAGTTATGTAAGGATACATTTCCTCTTGGTACCATTGTTTCTATTATAGATTTTGCTAAAAATTATACATTGCAAACGAAAAATGAAGTGCAATCTCAATACTGCAACTCTATTTTGATTATTATTTTATACACGTAGCATTCAAGCATGCACATGATAGCACAGAGAAAGACAAAAATATATTAAGAGAGTATCACTTCTACATCAGCAACGATTGTACTCATTCCATAGAGTTTATGCAAGGCTGCTTTCAAATTTTCTATGATAATTTAAGGAAAAGAAATATGAGATACAATCAACACATCATATGGTTAGATAACTACATGTCACAATTCAAGAATTCAAGGATGTTTTATTGTTTGACTAGGATGCATGTGACAAGTGGTGTTCAATATTTTTGGAATTTTACTGAGGCTAGATATGGAAAGGGAGAGCATAATGGTGTTGGAGCATGTGTAAAAAGAGCCCTAGATAGAGACGAGTTGAAGTACCAAGGTGGTGATAAGTTGATCGATGTAGCAAAAATTGTGCAATGGTGTAACTCCATAATGGGACCAAGTAATCAAGGTAAGTCTATAGTTTCTAGATATTTTTGGTTGGTAAATGAATCTAATATTGCAAACTACCAATATTGTTGTATAGTTATAGCATTGAGTGAGTTGCACTCATTTATAAGTTCAAATGCAAGTTCATTGCTTATTTATACAAGAGATATTACATATTTGTGTTCATGTATGGATTTTGTATGGGAATATTGTGAGTCAACAAAGTGGGTTGACGAATAGTCTTGTAGACCTTTAGTTCCCATTGACACATAAAGTTCCACAAACACTACAGTTGAACCAAATGGAAGTCTCGGTAGACTTTGACCATGTATCTAACCTAGTGCAACTAGGTATTGTGATTTATTAATTATTTAAAATAAAAAATTTAAATCATTTTATTACATTTTACATAGTTTTTGGAATTAATTTATTAATTCAATGAAATACAAGTCATGTGTATGTAGTTATTGTTGATGAGAATAATGAAAAAGGAATCAAATTTTTTTATGTCGTTGTATAGAGGGGATACAAAAATTGATTACCACAATCACTGATCGATAAGGTATTGTGTATCTAATAAAGTATGTTGTCACAAGAACATGGCTTAGAAGGTACACCCTATTAAGAAATCAGATGTTTGGTTGTTCAAGGACTTTGACACACATAGGCATATTCTTCATTACTCTAACCTTGTTATTGCAATGAACATTCAATTGATTAAATATCATGGTAGACCATTTAATAAGAATTTATGAAAAGTTCACAAAGCTGACCATGAGGTAATACTTGACACTATAAGGGTTAGAGTTGATCCACAAGGCTTAGTAGATTGAATTTGGACCAATTGTAGGTATTCAATGTACAAATTATTGGCAACTGAAGTCAAATGTCCCCTTTGGACCTCTAAGATCACAACTTTTTGCCAGTTTCTTCGATTTTGGTGACTCAAGTTGCATTTGGAAGGAATTAAGGAGATCTTTCATTTGGTTCATGTAATTTTTTTAGATTCAACCCTGAGTGTGATTTATTTAGATTATTGCATATTTGCTTTCTAGTTCATAGCTTGGACATCTTATCTCCTGAAGAAGTTTTGTTTGTGGGGGGGGGATTCATTTTCAGTTGTATCTTCAAATTTGGGAGTTTCTAATTATTATTGAAGGATAATGTCTTTGTAATTTTTGGAGATCTATCATAGTTCATTATGGGGTTTTCATTTCATCCTTCTTTGATTATGTTGGAATGGGGAACTATAAACAATGGAGAGATGACATCATAAACCATCTCCAATCACTTCAATTGTTGCCACATTTGTATGGTTTTTTTTCCCCCTCCAGATAAAGGTATACAAAAAATTTCCTAGAGTTGCAAAAGGTATGATGTCTTAGAGGTTATTGCAATGCATGTTGATGATGACATTTTGAAAGCTATTAATCATTTTGAGTGTCCTCATATGCTTTGGACTAAAATTTGGTAGATATATGGAGATCCTAATACTTAGCCAATCCGAGATGATCCTATTTTAGATTGTCTTGTGCCACTTCATTTTTTCAGACAGGATACCCTATGATCATACTACTATGTAGGAGTTTGAATGCTTTGAATCTTCAGATGAGGATTTCAAGGTTTCTTTTGATGCTCCTTCTCCATCAGAGATAGTTGTCATACCTTCACCTTCATTGATTTATTGTGCAAACTCATTGATTGAGGCTCTCATCATTCCTATTTAGCAGGACCATTCATCTTATGTTGGTGATTCATTGATAACTTCTAGCGATTCATTACAAGTATCTCATTATCTTCCTGATTGGGATTCCTATTTATCAAACATTACATCCTTGTTTGTGGAGTCTCACATTTCAGATTTGGAGGACACATTTGATGGGTTATCTCTCCTCTTTGATGATAGTCATTGCACAACTATTGTCAAACCATCTTTGTCTTTGGATCTTGTTCAACATCAATTTCTGCAAAGTCTTGGTTTGTCACCTTCTTTTCTAACCAGGCATGTACTTGATTTGATTGTGGCATCTTCATCTTTAGTGGACAAGGAGACACATGAGAATATTTCAAAGACATCATCATTATACACATTCATGCTTTTTTGTTTCAATTCCTATCCAAAATGGAAAGCAGTCCTGCATTTGTATTGGTTTTATTTCTTCCAAAAGGGAGACAAGTTGTTTGTTGACATTGGATCATGTTTTTCCTTCAGACACTTACCATTTTTGCAAGTGAAAAATTGTGGGGGGGCTACATAGTCTCTCTCTCTATTTCCCTCTTATGGGGTGCTATTGATTATAATGTATCTATGTGATTTATGGTGTACTTGGGGGTATCACGGAGTCCTCCATCCTTCCTCACTTGATTGTTTCTTTTCTCTCTTTTGGAGAGGAGTTTTTTCCGAATGGGTTTTCTCCTCTTCTCCATTTGTGAGAGATTTCATTTGCATTTGTACATGGGTACCTAAAATGGCCTAGTTATCGGGACCCATCTTTGCATCTTTTTTGCACCATTTGCATAATAATCTTCTCCCTAAGTTGCACTTAAGGGGGGGGGGGATGTTGGTGTGAATATATGTCTAGTACCTAGTAATTTATCCTGGTAGGGACTTAGGGGACTTATTCATATGTTAAGTTTACTTAGGATATAAGATTCTTTCTAGAAGTCTTTGTTGGATTTTCTAGAACTTATCTTATCTAGCTTTTATGCATGATTCCTAGGTAGTTAGTTTGTTATTTGTTACATGTCATAATCATGTTCAATCCTATTCCTCACCTTTCCTATATAAGGAAGGTCATTATACACATATGTAACATACTTTATACCTTATCATCATTCTAATAGGTATTAATATCAGGCAAACTCATATTCTTCCATACTCTCTTGTAGAAGGTTTTCACTGTTTTTATAAGTGGTCTTGGCTGTTGAACTAATCTTTAGCTAGATTATATAAATACTAGTGAAATACTCATAATTCTTTGTCACTTCTTCATATTTTAAGGCACCACAAGTTGCTAACCTATTCTTCAAAGATGTGTTTAGACTTCATGGGCTTCATAAGAACATTGTGAGTGATAAACATAAAAAATTATTGAGCCTATTTTGGCAAGATATCTTCCATTTTATAAGGATCAAAATCACACCCAACACTAGCTACCACACCAGATGGATGGTCAAACTAATCTTGTAAATAAATGGGTGGAAGGCTATTTGAGAAATCATGTTGCAAGTCATAAAAAGTCTTGGATAAAAAGGCTTCATTTAGGGGAGAAGTATTATAAAACTACTTATCACATGTGTTTGTTCAAATGAAATCTTGTATGATAAAACTATTTATATGAATATGAAGCTCAAAGTTTTTTTGACCTTGTGTTGTTTGATAGCAGAGTCCCAAGGGTGAGTGATTTGATCTAGCAGGTCTAGGACATTTTGAAGTCACTTAAAAATAATTTCTAGTAGACATGTGATTAGAAAATAATCTATATATATTTTCATACGACAAAAAGAATATATGAAGTTGGAGATACGGTGTTTTTGCAATTATATCCTTACAAGAAATCCTCCTTTGAGGAAAATTTTTATATAAAACTCAGACCTCATTTTATGATCCTTATAGAATTTTGAAGTGGGTTGGTGAAGTTGCCTATGAGTTGGAATTGCTAAAGGAAAGCAATATTCATAATGTGTTTTATGTGTCTTCCCTTGAGATTGCACTTGGAAAATATGGTGGACCTTTAATGGAAATGCTCCCATTGGATGATGAAAGAAAACTAATTTTGATTCTTGAAGTAGTTGTGGAGGTAAAGAAAAGAAGGTTGAGAGATTGAAGCATCACAACTTCTTCATATGGAATAACTTGCTTGTAGAAGATGCAACATGGGAAGGCTCATAGATACTAGAAGATCCAAACTTGAAATTGCTTGAGGGTAGGAAAATTTGAGTAGGGTGGACTTGTCATGTATCATTTTTCTATAATTTATGTAATGACAAAATGCCCATTTATTAGCTACAACATCTCACAAGTAATCCAATATTAGGTATGAAAATTATTTTCCTTCATCCCTCATGCATATCCCTAAGATCCCCAAAATTTCTAAGTATGAAGGCATGGTTAGTCTTTTAAGTCTATGTAAGTTGTTGGAGTTGTAGAGTCTCCCTTCTTAGAATGACTTTCCTCCCAAGTCTACTTTCTCTTCTATTTACATTGAGATATCAAATTTTCCCATTGAGTCATACCCTTCAGTCATTCCCCACCTTCATTCACTCTTTCATATGGACTTTGGAGTTTCCCATATTATCATTCCTTTTGGAAAAACTCCATTCCTTCACAAATCCATGTCGAAGAGTTGAAATTCCATTTTCCAACATGCCTCCCTTTCCAACCATGAACCCTAACTAATGGCACGAGTTAGAAGGAATCCCAATCACCTAAACTTTGACATTCCTACCTCTTTCCATTTTTTGTCTCCACCTACCTCTATATGCAACTAGATAACCATTAATGCATAGGTTGATGATGCATCTTCTAAAAATGTTTTTGCAACACTAAGGTATCTTTTAATAATGAGCATGTGGTTCCATGTGTACACCTAGTTGTGCAAACAAAGAATATAACTTCAATTGTTTTTAATGATGTAGTTAGGGTTTTAAAACCTACAAGACCCCTTGTTATTATTATCGAGGATAGTTGCAATTCATAGGGTACATTAGTCCATGCATCTGAAGTCCCTTTTTATACACAAGCATAATTCAAGGGGAAATAATGCTCAATAGGCATGGGCAGTCCCTACCATGTATCAATCTCGAGATGGAGGGTATTGTTAAAAAATTTCACATCTTATGAGGCATATAATGAGCTAAAAGACAAGATGGAAAGGCATTTATTAATTATAAAAAAAAACCCAATTGGAACTTATTGTGAGAACATGTTTTCAAGCATCTAGATATATGGATAAAAAACTATATATTTGTAGGAGATCAAGGGATGGAAACCCCATAGATCTCATGTTGGAAGATGATTTTTTCTTAAAGGAGTAGTCTCACATAGATATCACGCTTTAGCTTTATTGGTGATGGATCTCTAGTGATAGCAAGTTGGTTTGGTTCACAAGTTGTCTTAAGAGTAAGCCCTTGTGTTTCTAGTTTGTATTGCAAATATGTACTCAATAATTCCAATTATTAGGGAATATTATTGTATTTTTTTTGTTGTGGTTGGTGTTCTAGTCACATTTTGTAATGGGTGTCAAGCCCACATAATGTAATTAAGGGTTCTACAATATTATCTTATTTGTGAACTTGATTTATAAATTTGAGTATTTTGTGAATGAAAAATCTTATTTAAATATGTTATTTATCTATCTTTTATTAGTAAACCTAACCATGTAATACCATATATTTAATGTGACTATGTAAATGTAAAATATATTTTTTCTAGGTTTGTTGGTTTTAGGCATAATAGATTGGGGCTTGTCATTTTAGGGTACACTAATTAGTTTGAAGCATAATATGAGTTAATAATGTTGTGTAAATATTATCACCATATAGGGTTTCTAAGGTTCTAGTTTTTATATATTAAAACCCTAAAATAAAAATAAAAATCCAAAATATGTGTCTTGGTATTTTGGTTTTATAAGCACGTTATTAAATAAATTAGAATCTATCCACAATTATTACATTAAATTTGTAAAAGACATTACAAATGACCTAGATTAGACAACTAGGTTGGATTAGTATGTTGATGATAACAATTAAATAAATAAGTTCATTTGATCATGGTTGTATGAACATAAGCATTCCAGGTTGTCTACAAATATGTGTATATCTTAAGTTCAATATTTAATGAATTTTTTTCATGAAATAACTAGTCAAATACTAAAAGGAAGTGGTAGATGCACGTGGTATTGAATAAAATCACAGTGCATTATCACTCACACTAAATGGTAATACCTTAGAAAGTATTGATCCTCATAAAAATAAGGAAGGCACATCAATTGGAAGTATCATAAATGTCATAAAGGATCACCTTTACCATCATAAATTAAAACATAAGGTGCCACAAATCCACTTGGTGTAGGATAAGTCAAAATATGATGCGCTAGACCTGGGATGTGTAATGTCAATTTGATAACATCTTTTAATACAAGGCTTTGTTCATAATCAACACAATTTTTTAGATGGGCCATCTTACCGACAATATAATTGTCATAAGTTGAAATATTATTCTAAACACATCCCATATTGTCTTAATGGAGGAATATGTATCATTAGGTAGTGGCACATTACCCTCACATATACTAAATATTTTTTTTTAAATATCCCCATGTTGTTACTCTTATATAGGTATAAGGTACAAGATACAGTGTTGGAAAAGGTACTCAACATATACTCAAATATATTTCAAACGAAAGGCATAGTATGAACAAATCTATATAAGAACTTCCAAAAAAAATATATCATGACGCATAGAGAAATATATGGGACCCACTAAGGAAAGGCCACTAGAAGGGGAAGACCAAGAATCATGAGCAAAAATGGTTTATGGCCATTAGTAACATGATCTATGAAAGCAGACATGTAAAAAAGTATGGAATGATACAAAAATCATGTTGAGAAGTAAACCATTATTTATCTCTATCAATCAAAGTATTGTGAAAGACATGTATCAAAGCATGAACATCACTTGTGAAAGCATAACATGAAGATTTAAGAATGGTCTAACATGGAACTTTATTTATTTAATTCTACTAAATGACTCTATCATAGTTGAATAAAGAGAATGTTTATCACAAAAATAATCATGAACAAAGAGTCATCAACCAGACCATGGTACGATAAATAAGTATCATTATGGTCAAAACTAAACATATCATCAATAGAATATAAGCCGCTAGATAGAAAAGAGGGATTATCATAAACAATATGGGGGGTAATAACCTCCTTTGAAGGTGAACAAGACATATCACTATTGAGAAAAGTAAATTTATCATAGTTTTCATCACAAGGATAATCATCACATATAGGTAATCTAAAATAAAAAAACTTCACTATTAGGCATAGGAGAAGGTACATCAACATCACCTATAACTGAAGGTAAGAAAAATATCCACATCTCTTGACTTGTCAAGGAAAAAGGCATATCAAGAGAGGCACATGACTTGGAGAATACCTATATATAAAATAAAATATATCAAGAGATGGGGAAAGAACATGATTGCTAGTATACCATCATCATGTTTATGTACACCACTTGTAATAGCCATACGAAAAGTAAAAGAAACATGAGGCTCATGGATAAGTGAAAAAATTGTATGAGAGGAAAGAAAAAGTACTAGCCACTTTTATATAGGAAAACAACACAAATGATGGAACAAAACCTCTATAGAAAAGAAAATGAAGTCACACTATTAACTACAAACCCTAGAGAGTAATAAAGCTATGCAATTCAAATATAAAAGGGAATCAAATCCCAATTGGATTGGGGATAACTAATAATCAATTAAAAAATTAAAATATGAAACCCTAATGGAAGAAGGATAAACCCTAAGGTCAAGCTCTAGGGTGGTACGAGAGTAGACAAGTTCATAAAAAAAGAAAATAAATTATTTCACAAATAATTCAGGTTAATAAATAAATATAAACAATTAAGCATGACTAACATATGTTAATTTTTAGAGCTAGATTAATAAACATGTAATAAATATGCTAAAAATAAATGCAATGGATTAGGGTGCGTAGCTTTGGGAGAAATGATTAATAATCAATATTGATGTCATGTAGGAATTATTTTCTACAAGCACATAAATGTATGCCCTTGAGGTCCTCATTGTCTTGTATTTTATATAAAACCAAAATTAAATTTGGTTCAAATATGAGCCTCTCAAGTTCAAACCCAAGTGCTATATGACCTTGATTTAATACATATGAATGAATCCAACAACACAAGAATGGAATTACATGTAGCATAGATCTATCTCCTTTGCCTTCTCTATGTCTTCAAATATATCAATGTTGTGTTTAAAAACACCTTATAGAATATTGTTAGATAACAAGGGTCAAGTTCTCCTAGGTCAACCCCTTGATGTATTAACTTTAAATTTTTGTGTGAATGATCAAAGTCAACAAATATGTACATTCAAATGGATTTTATGACTTGAATGCAAATATGTTCTTTTGAGCTCCAAATCTAAATGTTCTTAAAGTGAATTCTCATTTTTTAACCATATGACTTTTTTCAATGATTAAAGTGGGGTAAGGGTCCTCTCCTATTGTATTATGATATCAAAAATGTATTTAGAACTTGTTGTTTGACAAAAGGAAAAAATACAAATACATATTAAATGAAAAAATGGACCATACAATTTATCAACAATTTAGACCTAAAAAACTACTATCCTGTGCATGAAAAAATAGATTGTAGAACTATAACCAGCTACATACTTACTATTAGTACATAGTTTTATTATAAATCATCATACTTTACTTGTCCTTAAAAAAAATTCCTTAGTATTTGACAACAAAATGGTAATCATCATTGATTATAGACTAACATTATACAAATCCTAAAAAGGAAATATTGAATTGACAAGAGAGAGCATAACCATACCATGTAACTAGACAATGTAATTAGAAATTGAACCAACAATTTTGAACTTGTTGTTCTATGAACTTCTCTTGCACTCTTAGGATCTTTCACCTAAAAGGAGAGAGATAGAATGTAATGCCCAAAAATTAACCATAGGGCAATAACATGACTAACATTTTTATTTTATTTTTTTGGTGAAAATGTTGTAACGTAATTAGAAATGACCAACCATGCATACACATGGTTGTCTAAAATACATGCCAAGAGATGTTTCTTAAGCAACATCACCTTGACGCGTCACCCTAGAGTGGGGTGGAGTAAACATAGATAAGTATGTGGAGTCCATCATGCACATCCTAGACCAAAATGAAAGGGTTGGCTCTAACATCTACGTTTCACGGGGATACCATAATTGTTCTCGTAGGGTTGGACATTAGGGATACAAATTGGGGTGATAACGAGATTGCTACCAATATTCATCTTTTAATCAAATCTCTCCTTTAGAGTTAGGGTATCGATGCGATTACTTGACTAAGGAAGGGTTAGTCCAATCATTCCATTGCCTCCCTACTAGGATTGATATAATTCTCATCTAATATGATTGTATAATTGCAACGCCTTGGTAAAGATTTAATCACTATCAATTCTTTAGTGATTTCTCCTAAGCCAACACTAAAACTAACCAATTAAACTACATGTGGTTAAAGATTATTTACAATTCCCTTTATAAGCATTCTTTATAATATTATTGGTAAAATTGTTCACTTAATAGGACTTAGCTCATATTATTCTAAATGTGATCATTATCACTATGCTCATTTATCCATTACTAACATTAATATTAATACTTCCCCATTTTATGATATTAATAACTCCCCCTCCTTTGTTTTATTTATTTATTATTTCTAATTCAACTATTTACTTACCCCTATTAAGTAAATAAATATATAAATTTTATTTACTCTAAGAAGTAAAATTTCAAATTCATAAAATTATATAGAAATAAATATATATTAAATCTTTCATATTTACATTTTATTATTTTATTATTTATTCTTTAGAGAAGGAGGAAAATAAATAAGGAGAATTTTTTTTTTTTAAAGATTCCCTAAGATCCCCTTTCTTTTTCCTTACATATATTCTTAGTTAAATTAATAGAATCTTTTATATTCTCTTTTCTTTTATATGAGTATTACAATCTAGGCATTACTATGATAACTTTTTAGATGATAGTGTCTTCTCACGAAGTGGAGCTTAGATGAAAATTTTGTTTTTATTGCCACGCACAAAGAGAGGGGTTGCATATATATAATTAGTTGGTAGTTGTTTTCCTCATTATTTATTTTGCCGTAATCTTAAATCGTATGGCACCATTAATTATTAATCACTCATTATAGACCATAGCAATAACAAAGCCACATTTTAATTATGAGTCGTGCATACGAACATGACATGGTTATAGGACCAAGCTCGCATCCTACTCATTTCACTTTTAGCATTCAGTCAACTAAACCCAAGTTCTTTTAGCTCTCTCCTACGCCTATGGCAGATTAGACGTACTGGGATATCCGTGATTTGCAATATTAACTATGTGAGGCATCCAAAAGACAATATTCATGGGCATACACCAACTGCCTCTTTGCAGAGACTTCAGGGTTAGGTTCTCAAAATTTATATGGCCTACTTTCAAGATAGGTGGCCTAACAAACTTATGTGATGGTCATTGGGTGAGATAGAATATTTGACTCACTCACGCAACCTTTTTTTTTTCCATAAATATATGTGTACATATTTTCTTTTACCGTGAATTAGACAAAATATGGTTTTTCTAAGGACGCGATATACATTGTCACTCTGTTACAGCTATCCCAATGCTCAGAGTGGTACTACTCAAACTGTGGACAAGAAAAAAGAAATGGCGTGAGCAAGGAGGATCAGAACGAAGACGAAGGAAAACCTCCAATGAAAATGGGCACGACTTCAATGGTAATGTTGTTAGGCCCTACAAGTTTTTTTTTCTTTAAAATAATCTGTAACTTCTCATATAATAAGGGAGGTGACAGGTTGCAAGTAGAGACTTCGATCCAACATCAAGGAGTGGGATTGGTACAATTTATCTTCTTGTGCTAGTTTAACCTATTAGAGGAGAAGCTAAGCTTGTTGCCTGCATCTAGAAGAAAGGTTGCCTAAGTACCATGGACCCTATTGTCCACTATCAGTAAAGACTCACACCTACTAACTGTGAAACACCCTTAAACCATCCATACCCCACAGACATTTTGCAGCTAGTGAAATAGTTATATGACAATGCTCAATTTTCATCCTACCCGCACGGCCTCCAAATAGTTTCCTACATTCATGTATAACAATGAGGTTGGATATTCGAGGGAAAGAAGGTGTTACCATTGCTCTCTGAGCTAGGTGGAGTCAACTGCCAACAAAGAGAGTGGAATGATGGGGCATCATCAACTATGGGCGACCGAAGAGAGAGACCCAACAGGTCTCCAATATGCCAATGAATTTTATACTATTATGCAAACGATTGCTTAATCACCTCTTTTCTATATTTATTTCTTCTACCTAACATTCTATACAGTGACCAGTTCAACATTTTATGTCTGTGAATGACCGAGCCAAAAACATATAGACATGCCTCTACACTATTTGTATACATTTGCAACTTAGTAACTCGAATACCTGTAACTATTTTGCATACAAAACTAAGTTTATTCCACTTCTATAGTCATGCCATGAAATACAAAATTCTTATAGTCATTTGTTTATGACTATTTTAAAGATGATTTGATGATATACTTTTGATTTAAAACAGAGTGTTTCCTCAATAAATCCTATATATGAAAATATGGTTGATCAAACATAACCCACATATTCCATAGCCACAAATGTTTTGTAAGAGTTATCTTTGTATCTTTTTTTTTCTTTTTCTTTTGGTTGTTATCTGGGTAATGAATCATTGATAATCTATAACTAGCTGAAGATATAAATTGAGATATTTAAAATAGATTAGTACAGTCAAGGGTAGTTATCTGCATTTGATATTTAATTTGCATACTGGCCTGGTCTAGCCTAAGAGAGGCCCATACTATTTATTCCATTTATGTAGATTTACAGATCATCTTGTTCAGAGGAAGTTAGTCTTACATAACCATGGTAGATAAGCTACTTTACATAAGGATGCATAACTCTGATAAATACCAGTAATGCCTTTGTCCAAACTATGAGTACATATAGATGATTCTACGACAATAAGAAGGTAAGTGTATTATCACTAGTTACTATATTTCAAAAAAAAAAAAGACGATAGAATTCTTCTCAAGAAATATATATGAAAGTAAAATTTCTTCCTAATAGTAGAGAGGTTTATAAAGAATAAACAAAAGTTTATACATCCACACATATGCCCATACATCCATTTTCTTACATTTCTTGTCATGCAACAAGATAGATCCATAACAACAGGATTTATTTTCTCTCTTTTTTTTAATTTTAAATATAAAAATACATCAGCTTTATCTATTCCTCCATTTTCCATACTTTGAACAAGCCATACTCTTATTGTGGCAATTAACAACAACAACAATATATTTATTTATTTTATTTATCTTTCAATACAAGTAGAGGTATTAAACAAGAATACATTTCACTAAGCTAAATGACTACTAGAAAAGCTTTTATTACCTTATTTTATTTGCCACAATATCACAACGAATGCAATTTTAATTTGCAACATTCAAGAGCTATACATACACTTTTCAATGCTTACACATAACCAGCAAGGAGGGGTTCATTGGTACGAAATGACCTCAACACATTTTTCTCATAGTAAGAGTATTATCTTCCCTAGTTTACAATGTAACATTGGTCTTCCCAAATATGCAAAAACTACACAAGTCTCTCCCACCTACACAAGCAACACAATATTTTCTTTCATAACCGAGGTAGTGCTCACCTCCCAACCTTTGGTTGGAAAACCAGCCACCCTCGAGCTAGGAGGCAACTGAGGGAACCGGGTACAAACAAACCCAAACAAAACAATGTTTACACACACATGATACACATAAGATTACTTTTACACCCACTAAAGGGATTTTCACATAACTTTAGGATTCCATCAAGAATCCAATGTGGGGGATGTAGGGTGGACTACACACTCCATATAGGGATTTACAATAATAGCAATAAGAACAAGTCAATATCACACTCCCATCATTTCAGATGCAACCCTTCTTTAATATCTTCTCTTTCTCCAAAACCTATACCACCAAAACCATTTCTACCATTTCACAATTACATATGGGTACTCATACCCTTTTTGAGCCTCTCCTCTTAAGGAGGGATTAAACTTCCCCATGGAGGTTCCTACTCCATACCATCCCTAACGAGGGATGCTCTTCCCATATTTTGGGTGAGCCTATCCCTATACAACTCTTTTCCCATCACACAAACCACATTCAACAATACAAGAAAACAAGAACCAAAAGCATTTTGAAATAAGCATATATGCAAAACACAAGAGATAAAATACCAAGCACATTTTTGCATACACATGAAATTTTTCAAATAAAAACATAAAGAAACACAAAGAGTGGTGAATCTACCTCAAAACCAAGCTTGAGGAAGGATGGGTTGAGGATCCACACAACTCCTCTTCTTCCAAGCTTTTTCCCTTCAAACTCCTCAAAACCCCAAAATTCAACCAAAATCAAGAATGCAAAAAGAATCCCATAACCCTTGTTTTGAGTTTGTTTTATAGGAACTCAAGTTTGGATTCCTTTGAATAGGGAGTTGACATTTGTCAACCTCCCATTCACTCTCCCAAGCACACTCACCCATGTGTGCTCACACATGTGTGAGATCTTGGGAGCCTTCCAAGGCAACTTGGAGAAGTGGGGATTGAAGGAGACTAGTCCCCATCCCACTTCCCAAACCTTATTTTCGTCAAACCTCTTTAAGGTCTCAAAAAGAGTGCCCAATCTTGAGACTGGCCCATGATTTTGAGCTAAAAAGGTACCTAACCCATAGGTACCTGCCCTAGGGACCTTAAACCCATAAAACACTTTAAAAATATCACTTTTCAATCCCCAAAAGTGCCTAAAAGTTCAAATCCGAGTTTGTCCACTTGGATGGACAACTCACCTCATGGATGGACTGACATGGCAATAAAAACCAAATTAAAAACATTCACAAATAACATCAAGAATAAAACACATTACATGATGGAACTATAGTCCCTCCATATGGACTTTAGCTCGGTTTCACTGGTTAATTTACTTAGGGTTCCCAAGAGTTGCCTCCAATTTTCATTGGCCATGGAAAATGTACCTACACACTCAATGCACACGTTAATCCATCCAAGTAAATCATATTCATATAATAATCAAACCATTTGAATCGCAATTGCATTCACACAAGTTTCAAAATTTGTATAGCATCAAGATCCTATAACATAATTGAAAAATCATTAGCCACCTATCTTATCTCATTTTCATTAACCTTAATTTTAATACTCATCTAATTGCAACATGATTGGTTCACACCACTTGTTTCATTCATTCATCATTAAGTTTTCATATTCAAATTAAAAAAACTCAATAACCAACATAAAATTACATCAATCATCATAGTTAGCTAGCATGTCACAATCAAAATCAAATAATCATATTAGCTTAACTATTCAAATATTATGTCATCAATGGTATCAATAGGGATAGAAAATAACCAAACTCAAAATAATCCAAGTACTAGATGTAGCATAGTCATAATCAAATCGTCACATGAACACAAATGTCTAAATCTTCTATCATCAATGGTATCATCAGCGTAATCAATAATTAAACTTAAAATATTTCACTTACTGGATGTAGCATAGAGATGGGCCTCACATAGAACCCCAATCCAAAATTGAAGTGGTTCACTCAAATAAGGTATTGTATGATGTAATTAAGCCTAAATGCAATGTTGTAAATGCAACTATATGAAATTGATTTATTATTGATGCAAAACTAATGTAAAATGCAATGTTCAAAAACACAATGAGATATGCAAGAATGAACTAAAACATGAATAAATGCATAAAAAAATTGAAAGAGGTTGATCAAAGTGCATCTGGAGGCAGATTGCAGACTTGAGAAGATTTTGGAATGCTGGAAAAATCATTGTTGATGACCAGTGGGACTCATTCGCCACTGATGGAGAATCAATCCTCCTACTGGTAAAATCTCCTAAAACAGGTTTCCGACTGTCAAGAATTGGAATCTGACAAAATCACATTTTTCATCCTTTAGGTGGGACTCATTCACCATCGATGGCAAATCAATCGTCTTCCAAAATTCTGTGAAATCAAAGGTCAATTTTGTAGCTCCAAATCTGCACTTGTCTTCTTGTCGGGTTGACGGAGTCAAATCTGCAAAAAACAAACTATAGGTTGTCTCCAAGCTTGAAATAGGGTTTTGTTGACTTGAAACACTTTGTTGACTTCTTGACCACCTTTCAACACCTAATTGCTTGACAAAAATGCATACAAAATTCTACAAACACACATGCAAAAGGGGGAAAATGGTTTAAGGGTTAGGGTATAGGGATTTGCCTTGGTCATATCCCACTTTGGTAATCAAACCCTTACTAAAGAAATGAAATAAAATTGAGAAGGAGATGATGAATAACAACATGCAAATGTCCTAAACTCACCACAACCTTGTGGAAGAAATCTGAAGATATGTCAATGATTGCTCCAAGATGCTTGATTGATGCTTGATTGAATGATGCAAAGTGTTCAAATGCTAATTGATGTTTAGTGAATGCAAGTGAATGAGGAGATCTTGATGAATGGGGTTAAAATGAGAAGAAAAACACTTATTTATACACACTTATGCCCTAAGTACCCAATAATACCTCATCACAGGCCAACATAAGGTATTTTTAAATAAAAACCCAAAAGAAAATTTGAATTATTTTGAATTTGGAGCCAAGAGGGACTCATTCACCACCCATGGCTAATGGGTCCCACCTTGGGCTTGTAAGTGGGTGTCAATAATTAAGTTGCATTTAATGTTGTTTGTTAGGTTTACATTCAAAAATATACTTAATTAAGTCTTGTGAGTGCATAAAGGGGTCAAATAAAGCATAAGAAAGGTGTAAATAGTGAAAATAAGCCCAGGAAAGCGTGAAATCTTGTTACAATACTTTACAACACTTAAGAATAGGACTTGATAAGTGATGAAAAGGTAATTTTTAGGTGAATTATAATAAAAAGAGTCTAGAAAAGTGTAGAAATGTGTTACAACACTTAACAACACCTTCAAAAGATGCCATAATTTGAAAATTTAGGACTTAATGTGAACGCATAAGTTACATTGCAACATCAAATCAAAGCAAAATAGACCAATCGTCATGAGAGAACAACCTAAAAGACCATGAAAATTTCAATGATCCATTTTTCTATGGTACATTTAGCCCCCACTTTAGTGAGAGGATGAACTTGCTTCAAACACACACTAAAGTAGCCATATATATCAAGAGGGATCCAAATGCACTTATGCTAGCAAGATGGAATAACAACGATCAAGAGGGATGATCAAGTCCCTAGGATGAAGATCCCATGGAAAACTAAACATAAGAACAAAGGAACACACATGTGAAATAGAAAGAGAGAAGAAAGAATTGGATTAAGCTTCGATCGTTTATCCAACTAGTTGTGAGAACAAAGGAACACACATGTGACATAGAATTGGAAGAATGACACAAAGAGAGCGAAAACAAAAGAAAAACAAAGTCTGTTTTGGGTCAACATGGAAGAGACATTGTGGTCTCAACACTTTGCATCGTCCCCAAAAGGAAAATACAAGTGAAAAGGAAATGAAAAGGCAAACAAAACAAAAAATATTTTGGGTCAACATGAAGGAGACATTGCGGCCTCAATGCCTTGCATCATCCCCAAAAGGAAAACACAAGAAAATGATAAAGTAAAAGGGAAAGGGACTGATTGGGTCAACATGGAAGAGACATAGGATGTCTCAATGCTTTGTGTCATCCCCAAAAGGAAAACACAAAATAAAAGTGGAAAAGGACCTTTTGGGTCAACATGGAAGAGACATAGGGTGTCTTAATGCTTTGCATCATCCCCAAAAGGAAAACACAAAACAAAAGAAAAAAAAGACCTTTTGGGTCAACATGGAAGATACATAGGGTGTCTCAACACTTTGCGTCATCCTCAAAAGGAAAACACAAAATAAAAGGACCTTTTGAGTCAACATGGAAGAGACATTGCGGTCTTAATCCTTTGTGTCATCCCCAAAAGGAAAATACAAAACAAAGGCGAAAAAGAATAAAGTATGACATATAGAAGAATAGAGGTGTAAATAGAGAAAGTGTACAAAGAGAGAGAACATCAAATGCAGATTACGAGGGAACATGATACGCACATAAAAACACACTAAAAGGAAAATGCAAAAAGGGTAGTAATTGCAAATGTAAGTCAACCATTAACTAAGCTATTGGCTTCCCAATCTCAAGTAGTGTAAGCAGAAGATGAATAACACCGTTAAGAGACAAAGGGAAAATGCATTACAAGGGAAAGGCTAACAACTTCTCGCCTTCGCAGAGTGTAAGACAAGAAGGAGCCAAGGTAGGTGATGGGAAGGATCATGCTATAGCGAGAATGGAAAATTCTACAACTATGGCATGATAAAGGGAATTGGGTTTTAAGGGATGGTAGGAAAGCAGTCGGTACCAGTGAAGTGATACTTGTCTAGTATGTCCTTTAATGTCCGACATTCTTTAGTTCGATGTCCAAGAAGATGATGGTATTTGCAATATGGTATGTTAGAGTCTTTAGGACGTATCACCAACCTGTTTGAAGGTGGTAAGAGTATAAGGCCTTTGTTTAACAACAATTGAAGTCTCCTCTCACATTCAGGTGAGGGATGGATAGGAAACTTGAGTTTTTCCAATTTGTAAGGCCACTTTCGTTTACTATTTTCTCCTTTTTCATGAATGGAAGGAGGAAGAGGACCCATGGGGATCCTAGCATCCTTGTCATTGGAATCAGGTAATGGTTGTTCACATAGAAGGAAGATATGCAAGTTAGCAGGAGAATCAAAGATCACTGTACCATCATCGCAAAGTCTCCAATATTCAAAAAGAGGCTTATCAGCATGAGGATGATCTTGATATCCTAATCTTGTTGTGTTTTCTTCTGTTGGTTTTTGTTTGAGAAGTTGGTGAATATTATGTTCATTTGTTATGTCACAACCTTGTTTACTTAGAATAGTAAAGCCTTTTCCATATGTTTCTGCAAGGTTGATCGGTGTGTTTGTAACTTTGTTATCCTAAAATGGTTGAGGATGTGCTTGTTTAGAGGAACTAGGTCCACTTGATGGAGGGAACTTAGGTCCTTCATTGTTTTTAGGATGTGGGTATGCAAAATGATTAGGAGGTGCAATAGTAGGAAAATCTTGTGACTTCATGGATGGGTAAAAGGTTGCATTGGATTCAAAATTATCAAGACATTCGTTAAGAACTTATTCATGCTATCATCATCTTCTCCAATGATGTCTACATCATGAGGAGGAAAATCATGAGTTGAAGGAGCATGAGGAAGCTCAAGGTCATTAGGATCACAACCAAAGGAACAATTGGACATGTCTACTAAGGATTTCAATGAATTCCAAAACTTGTTAAAAGAAAAAGCCATGATGACAATGAATGCAAGTAAACTAAGATGCAAGAAAGAAGAGAAGACAAACAATCTAGAAAATATAACAGAAAGTAACTACAAAAAATAGTAATGCAGGATATACCCAAAAAATGCCTGAAAATGCAGTTTAAAATGTGCAGGTGGACTGATTTGCCCAGGGTGGCAAATGAGTCTAGGTATGATATTTTTTTGTGTTTTTCAGAAAAATTAAAATGATTTCAATGCTTTTCAGATACAGGATGAGGATACAAATGCAGATTTTCAGTTTTTTTATGATTTGATATGCAAAAATGAAGTCTATATGAGTCTTTCACTAATGCAATTTGAGAAACCCTAGGATGCAAAAGCAAAACAAAACCTAATTGAATGTTGATGTAAATGAAACCTAGGATGCAAATCAGAAAGAAAAAGTGTTCAATATGCAGGTTCACCAAAGTGAACCAACAATTTTGAACTTGTTGAACTCTATGAACTTCTCTTGCACTCTTAGGATCTTTCACCTAAAAGAGGAGAGAGATAGAACCCCAATCCAAAATTGAAGTGGTTCACTCAAATAAGGTATTGTATGATGTAATTAAGCCTAAATGTAATGTTGTAAATGCAACTATATAATGAAATTGATTGATTATTGATGCAAAATAATGTAAAATGCAATGTTCGAAAACATAGTGAGATATGCAAGAATGAACTAAAACATGAATAAATGCATAAAAAAATTGAAAGAGGTTGATCAAAGTGCACCTGAAGGTAGATTGCAGACTTGAGAAGATTCTGGAATGCTGGAAAAATTATTGTTGATGACTAGTGGGACTCATTCGCCATTGATGGTAAAGTAGTCCTCCTACTAGTAAAATCTCCTAAAACAGGTTTCCGACTGTCGGGAACTGGAATCTGAAAAAATCACCTTTTTCAGCCTTTAGGTGGGACTCATTCGCCATTGATGGAAAATCAGTCCTCTTTCAAAATTTTGTGAAATCAAAGGTCAATTGTGTAGCTCTAGATCTACACTTGTCTTCTTGTCGGGTTGACGGAGTCAAATTTGCAGAAAACGGACTGTAGGTTGTCTCCAAGCTTGAAATAGGGTTTTGTTGACTTGAAACACTTTGTTGACTTCTTGACCACCTTTCAACACCTAATTGCTTAACAAATCTACATACAAAATTCTACAAACACACATGCAAAAGGGGAAAAATGGTTAAGGGTTAGGGTACAAGGATTTGCCTTGGTCAAATCCCACTTTGGTAATCAAACCCTTAATAAAGAAGTGAAATAAAATGGAGAATGAAATGATGAATAACAACATGCAAATGTCTTAAACTCACCACAACCTTGTTGAAGAAATCTAAAGATATGTCAATGGCTGCTCCAAGATGCTTGATTGAATGATCCAAAGTGTTCAAATGCTAATTGATGTTTAGTGAATGCAAGTAAATGAGGAGATCTTGATGAATGGGGTTAAAATGAGAAGAAAAACACTCATTTATACACACTTATGCCCTAAGTACCCAATAATACCTCATCATAGGCCGACATAAGGTACTTTTAAATAAAAACCCAAAAGAAAATTTGAATTATTTTGAATTTGGAGCCAAGAGGGACTCATTCACCACCCATGGCGAATGGGTCCCACCTTGGGCTTGTCAGTGGGTGTCAGGAATTAAGTTGCATTTAATGTTGTTTGTTAGGCTTACATTCAAAAATACACTTAATTAAGTCTTGTGAGTGCATAAAGGGATCAAATAAAGCATAAGAAAGGTGTAAATAGTGAAAATAAGCCTATGAAAGCATGAAATCTTGTTACAAGACTTTACAACACTTTAGAATAGGACTTGATAAGTGATGAAAAGGCGATTTTTAGGTGAATTATAATGAAAAGAGTCTAGAAAAGTGTAGAAATGTGTTACAACACTTCACAACACCTTCACAAGATACCATGATTTGAATATTTAGGACTTAATGTGAATGCATAAGTTACATTGCAACATTAAATCAAAGCAAAATAGACCAAGCATCATGAGAGAAAGACCTAAAAGACCATGAAAATGTCAATGATCCATTTTTCTATTGTACAGAAAATACTTGGTTTTTGGACATAAGATCCATCCTTTTGCTTGACTCGGGTTGCACAATGAACCAAAAAATTAGTTGATTTTTTTCCTTTGCCACATTGAATCATTCCAAAATTAGAAAAGACTAATTGGGCTAGTTGAGATCTACCACCTCAACCATTGGGTGATATATTTGTAATCCATAACCATTGCGAAGAAAGCATTGAATGACTACCAATTATTTGATTATAGCTTCCATTTGAGCTTTAATGATCCTCACCATTTGAATAAAGATCAAACCCCAAAACTTATAATCAATGTAGCGTAGAGAATAAAGTTTGGTGGGGTTGTTTCTACCCATATATTATGAGAGACCCATTCTAAACTTCTCCCAAATGAAAAAAATGATTGAGGGATTTAGTTGTTTCTTTATCTCTATTAATAGTGAGGATATTGCTTGCCAACATATAAGAGATTTTAAAATTTATTCGGTGGAACCTAACATCCTCTAGGAAATCTTGACTTAACATGTCTTCAATGGCTTTCATCATATCTTCTTATTAGAAGAAAAATACCTTCCTTAACTTGGCTAAAGTGATTTCTCCTATGAAGTTCATCTAGTAGAAATTGTCACCTAACGCCAAAGACTATATGATCACCGAACAACAAAGCAAAGAATAGTAAAACTTCAATGTAGAGCAAGTTATGGCTCACTCTTATGAATTCACACACTTTCAATGTCTTGCCAATTCGATTATAGCTATCACTTGAAATGATGGATTTTGGATTGCTCTATCCCAAGGTTTGATAAGTAGTACACAAGCTTATAAATCCCTCCCTATAGTAATGGGAGATGGAACATTCCTTTCATGAATCAAGAATCTCCAAGGCTTCTCTTAAGATATTTTTTATTTTTCATTTTAAAGATTATCTTTTCTTGAGGCACATAATTATTACAAGCAAATCATCTTCAATAATCACCTTATTTAGAGGACATATGTCTGAGTATGTGTAGACCTAGTAGTATTTCTTCCACCTTTGCCTTGCTATTAATCCTTGATGAAAATGAGGTGGTTTTGATAAATTTTCCATTAGAGTTATGAATGATGCAACTAATTCTTGAAGGATCGAGATTTCCTCTAGATGCATCATCAAAATTCATCTTTCATGTTCTTGTTGGAGGAAGAACCTATTTCATCATTGAAATGTCTGTAGAAATAAGAGTTGATGAAGATACCGAGCCATGAATGGGGATTTTTTTGACCATATGAATTAATTACAAAATGAACATATTTAGATACTAAAATATAACACCAAGCCATGCAAACATCTACCAAGTACTCATAATAACTGGTAGGAAAGGGTTAGAGTTTGGAAATTTGAATTCTAAAATTTAAATCTTGGAGTTATCTTGAGATATTAGGGATTGATCCAAAATATAGAAGTGTTAGTTTTGAGGCAATGAACAAAAGTGGACATAGGCACAAATGTAGGTTAGTAAATAACATATATAGTGAACATATAATAATATGTGCAAATAGAGATGAAATACAAGATAAATGTATGGAAATAAGTGTAAACACATAAAATAGATAAAAGCCAATATCATGTTATAAGCCAAACTTAATATAAGAGTGCTTACTTATGAATATATAATAATATTAAGACATTCCATAAAAATTGAACCCCAAACTAAATGAAATTTAACATAGATATGTTTGTATTCCACCATTACAATACCAAATACCTCTTGAGAAACTAATTTGACGATAAAAAAAATCTCCATTATCAAATCTAGAAATATAACAAGCTAACATTATGGAGTTTAGAAATTTCATGATTTTAATTATAATAAATTTAAAACAAATATTACTTAGCACTCTAAAATTAAAGTTTGAGTAATAATATAATCTAAATCATTTAAAAATAATATAAATCTTATCAAGGATCCCACAAAGAGAGGAATGACATAAAGTTAATATTGGGAGTATATTGGGAGTACCTTGCATGACAATATAGGGAAATTTGCACTTGGGTGTGTAAACAAAGACCATAACAAAAGGATAAGTGTATTTGTAGCCAAAAACTTTTAGATAGGACAAACAATGAAGCAAAGTTTTAAGTTGTATTAATGGGGATTCAATTTAATAGGCTAGTGTGTTGAATGCTGATGGCGTGGATTAGTCTTTTGGCCGGGGTTTGAAGGACTTTGTTCCAATCACGAAATAAGATATAATGGTCAAAGAAAGTGCTAAATAACTATGCAGTTTCATTCAATTAGCTTTCTAGAGATGGTATCAAATGTAGAAAATTTTTGAACACTCTACAAAAGTTTAATAGATGAGATATGACTCCCTTAATACTGATTTCATGGATAAAAATAAATAATTCTTATCCACTCACTCCATTAAAATATGTGTAATTATGAGCCCGCACAAGTAGTAGAGTTGGCTTGGGTGATGGGTTTGCTCCCCATTGGTCTCGAGTTCGACTCTACTCCCGGTTTTAAGAGGCGGGATTTCTTGTAGGCGAGGGATCTCACCCACAGGGGACTAGTCTCGCCCCAACTTGCCCCAGGTACACAAGATACAGACTGCTGGGCCGCTGGACCAGGTCACGAGGACACCCATGTAGTATCAAAAAAAGAAGTGTAATTATGATATAATTTAGTGAAACAAAAAAAATCACTATTTAATAATTGAAATTAAATATAGCATAAATGAAGTATAATTTTTGGAGAATGGATAGTAGTAAATTAAAAGTCCCTTGGGCGGCACAAGTTACAGTCCGTACGAAATGATACATATGACTAATTTTAATCCACTACTCTAGTTTTTTTTTTTTAAATATTAAAAAAACTAAAAACGGTCGATTCGTACTCAAAAAAGCCATGGGACGTGGCTTTAATGCGATTAAGACGCGCCTGATGGGCTGGCATAATGGTAGCACGGTTCATTAAGATAGATAATAATTGTGACAGCTACAGCTTGCGGCCTTTTATTGAATTTTACCCTCGGCTTTGGTGTCTGGCATGCTAGCTAGTTGAAGTAGCTTGTGTATCTCCTATTTGTCTCTTTCCATCCACTTTGCCATTCATTCTTGCTCTAATTAAGATTGCGTGCTATTTATGCACTTCATTTCTGAATACGTGTGCCGGAATAATATATATTTCTGTAATCATTAGATATTAATATCTAAAATTTAATCAAAATTTAAATAAAAATGCCTTAATTTTTAATAAATTTAGACACTCTCATGGCTTGTCTGCATCCCCGTTCACAAGTCACCTCCCCATTCATTCCACAACCGCATCCCTGTACCATTTAGGCCATATTGTTATATAGATAGTTTATCAATGGGCTAATTTTACTTTCATTTGAATATTTTTATATAAAATGTTCAAGGATTAGATTAATTAATTAAATTTTCTAGTTCTAGTGCAGAAAGTTATTACGTTTGACAGAAAATTCATGCATTAATGTTATATCATATTTTAAATTTATCTCTTGCTGGTTTAGACTGTAAAATAAAAATATATATTTGCTATTTCCTTAGATGCAAAATAATTACTATCCATAATATTTATTTAACCTTTTTTATGAAGTGGAGTAGTTGTCAATTCCCAAGCTGTTAGTGGGGTAGTTGTATAGGTGGAAGATCAACCAAAAATTACGTTAACTATTTAACTCTAAGAGTCTAAGCAAATATATATATATATATATATATATATATATATATATATATATATATATATATATGTGTGTGTGTGTGTGTGTGTGTGTGTATGTGTATGTGTATGTAATTTTTATAGGGTTTGGTGGCCGTGTTATTAGTTCCTACTTATAGTGGAGGGCTCGGTTTTTAACTAGTGATTAAACTACTTTTGCTCAGAGAATTAGAAAGTAGCTCAAGGTCTTGTTAATTTAGATTGTGAAGAATTGGGATTGAAACATGCTTAGGAGTCAATTGAGGACAAATTTATTGGTGTTTTATTGGCCTCTATTTACGGCTATAGAGTGTGTGCTAAGTATTATTGTTTCACGAGGCAAGAGAAGGCGAGAGTTCTGAGGTTAGAGTTAATGTTGGTTAGTATTGTTAGAAGCATGGTGAGATTTATGAGCTAGATTATAGTCTTAGAGCCAATTACAATTTAGAGTTTTTGCTTTATCTATGTTTGCATCTGGTTGCAGAGTTCTAATGTTCATTGGAACTTCTCCTTCTAACCTTCTTGTGGATAAGACACTCGAAATCGACATGCAAGAAAGGCATTTGGTTAGGCGGATGGAATTTTTGAACTCTTGGACCTTGTGGAGAAGACACCCATAATTGAATTGTGCAAAAGACATGCACATTTGAACAAGGACAGTTAGAAGGAGAAGTTTTAACGAACCAAATTGTAATTCGCTATATGAAAATGGATTAATCCAAATCATAAAATAATTTGCATATTTTGATGAAGTTTAGGAGTGGCTACTTTAGTGTTTGGATTTCCAGATGCGACATTTATAAAGGAAAAAGTGCAGTAGCACTAAAGTTTCTTGCAAGTCCTGCATCAATGTCATTTTGCGCTTTTGCGGATATTTTCAATGCATTTGAAGCCAATAGAAAGAAGGAGAAAATAAGTTGGGTAAAATTTCGGTATTTTTAAAAAGGAAAAGAGTTTTTGCTTTATCTATGTTTGCATCTAGTTGTGGAGTTCTAATGTGCATTGGAACTTCTCCTTCTAATTGTTCTTGTGCAGATGTGGATGTCTTTCTAGCATGTGGGTTTCAAGTGTTTTATCCACAAGGTCCAAGTCAGTTGAAGAAAAATATGGTCTGGGTGTTTAGTTGTGGGATTTGTTTTTGTCGTGTGAATTTCACTCATGGATATAGTGTAAATAATGGATTGCAATAGTATCATCTTATTAACCAATGACATTAGTAGACAATTGTACATTATTTCATGACAATATCTTCTATATGCTTATTTTTTCCAAAGTGCATGGCATGGCTAAACAATATTGTCAATATGAATTAGAAGAATGTCATGGTATGCATTGGAAAGACACATTGATCAAGAGAGTTTCACATGATCCAACATATTTTGCAACTTGTATCATGCCCCCATGATCAAATTACAAAAATATTAAATACTATTATAATTATATTCATTATAAAATAATACTATAAATATAAACAAATATATTAACAATAAATCCCATTTATAAATATAATAGTAAAACAAGAAATATATGTTATATTAAAATAATATATCTAAACATAAAATGATATGTATATATTTATATCTTGAAGGAAATACAATGTCCTAGCACTCAAATTGCAGCAGTAATGCATTAGGCTGATTCCTTTTACCATAGTTGACCAAGGGGACTTGGTACATGATTGATGTGATGCAGGAGCATCCCGGGATACAATGTCCTAGCACTCAAATTGCAGCAGTAATACATTAGGCTGATCCCTTTTACAATCATTGACCAAGGGGACTTAGTACATGATTGATGTGATGTAGGAGCATTCTGGGTGAACAACAATCAGCATCAACCAAAAACAATTTGGTTTGATTTTAATTCATTTTGGTTTGTTTTTCGGTGTTGCAATTGATTTTCATAGTTCAATTCAAATGCAATTTAGATGGTTGATTTTTTATAGAGGTTGAACGACATTATTGTTACTAGTTGACAAAATGTCACATTCCAAATTTTATTCCAACTAGCATTTTGTTTGTTCGATTCACCAGATGATTTCTTCTTGAGTTCGAATGCCAGATTGATCAAAGCCAATATATGTTTCTTGTAAATTGTTTAAAATTAATTTTCTTTTGTCAGAGATTATTTAGCATGGGAATTTATAGAGCCAAATAGACTCACGCAGTCAACTGAAGATGAAAAGAAGTCAAGGTTTAAAAATGAATGGAAGACAAAAAGTTGCGCAGCCACTTGGAAAGGAAGAGGCGCCAACTTGGGAAACAAAAAGAGAGAAGAAAATATCAGAAAAAAAGGGGTGGCTGCTCACAAGTAAAAAAGAGTTGTGCACAGCATAGAGAAAAAAAAAGGCTGCAAAGAGATGATGTGGGGGCTGTGTAGAATATGAACTAAGAGATTTCAGACTTAAATAAATGGGAATTCATGCTGAGTCAAAAGAAATTGGGGCTGCACAGAGATTATGAATAAAGGCACCATGAAGAGGATAGAATCAGCACCATTTTGAAGACAAATAAAACTTGCAGATGACATGAAAAAGACCACGCTGCCAAGGAAGCATCATTTGAAAATTAAAAATGCAGATTTAGTTTTGGCAGTGGATGTGTGGAATAAAGGAGGAAGTTGCGCAGGGGTCAAGGGAATGAATGAGGGGCAGCGCCATATTAATGGCTGCTAAATTAAAAACAGGAAACATGTAGGTGTGAGGGAGGAAGAATGGGAGGCTGTAAAAGGGGACGCTTGGTAAAATCCATGCAATTTCTAAATTGCAAATGATAGTTGAGAGTTTTTTCGACTTTAATATTATCTTGATAGCCAAAGAAAGTTGCTAGAGAAAATTAATAAATTGAAACCAATTTACAGACTTATTTTAAATTTGAATATATAGTTAGATGTGTATTCTTGGGAAATTCAGTGTTAAAAAGAATTTAAATTGATTTAATTTTGACAATTGTCAAAATTGTGTTGGCTGCGAAATCGTGGAATTGTGTAATTTGAGAAAGATTATATTGCAATATTGCAATAAGACTAATGTGAGAAAGTTTGAAGAGCAGGATGATTATAGGCAGCAAAAGCAGCGATTAATATATGTAAGGGGCAAAAACTATAGTTAACAAGCACTGAAGGGCAGCAAAGTTCTACCAAAAAGTTATAAAATAGTTATGTTTTAAAAAATTAGAAATGAAATTATTGATGAGGTGGGACTATGGTGTAACAAGAACAAATGATTAAGCTAAGGATTGTATTTGTTGTCATAACTTTAGTTCTAGAGAATTCTTAATTACCAATTCTTATTTGTGCATTTGGATATGAATCCAATTGAATGTCTTTCCATATCATTATGGAAAATTTTATTATTGCAACCCTAACTCTAACACTAATTAAACCTTGACCCTAACCTGATTGAACTCGTATTATAACCCTAACTCTAACACTAATTGAACTGTAATCATAACCCTAGGTATTGTTGAAACCTAACCCTAATTGTATCAAAACCCTAGAGAACTCTAATTGAACCCTAACCCTAAAATAAACAATAACCTTACCTTAATTGAACCCTAACTCCAATCCTAGCCCTAATTTAAGACTAATCTTAACCCTAACCTTAATTAAACCCTTATTGAATTGTAACCCTAATTGATCCCTAACCCAAATTGAATACTAATTGAACCCTAACCCTAAGTGAATAGCAACCTTAATTAAACTCCAACCATAACCTTAATTAAACTCCAACCATAATCCTATTTGAATTTTGACCCTAATCATAACCATAATTCAACCCTAACCTTAATTGAACCCTAACCCTAAACATGAGTTCAATTAAGTTTAAGGTTCAAATAGGGTTAGATTTTAATTAAATATAGGTATAGGATTGAATTAGGATTAGGGTTGGGGTTGGGGGTAAAGATTAAGGTTCTATGATAAAGCTTGGGGTTAGTGTTAGGGTTCAATTGGGGCAAGAGTTAGTATTAGGGTTAGGGTTATGGTTCAATTAAATTAATGTTAGTTATAGAATCATAGTTATGTTTAGGGTTGGATATAAAATTAGAGTTAGGTTTGAAGTTAATTAGTGTTAGTTTTAGGGTTGGGGTTATGGTTAGACTTATAATTAGTAATAATATTGGGATTAGATTCTATCACTTTAATAAAAAATAATCTTCTATAAATTCATTCATTTTTTAAAAAAATTATATAATTTAAAATATTTTCAAATTTACCTATGTTGATATATGAGAGATATAAATCTAAATTCTATACCATTTATAAATTTAAATTATATATTAAATTGTTAAAAAATTTAAGTTGCTTATAAATAATTTTATGTGTTCTTATAATTAACTTGACATTGTGTATAAAAGGTTTAAGTTATGAATCTTATAATATACAAAATAAATTTGTTTTCAATGAACATTTATTTGTTAGTTTAAAAGGTTCAATTAGGGTTAGAATTTAATTAAAATTAGGTATAGGGTTGAATTAGGATTAGGGTTGGGGTAAAGATTAAGGTTCTATAATAAAGCTTGGGATTAGTGTTATGGTTCAATTGGGGCAGGGCTTAGTATTAGGGTTATTAAATGTTTTATTAATGTTAGTTTTAGAATCATAGTTATGTTTAGGGTTGGATATAAAATTAGAGTTTGGTTTGAAGTTAATTAATGTTAGTTTTAGGGTTGGGGTTATGGTTAGACATATAATTAGTGTTAGTATTGGGGTTAGATTCTATCACTTTAATAAAAATAATCTTCTATAAATTCATTCATTTTGTTTTGAAATTATATAATTTAAAATATTTTTAAATTTACCTATGTTGATATATGAGAGATATAACAAATCTAAACTCTATTATATGTTGTTAAAAAATTTAAGTTGCTTATAAATAATTTTATGTATTTTTATAATTAACTTGACATTGTGTATAAAAAGGTTTAAGTTATGAATGGTATAATATAAAAAATAAATTTGTTTTCAACGTTTATTTGTCAATTTAAAAGATGTTGTTGCAATCACTAATGATTAATTTTTTCTTGATGGTTAAAATAGATTGGTAAGTAAATTTATTATAATAAGTAAATTTATCATTGATTTTTTCTTGATAAGTAAATCAATATTTCATAAATTTATCTATAATTCTTATTAAATTTTTCTTATTTTTATTAAATTATATTTTATTAAATTGTTAAAAAAATTAAGTTGTTTATGTGTTTTTATAATTAATTTGATATTGTGTATAAAAGGTTTAAGTTATGAATGTTATAATATAAAAAAAATTGTTTTCAATGTTTGTTTGTTAGTTTGATGTGTGAATAATGTTGCATACTAGTGATTAAATTTCTCTTGATTGGTTAAGTGATATTGTGCAATTATTCTATGTTAATTTAATGTTATGAATGCTATATAATATAAAGAAAAATATTTCTAATATATTTTTAATGCATCTTTATATTTTATAAACAAACATCTAAAATAAAAAGTGTGATTGTAAAAAAATATAACTTAATGAGTAAACATACATTTAAAGTTAAAAGTGAAATTATAAAACAAATTGTAAATTTATTTTATTTTTCTTTTATTAAGAATTATCTTTTAATATTATAAATGTTAGTCTACTAATCTCTAATAAAATTTATAACTATTAAAAATGATTACACACAATAAATTATAAATTCTCAAATCAAATTGAATTATATATATCATAATAAAATATTTTGAACTAATAATTTAGTAATGTTTTATTTTTATTTTTGAACTTTTTAAATTTTATATCTATGATATGGATGCTAATAAAAATAAATAAATGATGTTCATTAATAAATTATAATTGAATTATATTTTAGAATAAAATACTTTGAACTAATATTTTACTCATAAAATTATTTTATTTTTATTTTTCAAATATTAAATTTTATAATTATAATAAGATGCAAAACAAATTAAAAAAAATCATTAACAAAGTAAATCAATATTTTATTTCAATGTAAAGCAATATAAATCTTTAAAAGATTATTATAATCAATGGTTGAGGTGACTATATAAATTAAATGCAAAAGGTTTGGAATATTTTTTATTACCCACCATTCCATAGTAATCGTGAATGGAAGTAATGGAAGCGCCAAAATCGCTTATATGGGGTGAAAATTGTGTAACAATTGAATTCAAGAGAATTGATTTTTGAAATATATTTTGTTATATAATTTGCATCTATACATTGATAATAGATTGAAAAATTCAAATAGAAAAATTACTCAAGTTCTCATTGGTTAAAATGAGAGTTATTAATAACTAGTTAAATTCTGGTGGTGCCTATAGTTCCCTCACAGAACTAATAAAGGTGGTTGTGGATTAGTTAATAAAGAAATAATAATTAACGTATGAACAACCATGACTCTTTTAAAGTGTGTCTATTGTTAAATGAATGAATGTGACTCTCCCTACCATGGAAGATATAAAAGGGGGAATAGATAAGGGGGGAGAAGCATCAAGGAAGAAATAAGAGGTCTGATGTGGAAATAAGAAAATAGAGACTAAAAACAAATAATCATCTGCCCTCAGAGAAAGGGCAGTGAATCATCTTCAGGAAACACTTATTCTGAGGCTGATATCTGCAGATTATAGAAAGCAAATCAAAATTAATAATCTGCATTCAAGGAGAAAAATATAGAAGTTAGGATTGAGATAGCAGCAGCAGTTGATATACTCAGAGATTGGGATGCACTCAAATACATATATGTATTTAATATATATATATTTGATCAACATGGAATAGAAATAAATTAGAAATAAGTTTGTATTCAAATAAGCAACAATATGAAAGAGGAAATAAATAAGAAGTCTGGAACATATTTCTAAGTACAACAACAACAATCAGATAAGTTCATAAATAATATATATATAAGGTATATGTGTGTGTGTGTGTATGTGTATTGTTTACGATTATACAATAATGATGCTTGCGGCAATTATTGGGTCTTGTAAAGTAATTATGGTTCTTTAATATGAATATCATTAATAGATTCTTATGTGCTTGATTTACGCTAACAACATCCTTTGAATATAAAGGATAGATCAGTTGAAGGAGAAGAACATACAAACTAGTGAACACAATGGAAACCAGTCCATTTCATCACAATAGATTATTATTATCAGATATATATATTTTCAAGGGAATACTAGATATATTTTTTTCCAATCACTGTTTTACATATGAATACATATTGCTTATGGATAATAAAGAATATTTAAGTATACACTCTTATGATAGAATATGAGATATGTTTGATTGATTGAAACTCACCTTATAGGAAGGGCTTGAGGTTTAAGCAAAAGGGGTAAACAAGGCTAAGTAAGTAGGCTATTCTAGAGTTGATTGTAATGGCTCTTAGGACCAGGGGGCACTTATGCAGAGAGCCAAGTAACCCACTTATGACCCCCGCCCAATTCCACAATATGGCAAGTGCCTTTAGGGGGTTGAGACAATGATGGGAAAAGAAAATACAAATCGCCAAGAGGGTTGTGGTAGACATCCTCTTAGAGTTGGTGTAGAAATGGATTTAGGCAGACCCATCATGTCTCTTCTCCCAAATCCTAATATGCTTGCATTATTAATAATCTATGGATGTGATGTAATTTCTTAACTCTAATAAGTAAGCATATATATACATATTTGAATATATTGTTCATGTGGTGATTGCAAGATTCAAATAAAGGAGTGCAACATTAAAGAGATATTTATTTGGTAAGATGAACCCCTAACCCTAATTTGTTGCAATTTGTGATAAATGGGAAAATTCTAGGGAAAATTTGGAGAGGGACATTACAACTAGACACTTAGAACAAAATTTTCAACTCGCTTGGACCTTGCGAAGAAGACATTGGGAACTGACACACGGGAAAGACATTTAAATGTGCACAAGGATAGTTAGAAGGAGAAGTTCCAATCGATTGAATTGTAATTGGTTGTAAGACAATGGATTAATTCAAATCATGACACAATTTGCATTTGTGATGTAGTTTAGGAGTGACTACTTCAATGTTTGGTTTTTTGGATTTGTCATCTATAAAGAAAAAAGTGCATACTTAGCACTTAAGTTTCCCATAAGTCCTATAGTGATGTCACTTTTCACTTTTGTGAATATTTTTGGTGCATTTGAAGTCGACAGATGAAAGGATGAAATCCCACTATATTTTAAAAAGGAAAGTTTTGGCTCTGCGAGGATAGTAATGCCAAGTGAAGCAACATAAAGTGCATCATCTATAAAGGAAAAAACACAAACATAATTTGAAAAATAATCTTAAGCAAAAGTATGTGAGTGTTGTGGTTTCTATTGAGGGCAAGATATGTATATGTCCATGCACATGCACATGCACATAACATATATACACATACACATATGCACATACATATTCACATATACATATACACATACATGTATATATGTATATATGTATCTGTATATATTTGTAAGTATATCTGCTTGTATATACACATATAAGTATGTATGTGTGTTTATATATAGACATATATGTATGTATGTGTGTGTATATTTGCATATATGTATTTATGTGTGTGTGTGTGTGTATATATATATATGTATGTATGTATGTATGTATGTGTTTGCATATATGCATGTATGTATGTATGTATGTATATGTATTTGTGTATGTATACACATACACATATATATGTATGTATGTGTGTCTGTACATGTATATATAGATACATATACATACATACATATGCATATATATAGATAAATGTATATATGTATGTACACACACATGTGTGTGTATATATAGCCGATAGGTTATATCATGTGTGAGCTTTCCACTAGAAACAAATCTCACATTGTCAAAAAAACCACTGGGTTGCTATTAAATCATGCTAGTTTTTAGTTGTCGTTAGATGAAATTTGATTTTTCAAATCCGATTTCAGTTGCTAGAAGTGTGAAATCTTGACTCAAGCTCAAGAATCTAATAGCTCTAAAACCCATATATTTTTGGATTGACTTTTAGTTTATTGTGAATAGATTTAAGCAATAGTTGTAGGGAGATTGGTTTTGCTTTCAATTTGTTTTTAGATTTGATTGTGTTGGAGTTTTTTTCATCAATGTTTTGGATCATACTCTCGATCCATCATTAGGATGGTAGAGAGAAAGAGGAAAAAAATGACTAACAGTAGAGTGTGATCGAAACGTTGATAAAAAAAAGCTCCAACACAACAAATCTAGAAATAAGTTGAACACACTACATATCTATATATGTATGTATGTATATATTTATACACACTACATACATATATGTGAATATCTATGTAGCATAGATACATATGTATGTTTGGCAATTCGTTACAATTGTAGCATTTGAAGATGAAAGTGTGTTTATCTATGTAATAGATACATTTGTATACAACAACACACCATTTAGCGTAGTATCTGGTTAGGGTTAATGTATATATATATATATATATCATTGACAAACTATCATAGTTGTGGCACTTGGACTTGGAATGGTGTGACAAAGTTGATAACCTCCCTAATACCCTTGACAATCTGTCACAACTACAACTCTTAAAATTGTGTAGAAATTTAAATAACCTTCACGATATTATTGGAAAATGTCACAACTGCAACACTTGAACATGGAAGAGGGTATAAGCTTAAATAACCTTGCTAGTACCATTGGCAATTTGTCACAATTGCAACATTTGAATATGCAAGGGTGTAAAATCTTAAATACTTAAACTAGCAATCACACCTTGGTGTGCAATAGGTACGCCAAAGAGGTGTGGAAGCTCAATGAGGGATAATTGTGGTCTGTTAGTTGCATAACTTTTTTTGAAATACATGGGGTCAATTGGTAGGCCATTTATATGAAGTATAAACTTGGTAAAAAAAATAATATATAACTAAATGTTTTTTTTTTCTTTTGCAAATGAACCAATGAAGATGGAATACATGAAATATGTATATAAAAGAAAGAAAGTTTTGTACAATTGCAAATGATACATCTTGAATGAAGATTGAAAACATGAAATATGCATATCAAAGAAATAAAGTGTTGTACAATTATATAATTGAATTGGAAATAACAAAACAAAAATGTCTTTTCTCCCATTTTGCATAGGTGTAAGTTGCAAAATATATAGATTTGGTCGTTTAGATCAAGAGTCAAACTTGGGAAAAAAATTGAGCAAAGTAAGGAAGCAATGGAAAGCAGATATGTAAATAGTGTTTTTAAAAATAATACTTAAAATTGAATATTGAACATTATTCTTTGGAGTATTTTGAAAAAGTAAAGGGAAAGTTTGTGTTAATGATTGTATAAGATTTAAAAAAGAAGGATTAAATAAATTATGGAACAAACTTGGACATCTTGGAATTTTATTTGAGCATTTCAAGAGATTGCATGTGACAATGACATCCATCGCTCTTCATTTATTCAATGAGAAACATACAGGCTTTTTTGCATGTGTGCATATCTTTGGAATGTGAACATAGGGTGTATGCAAAGACCTGCAAGTTCACGAACTCTTGAAATAATTGTGAATGTTAACCCTTGATGGTCAATGTTGTTGATGTCAATTGTTGCCATTTGAAGTGTAAGGCCTAGTGGTTTGTGTATTGTTAAGGCCCATGCCATTTTAAGTGGGATTTGGCGTTGGCTGCCATAGCTCAATGGGGTTATAGGGACATTTTTGGGTTGTTGTGATCCCAGACTAGGCCTATGTAATGATTGAATTGAACAATAACAAATAAGGGAAGTTGAGGTGGCTTTTTGCTATCCTTGTATACAATTGTTTTGGCTTGTCTAAGTGCACCATTGAGAAGGCCTATTTCAACCCAAAGATTTGAACATAACATAACCACCAATCCATACACAGGAGAATCTTAGATTGGAGTTGTCCTCCATCTGGATTTAAGCTTGTTGAGTCCCTTAGTTTCTTTGCAGTGGAAAAGGAAACAAGCATTGCTAAAGGCAACAACATGAGTTTATTATGTAGTGAGACCATTTCATTTGTTGCAAATAGATGTATGGAGGATAATAAAGTAGATTGTTCTATAGAGGTGAGTGAGGAGCTCAAGCATGACATTAATAGTTGCTAATTTATAATTGTAGGTTCAACTTTTTGTAAATTATAGAGAAGTTCACGAAAAAGAATGAGTATGATCCTCATCGCTTTGACGAAATATTTTGTTCAATGTGATATTTTTTGTGAAACTATGCCATAATGTTCCCCCATATGAAGAAGCATACATAGGGATGTCTTTGACTAGTGGTAGTTGGCCAAGGTCATCGAAGAGCATGACTAAGCGTCCTCCAAAAGGGATTTGGTTATGTGTAGGGAAAGCTTTGTGTAACCTCATGTCTATACGTTGTAGCAACTTTGGACCTATGAAGCTCATTTCATCTATAAGAATGTAGTGAATGAAGTACATTCTTTCTTGGAAGGTTGCAAGTGTTTGTCCTTGTAGGGGGTCATTTCCTAGATCAATATTCGAAGTACAGAATGAATTGTTGATCCTTTTATGTCGAATGTTGCAACACTTGTAGGTGCAAGAAGTATTTATGGTGATTGGTTGTTGGGGTTGAACTCATGAGTGGGAACTTGATGCTTGTTATTAGGTGTGACTTTCTGATTTTTGCAATTCCTTGAATAGTTAATTTTAGCGTGGCTACAAAGTGTTGGAAGATAGGTGTGACACAACTATATCAAATGCTTTTTTTTGTTCAATAGATAGTCCATTGTGGGTATTTTGATTGTGCATAGGGGAACTTGAAATGTTGAGTGGTTGGAGTCTATGAAAGCAATAGCCATCCATTTTTGTAGTGGATTAAAGTTAGGAGCTCCCTAGTCATGGTTTAGGTCTAGTTCATGTTGACCAAGCATGTCGAGTTCATCTAGCTGGAAAGGAAGGCCTTGGTGTAGAATCGACAAGACTTGCCATTCACTTTAGTTGTTCTCTTGCAACTCATCTCCCTCATTGGAAGGTGTGTCGGTATCAGGTTCGTTATCTTGTTTTTTTGGTGTGTGTCGCACATGCTATGGATGGTAACTACATGAGAACCTCTCATACTGCACTATAATTTGAGCGATGGATGTGTTAAAATCATTTTGAATACTACAAAATGGTTGGTAGAGTAGTTCACTCCATAAGTTGTGAGAAAAATTGTCATCTTTTGCAGGGATAGTTGTGAACCATGGAGAGACTCGAACCATGGTTGTTGTAGAGCTCTCTTTCCATTGGTTGCACTATCGATATGCTTTGAAGCTCCATTTTTGTGTCACATCAATAAGTGACAGTGTCTCTAGATAGATGGGTTGTGCCATGTAAGCATCAATGTAGGTTGTGGATGTGGATGTGGATGTGGATGTGGGTGAGGTTGGAACATGTTGAATTTTTTTGTGGTTTACATTTAAAGAAAAAATGTCTTGCTAGATAGGGAGAGTGGTAGTTTTAGTAGAAGGTGGCAACTATGCTAGGCACCAATATCATGATACATAAGGCTCTCAACAAGTATTTTTCATAAAGCTATTTGGGTTGGCTTATCAGGCTCAAAATTGGTTGAAATGCGAGAAAGCATTGTGTGATATTTTTTGGATTTTTTTTTAGGCTTGGTTGCATATTTTGCAATGTATTTGAGCATTGCATCGATTGAGAGAATGGGTTGGCAATCTACGTTGGATCTCCAAATAGAGTGGATAGTTGGGTTGTGAAGATTCAAACGATCATCATTGTGAGCAGTGTGTGTTTGGGTTGGCCATTATCAACATTTGTAAGGCTTGATCTATCTTGCATGCTTGAAGGGGCTTTATAACAACATTCAAGAGATGTTCCTTTTCTCCTCAGACATGTAAGTAAGGTACACTTTGTATAATGTTGAACACAATTGAGTAGTTCATTGTCGTAGGTGGAAGGGTTGGATAGCATAATTATTCTTGTGTCAATTAAATAAGGGTTATTGATAATAGATCAAGAAAATGTTTGGTTTTTCAAAGGGAGGGGTTGCGGGTTCCATGTGCAGAGACATATCTGTCATTGTAATCAAGTGTATTTTGTATTGGTTTAAGGTTATTCTATTGTAATTTGACAATTTTAGATGTTTCTTTTGGCATATGGATTATGGTGTTGTCATTGATGGAAACCTAAGTCATTGATCCAGTCCGCATTGCAGTACTGACCATATCAGAAGACATAGTAAAGAACAGGGTATGCGATTGAAGTTGAAACTATCAGTCTATTTGCATTTACCAGTTTATCAATTTGGATTGTGGATCTCAAGGAAGGTCAATGGGTATCTAGAATGTCTTATCCTCAATTTTTGCGTCGTCACATCAAGTGGTGTACGAGTTGGGAGATCTGGTCATTTGATTTTCTATTCAACAGTGCTAGAAGGCCTTCTAAGTGAATATGGGATGTTGTGGATGTTCAAGGCGAAATTATTTGGAGTATTTTTGTATTGAAGATTTTGTTTTGGGTCGTCACTATGCTATGGCCGACTTTGGTGGATGCGCATTAAATTTTATTCATGATTTGAGCCGACAGTTGGTAAATATTTTCTATTTTATTGAAGACAACATATAGCGGTTGAATCCTTGGTAGCAGATATATATAAGAGATCGGTTATTTCATTTTGGTGTGTGTTTGTGATGTGTTGATGTATGTAGCGAATGTTAGAAAGTCAATTGAGTGATTATGCATAGTTTCATTTGTGTAATAAAGGATTTTGTGAAGCCAATTGAGATAGAACAGAGCGAAGTGCATAATCAAATAGAAGGACCAAAATCCTATCCATGAGCCTAACTAAAACTATAATCAGGCATTTGTAGATGCTACTTTCTCAGTTCAACCTTTTTGATGTAATCCAAATCTTTGTAAGGCAGTGAGCCTTCCTGATTTTGAGCAGTGAGCTCTAGGCAGTGTGCTTGAATGCAAGTGCATTCCTATTTTGTAAAACATTTATATTTGAGTACTCAAATAGTGGATTGACCTCCACCATGGTTTTTCCCCTAATAGGGTGTCCATGTAAAAATCCTTGTGTTATGGCGTTGTGGCTTATTTTTTTATGTTCATGCATCTTTCTTTTGATCGAATGTTGGAGGCACTTGAGAGATCGGATTAATAAAGTTAAAAACTGCACAACACTGATTCACCCCCCCTCTTAGTGTTGCTTGATTCCAACAACTTCCTTGAGCCAAAGAAAACTATGGATATGGGTAGAGCCTCTGTGTTTTTTTTTAGACTACAGGAATCGGTCAGGTATCTGTCCCCTATAAACTACAGTGTGCTTGGTAAACTTTTTTTCATGTGACTGGTGGCACTGGCTAGAGGGTAGAGCCTCTGTATTGCCATTCATACTCGGTGAAAGTTTTTTTAGCAAGTAGTAAAAAAAGGAATGAAATGTAAAAATATGATATGAGAAAGGTTATACTTGTACCAATAGTTAGCTGCATGAAGAATTTTTTGCAAGATCTCTTCACAAAATGCAGTAAATCTTTGGTGCATGTAAAGTGCGATAAGGTGTGGATTTTGAACTATATTTTGTAATCTCCATCTAGAAGCATCATGAGGATTTATGGGTGCAGTAGATGGCATGAAATTATGCAAGTCTATCCATTTAGTATCTGTTGCACTAAGGGTAAAGAATAGTGTTGGGCAACCAATTTGAATGACCATGTTATATAGCTCCAGTGATGCATAAGTATATTAAGTATGAAGTACCTAAATCATGGGTGTTGGCTAAACCTATTATCATGGTACTTTAGAAGATGGATAACATATTCATGTAGTTTTTAAATTTCTTTCATATGTTAGAAGATGGATGACATAGTTGGAAAACTCACCAAGTACTTAGCGGGGATTTTTTTTTTGGAACAAGTACTTCCAAGAAAAAAATGTCATCCTTGTTGGTAGAGCTTTCAATGAGTCGGTCTCCAAACCCAATGAATACTCATAAAAATTTGGTGAGTTTGTGCAAGAAACTTGTTGGATGTGGAAAAGGTAACTCTACATAGAAAAATCATGCAAAAAATATGGCAAAGACACTAATAAAACATTATTTTTTCATACAAATTATATTTTGTTCTTTGTATTTTTATAAATAAATAAATATTTTTAGTTGTCAAGTAGGAAATTTTTTATTTGTCAAGTTTGAGTTGAGACTAAGTTTGTGAGCTATTATGTAGTCTACAAATGTTGTACATTTATGGTTTAGATTAATTGATTTGCATCAAAACATTGAGCCTTCTTTCTTCGTATCTAGTCTCAATTACAATCCTTTTGTTGACACTTAATCGAGGCATGATATTTACAGAAATAAATGATTTAATTAAACATTGCTTCAGGGCCTAATTTGAGTGGATGTATATTATCTGCTTATCTTATAAGACAAGCATAATTGAAATTTCTAAAAAGTAACTTTATTTAGATATTTTATTTTCAATGGATTTTTAATAGCTTTCTACTATCAAAATGAGAATGCATCAAATTGTAAATGAATTTTGAATCTACGTCATTTACCAAGTTGATTTTGAATAAAAGAAAAAACTAGTAGCTATTTTGCAAATGATAGGAAGTTTCCTTATATCTAGATTTCTAATGGTGGACATGTACACATTTAGATGCTTCTATCAAAAAACAAAAGCAAATCACAATCATTGTTAGAAGTCTTAAACTTCACAAGACATAATCTAGTTGCTACAAATGATGCTTAAAAACTTGTCTTTTATAACTTTATCTATTGTAGTTCTTAATTGGGTGAACAAATATTTCAAAGAGTGAGCAAATGCACTCTCATATAAATGATTAGAGATTTAACTTTGGCCACCCTATTACAAGATATATTTAATATTGTGCAATACATTTTCACATTCCATGATAACAAGTGTATTTTTTTTGTATTAAATATCGTAAACTTTAAAGGATTACACAGTCATTAGCTAGAAAGACCACACAAGTTCATATATACACATTAAAATGCAAACTATTTTAAAGAAATCCTTGAACTATGTAGTATTTAGCTACTAGCTCTGCTTAGATACATTTACCATTACATGATAGCATGGCATAATTTAATCTCTTATAATGACTTGTTAACATAATAAAACAACCATTTTTCAAAATATTATATACTTCCTCTTTTATCTGATACTCCATTTATCACTATTGTCTTGGTGGAATTATGTCGGATTTTCCCTTGCAATGGTGGTTTACCTCTTTGTCCTATGACACTTCTCGGTGATTTGTTGTATTCCTTTTGAAATTCTAAATAGCATCTCATGAATGGGGTATTATTAGCTTTATTGAGATGTCAAAGCCTTCCAACTTTAATCTTTGTCCTATGGAAATCCTCAACTCCTTCCTTTAGCAACTTCACAAGTTTGTCCTTTGAGTTCTCCATAATGGTTGTTACCTGCACAATAATATTGTGAAACAAGAGTCTTCTAAAAGACTCAGTAAGTACCCTCCTAGTACCCTCAAAAATATCCTCATTTATAGCCTTCCATATTGCCCATGAGATATCAAATGATAAAGTAAGCCAAAACAAATTATATGCCAAATTTAAATTTTCTACAAAACCAAAGAGAATCTCTTGCCAATTTATCTTGCCTTTGTCCCCCCATCCCATAAGTTTATCCAAAAACATGTTTCAAATCTCTTTTGTACACAAAGATTCAAAGAAGATATGTTTAATGCTTTCAGGTTGTTTATATACATAACATATGCTCAAAATTGAAGAGGAAAGCTTAAAAGGAAGTTTTTACAACATAAGTAACCATTTAAAGCAAGCAACCTTAGGTTCTAATATATTAGACCACAACAAATTGAAGGATTTTTACCATTGTGTATTTGAGAAATCTATATTCTAACATTTGTTTAGATAGAATAGAAGATCTTGTGAGAAATTTAAGGTTTTATAAATCACTTTAGGTTTTAATTTTAGAATCTTAGTACCATCTACACGAGTGATATTTTCAATCAATTAATTATCCTTTACATTGTAACCATGGAACTAAATGTTCCTACAAACCTCCCTAAGGATAGAGAAAGTTCTTTAAAGTGATGGAGGAAGCTTGAATTCATGTAATGTCCCCTTCTCGCTGACATCAATTGTCAGAGGAGATTAGCCTATAATTCTGACCCTCATAGGGTAATAAGGATGGTTAGGGGGTCTTCTGGGGATTGTATCATCTCCAATGTTCAAAGACTAACAGCTTTGGCTTTCGTTTGAAGTCTCCAGGACTCCGTATACTCAACTTACTATTTATAGTAAGTCAGGAATGGATAAGAGAGGGACCCTTACTATTTTTAGTAAGGTGTGTGGTCATATGCAACTCCATCAACTCAGCTCCCAGTTCATACGGCGCTCAGAGATAATGAGTACTCATGGAGATATTAATGTTTATTTGGTGTAAATAAACATTAATTATTTAAAAGTTTATAATATTAAGTTATAACTTAACTTAATATTAAGGGTCAAGGCGTCATTAAAAGGGGGGCATTTATTTAATCATTTATTGGGCACCAATTTCCTAAATTCTTCATAAAATATTAAAAGATGCAATAAAATAACATTTTAATGTTATTAAATGGCTTTTTATGGAGAAGTTTGATTTTCTCTTGAGAGCTTATATAATTCACTTTGGAGTTATTTTTTGGAAGGAGATTGAGCATTGGTGTTGATGAGTTTTGTATAGGATTAGTTGTTTGTTGGTCATTAACTGCTGAGAATTCATCATAGAGGCTTCTAGATACTGTAGTGACCTCTTGTTCCTTCTTCTCTTTGTTCCATGATGTAGACCTCTTAAAAATGGAAGCCATATGTCCCACTACTCTGTCTAGTTTTGCAGGGTCTGAAATCAATTCATTTATCCTTTTCTGATTTTCATCCAACTTTTTCAAACTTTGTTTCAGCTTCTCCATATTTTTGTCCCACTACCTCTGGGAAATAACCATGTTGTTTAACTAAAACTTTTGAATTGCAGTTGAAACGTACCCAAGAGGTTGGAAGGAAACCGCTCTAATACCAATGTAAGAACAGTTTGTGCCCTTATTTTTTATGCTGATTTTTTTGTTTTGTGTGTTTGATGTTTAATGAGGGTTTTCTGCTTTTTTTTTGTGTTTTCTTGAAATATTTGCAAGGAAATAAAATGCAAAACATAAAAGAATACAAGCAACTATGATAATAACTCCTCCACTATATGTTTATTTGATCATTATTCAATAGAGCAAGTTATTACAATCATACCCGGATTAATTTGCAAACATGCAACTGTTGTTCACAACTTCAGCCAAAAAAGCAAACTCACAACAGGTCCAAATCTCCTTCAATATGTTGCCTTTTTTATCACAAGTGTTGTGGTTGGTTTCCTTAGGTCTGGGTGCCCTTTGAGTGATTTTTTTATTATTTTTTTGAGCCCCTCATGACAAAATTGTCCCTCTTCAAGAGGGTTGACCCCTGCTGTAAATGAAGGCTGTAAATACTTAGTCGTACCTCCTCTTGAAATCTGATTTTTATTTTATCAAAGGCAATCTGCAATCACCTACCCTTGGACTTGAGAAACCTTGAACCATAGAATCAAACCCTTGGTGCACGAGTATTGTAGCACGGCACTATATCGTGGGTACTGTAGTGCAAGTACTGTAGCACTACTATTCACGTCACTGTAGCAACAAACATAAATTTGATTTGCAAATGATTAAATCTTAATCTTCCACAATTTTTAGATCTGCAAACATATAACCTTGAAACCAATTTCCAAGGTTATAATTACAATCCCCAATGACCAACATAATAGAACCAATGGTAGCCTCAATGGAAAAAAGGTCAACAGTGGTAGCAACAAAACATGAACTATCAACAACTTATGCTTCCTCCTCAACCCCAATAGCAATCCATTATGCCTCCATCAAATCCTACATCCTAGCCACTCAAGCCACCTCAAATACCTACCCAATCTGCACCTAACCCTAACAACAAGCTTGTTCAACAGGCTTATACTAATGAAGATATGCAATACCCCACATATGGGGTATAAGTGAGTGATGTCCACCTCAGATCAAGAAAACAACTTGCTGGACCTTCATCCCCTCAAATAATTGAGATGGAGGATGAGGAACCTACAGTTGAAGCTTCAAACAAAACACCTTTGGAACCTGAGTCAAATTAGGTACACCAAACTACCTCAAGTCCCAAGCCTTCTTTTCCTAAACGCTTAGCTATTCAAAAGAATCACACACAAGCTGAGATAGACCTGCTAGGTCAACTTAGGGACATCAATATCAAGATCCCTCTCATCTAAGCTATTAAGGATATTCCAATCTATACTAAAGCAGTCAAGGACCTATGTCTTAAGAAACCAGGAAGGAAAAGGAAGGATCCTCAGACAATATAAGTCTTAGGAAACTTTGCAAACATCATGTTAGGGAACATAACCGTCCCTAAGTACACAGACCTTAGTAGTCTAGTAGTGGACATTAAGATTAATGGGACCCTTATTAAGAACACCTTAATAGACTTAGGTGCAACAATCAATGTTATGACTAAAGAAACAATGCAATTACTTTAGTTAGCCAACCTTATACCTACACAAACTGTTCTACAATTGGCTGGTAGGTCATAGTTAATCCTAAAGGAATCATTGAAGATTTGGTTGTTGCTTTATATTCTTGGGAATGCCCTGCTCATTTCATAGTTTTACAGCCAAACATTAATCTTGTAGGATACCCACTCATCGTAGGTAGACCCTGGTTAGCTACAACTGATGCATTCACAGGCTGTAGATCTGGAAATATGATAATATCTAATGGGATGGTGACCAAGAAATTGGTCCTCTATCCTCCAACCCAACCTTATGTTGATCTTGAGCAAACTATTTGGCCCACTTTGGATGAGGAAGACAATTATTCCCTATACACATTGATGGCCATAGAACACAACCCACTATTGGATGATCAAGATGAAGATGAGCTCATTATATACATAATTTGGAATGATTGTGATAGGAGCCCACAACAACAGGACTGTTTCACATGCCTACAAGACCCCTTACAAAGTATTATACCCACCAATTCCTCAAAAGAAATATCTCAAATCTTTCATTCCTTACTTCCACAATAGTGTGTGCCAATTATTCCAAGCCTTGACCTCTCATCAGTGCAAGAATCCTCCAAAGAATTAGAAGTAATGCCAGGAAAAATGTTGAACATAAACAATGCCTTGACTAAAGAGTAGCAAAATTCTCTACACACAATGTTGCAGGCACGTGCAATATGCATGGGATTACCATGATATGAAAGGCATAGATCCTAACTTATGTATGCATAGGATCTATATCAATGATGGTTATAGACCCATTAGACGACCTCAACAATGAATGAACCCTGCCTTGAGAGAAATAGTGAAAGTTGAACTTCAAAAACTCCTTGATGCAGGATTTATCTATCCTATATCTAATAATGAATGGGTCTCACCTTTGGTAATTGTTCCCAAGAAAGGTGGAAAATGGAGAGTTTGTGTAGATTATAGGGAATTAAATACAACCACTAGGGAAGACCACTTTCCATTGCCCCTCATAGATCAAGTGCTTGACTCTTTAGCTGGGAAGAAGTACTTTTCATTCATAGATGGTTTTAGTCGCTACAATCAAATAAAAACTTCTCTAGAAGATCAAGACAAAACTACATTCACCTGCCCTTGGGGTACCTATGCCTACTTTGTTCTTCCCTTTGGTTTATGCAATGCTCCAACAACCTTTCAAAGGGCAGTGCTCAACATCTTTTCTGATTATGCTTATGACTGTATGGAGATATATATGGATGATTTTACCACATATGGGAAGACTTATGAAGAAGCCCTCAACAATTTGGAAAAGGTATTAAAAAGATGTAAATAACACAACTTGTCACTTAGCAATGAAAAGTGCTTTATAATGATGCCCCATGGAATTTTTTTAGGGAACTTTATATCTAGTGCAGGGATTCAAGTTGATTTGCATAAGATATAAATTATTTCTACATTAATTGTTCCATAGAAGCAAAGAAATATCAAAAGTTTTTTTGGCCATGGGGGCTACTACAAGAGGTTTATTAAAGACTTTAGTAAAATTGTTGCACCATTGTTTTTTTTACCAAGTACAGACATTGAGTTTGAGTGGACATCAGAGTGCCAATACTCCTTTGAAGAGCTGAAGAAAGCCTTGAATCAAGCACCTATTTTGAGGGGGCCAAATTGGACCTTACCCTTTCATATACATACATATGCTTTAAATTTTGCCATTGGAGTAGTTTTGGGTCAAAAAGAAGGTAACAAAGAGTATGCAATTTACCACATCAACAAGAATCTTCAGGGAGTAGAGTTGAATTATACTATAACAGACAAGGAGATGTTGGCAGTAGTGTATTCCATCAATAAATTTAGGCGTTACATTACTAGTTATTCAATTTTTTACCATATAGACCACATAGCTATCATGTATTTAATGAACAAACCTGTAGTTGGGGATAGATTAGTAAGATGGTTGCTCCTCTTAGAAGAGTTTGATATTGCAATAGTAGAAAAACCCGATAAAGCTAATGTAGTGGCATATTTTCTATCAATATTGCCAACACAATCAGCTGAAGGAGTAGTGGATGACTCATTCCTAGATGAACACTTATTTACTCTAAATGTACATATAACCTGGTATGTTGATATTACCAATTATTTAGTGATAGGGCAGATTCTGCCACACTTTTCTCCAAGGGTAAAGAGACGAGTGGTACACATGTTTCCCATACTCTTAGGTATTAGGTTATCTATTTTACACTAGCCCTAACAACATTATGAGAAGGTGTATAAGAGAAGATGAAATCTTTGATATCATGAAGGATTTCCATGATGAGCCATGTGGAGGTCATTTTGCAGCAAAAAAAATAACATTTAAAATCCTCACTACTTGTTATTATTGGCCAACTTTGCATAAGGATTCTGTTAAATATACAAGGAGTTGTCATAGGTGTCAGAGAATGGGTAAACCAACCAAGAGTGATGAAATTCCATTACAACCTAAGTTAACACTAGCTCCCTTTGACAAATGGGGTCTAGACTTGGTTGAACCAATCTCACCTACTTCCAACAACAAGGAATATATTATAGTTTGCACTGACTATTTGACTAAGTGGGTAGAAGTAAAGTCCTTACGGTTTTCCAAAGATGGCAATGTTGCTAAATTCTTGTATGAGAATATATTTACTAGGCATGGAGGACCTAGAGAAATAGTCACTAATCAAGGTCCATAGATTACTTTAGACCTCATCACCAAATTGGTTGAAGAATACCAGATTAGGCACAAAAATTCCACCCCTTATCATCCTCAGGCTAATGGTCAGGTGAAGGTTACTAATAGATAAATTGAAAGTATTCTAACCAAAATAGTGCAGTTACATAGGAAAGATTGGGTTGCAAGGTTACCAGAAGCAATATGGGCATATAGAACAACCTAAAAAACAACTAGTTTTACACCCTATGAGCTAGTGTATGGTAAAACAACAATCCTTCCAATTGAGTTTGAATGTAAGACACTAAGGACAATAGTGGAGCTAGGAATGGATCTAATAGAAGCTCAAAAGGAGAGGTTACATAATTTAAATGGACTAGATGAAATCAGGATGGAGGCAATCCATCACACTAAAATAGTACAACAACAAAGTATGAAGTGGCATGATCAATACATCAAAACAAAGGAGTTTAATGTAGCGGACTAGGCATTATTATATGATTCAAGGTACAAATATTTCAAGGGGAAACTTCTATCCAGGTGGTTGGGTCCTTATGGAATCAATCAATTCTATCCTAATGGAGAAATTAAGTTGAACACAATTGATGCAATCAAATTCTCTCTTTTGGTTAATGGACACATATTGAAGCTGTATAAGAAACTAGTATAAAAAGATGATTTTATTTTCTCCTTGTTTCAGCAGTATGGTGCTTGCAACGATCAAGATACAAGTTTAGATGCCCAAAGTGATATCTCAGTAGCACCTGACATACTGAGTACTTCAGGTGACCCAAAGATTGAGTTACATAGCTCAATCCCTAAAGTCACTCAGGATTAATTTCAAATTTTACCTCACAAGCACACACAACACAGTTATAACGATGTTTATATTTTCTCCAGATGGACCTATTTTTATTACACATTAAGAAAGGTCTTATTGCAATAGGGACCTATAGTATAATAGTTGTCAACATTCAGAACAAGTACTATTGCCGAAGGTTCCCGTAGCATTGTCTAGCAATTTTTTTTTTGGTGCCATACTAACTATAGTACACGTACATTCACATCATAATACTCACATGCAATAGCCATATTTTCATAATAAGTGTCTGCAACATGATTCTTTTATCCCCTACTGCCAATTCAAATTTTAAATGTTCGAGTTGTCACATCACCAGCTATTATCTATCTAATTTGCTTTATCACCCTGCATCTGCCACCTCATATTTCATTCACCTGTAGTTATTTTTTCTCACATCATATCATAATTCAGATACATGTTATTCAATTTACACGTGCGTTGATCAGTTAGTCTCTTCCAGCAAGTACACAAGGTATGCTATCATAATTACCATATATTTCTTTAAGCTTTCATTATATCTTTCATATTAAATTATGTACACAAAATTTTTATACCATTAATTTCCATATTTTCTAATCATAGCCTTCCCAATCATGAGTTGAAGTGAGGTCACTTCAAACATTAAGTTCGGGGAGGGCACAACTCAGCCATTTTTTTTCGAAATCCACCACCTAAACCAAATGCAATAAGATAGATATGACATGCAAAACCCTCCTAAAATTATACCTACTTTTTGTTGATATTTTCAATTTCCAATTCCAAATCCTTAGAACTTTCAAGCTAAGTCCAATCCATATTCGAACCTAGAACCTATTCTTGAGCTCAAATTAAGTTGACACTAAGAAGGGGAGTTGCAATTATGGTAAGATAGTAAAAGTATATGAGGAAATAACAGAAAGGAGGGGTTTTGAAGGTGATGGAGTGAATTGAGCTGAATTTTTAAGGTTAACACATTGAGTAGAGTAAAAAGAGTCATAATGGGAGGCATTTTATTAGGAGAGAGCCATCGACTCAAGCAGATATTAGAAGATGCAATGGTCTTACCTATTTTTACTAGAGTGGGATGGCTTGATTATTTCCTGAAACTAACAAAATTTGACAATGAGATAGCAAGAAGGTTTGTAGCCACACTGGAGCATGATGAAGCAATGGTGAAAAGACTATCAGTGGATGCATATGAGGTCCCCATAATACAAGCTTCTGGGTTACCTAGAAATGGAGCAAAGTATTTAGTATGTGCAAATGCAATTGCAACCAGAGAGGAATTTGGTGAACGAGGAGAGAATTTGGACTCATCTTCACAAGGTACAAATAGGATATCTCTTCTATTGTTTTGGGATAATTTCACTTCCTATATTTTTAGATATCTTACTTGTGATGGGAACAAAAATCTCTTGTATACAGTACATTTTAAATTGTTTAGTCACCTTTGACACAATAGGCTAGTAAATGTGCCAAATTTTATTTACAACGTGTTCAAAAGAATGACATCAGAGTATCAAAGAAAACAAATTGACACTACATTATCAAACCACTATTTAATTGCTTTACTGGTAAAAATAAGTTTGAGAATTTAGTACCCACAAGTAGATTGGGAAGATTTTAAGAAGTGTGAAGATATTGACAGTTTACTAGATGCACCCATGGTACCTGAGATTGTAGAACCACAAGTTGAACCTGTAAGAGAAAGTCCTCATGTCTCACCTATGGCTTCACCTACCCATATCCAAGGTGAGCCAGAGGGACATAATGCACTAGAGTCTAGGTCACCAATAGTAGAGGAAATTACATCATCTTCTTCAAAACCACAAAAACCCAAGACTAGAAGAAGCAACACATCCACCACATCCAAACCTTCTAAAATAGAAAAGAAGAAGGATGTTCAAAAGAAGAAAAAGGATATTGAAAAAAAAACCCCCACACCAAGGCGTTTAGGCAGATTAAAGAAACAAGGTGTCATGAGGGGAAATGTAGAGAAATCTAAAGAAGTGGAAAAAGGTAAAGAACAACAGGAGGAATGTGTCATGTTAATAGAGATAGACTTTGAAGGGAAGGGAGATATCCCTAGTAATGTAAATACACCTATGAAGAGGAAGAGATGTGTGTCTACTTCATCTAATTCAAAATCAGAAGATGTGTTTGTTGCTAAAAAAATGTGGAAGAAAACCCTCGATAGTCCTACTTATGAAGAATATGAAGGGGGGGTAATGAGCAGTTCATGAAAAATGAGTAAATGTATATAGAAGAAAGGAATGTTAGGAAAGGTCTCCAAGAAGCCTCAAATAGAATCAAACATTTGGAAGAGTTAGTACAAAGTTATGAAAAGAAGGACAAGGAAAGGGAAACAAAAATACAAGAAATGGAGGAAAAACTGCAAACATATGGCCGTGGTACTAAACTTGATTTGTTAGCACAATTGGCCATTACTAAGACTAGGGATGGAGAACTGGCAATACCATATTAGAAACCTTCTCCCATAAGAACTCCAATTCACCATACAACCTTGTCACTTGGTTATCAACTACAGAGAGTAACTATGAGTTTGCACAAGAAAAGGAAAAATGGAAGAAAGAGAAAGAAATTTTGATTGAAAAACATGTTAAGGAGTTGTGCAAGAAAATTATGAATTTAAGGACAACAAATTACAAAAGAATGCAAACATTAGGTGGGTTTGGGTCAACAGTGCTATGGTTATATGCAGAGCAGATGGAACAACTTGACTCCAGAATTGGAAAGAAAGGAACCTCATTCCATGTATAATTTGACCACCATGCTTGAAAGGGTACACCGATACATGACAATTGGTGTTGACATAGGGATTTACTGGGTACCACTCACATTTCATCCACCTATGCTACTTTATCCAATTTCATATTAGACCGAGGAGAAAGGTGAGGAATGTGAGCGAGCTAGGAATACCAAAATGAGGCAACTTGCAGCTTACAAAGGTTTTTACTTGAAACAAATTAAGGGAGTTGATGTTGTTATGGACCTTAGGCAAATTACTTTGCAATATAATTTGTACTCCTAATGTTTTTCTTAAGGACAAGCAAAAATATACTTTGGGGGAATGATGGGTTCAGATATTAGCCTATTTTATGTTGCTTTTATGCATACTTTCAGACACTTTTAGATATACCTTTTAGACAATAATCCTATATTATGTTATCTTTTCATGTTTACTAAACAACCTTGGACCTAAAATCATAGTAATGGAAATATGGTTATAATATAATAGCATTGTATAGTTTATATGTGAGTATGCATGAAATGTGGATGGAATTTTGTGTTTTAATTATGGTAGTTAGCCTTGTGCACATGTTTTGTGAATTAACCTTTTAGCATCCAAGAAGGAATTGTAGCACGTAGCAATTAGAAGCTGTAACCCACAGCAAAAGGAAGACTGAGACAACAAAACAGGGGAAGTTTTAGATTAATCTAAATGCAATAACTACTGTTTGAAGAAACCTAATGGAGTTGAATGTGCATCATTATGACAAGTTAATAAAGTGTTGGAGAAGAAGAACTCTTTTTGATAGGATTCTGAATAAATTTTTGTGTGTTTTACATGCAATTCTATTTTACAGAGTTTCAATTCTATTAGGATTCTTTTGTCTTTTCAGTTATGGTTTGTACAATTCAATCTTAACTATATGCTTTGATATCTAGGAGTGGAAGTTAATGATTGTTGTTAGCTATTACTTGGAATAAACTCTCTTGTGCTTATATATATCTAATGGATGAGTCCTTAGATAAGTTATTTGATTTCAATATTTTGTTATCAGTTGTTTTTAGTTTCAGTTATCTACAAACATGATGGTTACTCATAATGATTTAATTAAATATAATTTGTGAAGAAGATTTTGTGTAATCTTTTGTGATGTACAATGAATGGAGTTAAATTTTACATGGATGTGTAGAATCTGATATTTAGATCTGGTTCTAGTTAAGTGAGGACAACCACTTGAGTAGGCCACTCATGATAAATGTTCTTCACTTCATTTATAACTGTTCATTTCTATTTAAGTAGTTATTTTTGTTCATCATTGTTTCATAAATTGCATGCAAGCTAGAGTAGATCCTTATTATCAGTAATAAACATTCATGAACATGCATGTATTTGGCTAATCTGTAGTACTCCGGAGGTTAGAATAAGTCTAGTTTCCAGTTTGAATAGTTTGAGTTGGTTCATTAATTCTTTATTAGCAATAGTTTAGTTACAAGTTAAGTTGTAGTCACTTGTAGCCATTAGCTTTGGTTTATTTCTTTCATTGTTATGCAATTCTGTAAATTTCCAGCAAGTAGAACATCTTGAATAGGATAACCTAAGTAGTCTTAAGTCTCTGAAGGCACATATAGTCCAACACCATCACAAGTTTACAAACCTTGGGTTGACATTTTGATGTAGTCTTTGCAATGTTGAGTGGACTGTTCAACCAAACATACCTCTGAATTGAGTAGATTCTACCAAGTTTACAATACATTAGTTTAGACTCTACACTTCATAGGACAAGTATTTAGAAAGTATATGTCAGATTTGTTCCAATTTAAATTTAGTTTTGAGGCTTCATTAAATTTCCCCAAGGTCTTTTTCATCACCATTGTCTCCTTTCAATTAGCCACATGAAAAAGAATTGTGTCATTGGAAAATTGTTGATGTGTGATTGGGGCTATATTTGGTGCTACCTTGACTCCTTTCCATCGATTTTTATTGCTAGTTTATTTGATCTTCCTGCCTAAAGATTTAACCATAATTATGAACAAGGGGATAGCGGACCCCCTTACCAGATCCCACTTGTTGGTGGGAAAAAGCCTTGGGGGGAACCATCAACAAGAACTAAGAACTTGGGATTTGAGATGTAACCCTTGACCTATTTAATCATTGCAAATCAAAGCCAAATATTCCTAGAATTTCTACAAGGAATTCCTTGTTTACCTAATCATAAGCTTTTTGGATATTGAGCTTAATGATCATCCTTTCCACTTTGGCACATCTAATCATATGAATTGATTCATGTGCGACTATGATACCATCCATTATTGATCTCCCCAGAGTGAAACCACTCTGCTCTTCTAATATAATGGATTTCAAAACTACTTTCAGCCTACTCACAATTACCTTTGTCACAACTTTGTAAATTGTATTGTAAAGAGGTTTGGGTCGAAAGTCGTCCATTTTTTACGACTTTAGTTTCTTTGGGATCAACACTATGAATGTGTTATTAAGGTCTTGTAGCATAACACCTTTCTTCTTGGATTCTTCCACCACCATTGCTAAATCATTCCCAATAATATCCCAGAAGGCCTGAAAAAAGCTTGTAGGGAACCCATTTGGGTTGGGTGCTTTATCCTTTCCTAGCCGAAATACAACTTTTTTTACTTCTTTTGAGACCTTGGAAAACAACATGCTATTTTGTGATTCAGATACTAATTTTGGAATACATTGTAGGAGATCTTTTCTTCTTGTTGCATCATCACTGAAGTTCTTATTTAAAGTTGTTCAAAGTACCCTATTTCCTCCAAGCTCATTTCTTCCTCTTTCTCCAATTTCACCCCTTCTCTATTCACTATTGTCGTGATCTTATTCTTAGATATGTTTACTTTGGTGGTATTATGGAAGAATTTAGTATTGCGATCTACTTCTCTCAACCATGTTTCTCTAGATTTTTTATGTTGTATGATGCTAAAAATAAAAAACCTTAAATTCACAAATGAAAATCAACATGCATTCAACATCATATCAATGAAGTATTTACAAATGAACACAAATACAAGAAATACTAATTACTAAGAAATCAAACACTTGCATTCAAAAGGAAAATCACTCCATTGTTATCCTATCTACAAGATCTTGTCTTTGCTCTTAGTTTTTTGCAGCAAAAGCACAAGAGGCTATGTAGAATGGATTTGATCCAAATGAGATTGGAGTTGTGTTTGAAAAGTGAGGAAGAAGCAGGCTTTTATAGATGTTCTTGTGGGAAAGATCCAGATTTCGGGAGAAATGTGGGATAAATGGTTATGTGGAATTTTATGAATATTTTATAAATACATGAATGAAATTAGTGAATAGATAAATGATAATGAACTAAATGATTATGTAAATGATTATGCAAATATAGTTAATGAAAATGATTGTGCAAATGAAGCTTATGAATGTGAATAAATGATTATGAAAATGCTTTAATGAAATTGGTTTATGTATGAATATACAAAGATGATAAATGTTTATGAAATGGTTATGAAATGGACAAATGCTTATACAAATGTATTAATGAAATGGGTTTATGATTATGAATATGAGTTAATGATTATGCAATGGATTTAAATACAATATGCAATAGATTATTTAAATGAAATGGATAAATGTTTGGATATGCAAATGATTTATGAGGAAAATATATTAATGAATTAATTAAATAGATAATGGAACCCATTTAATTAATAGAAGAAATTAATTTATTTATAAGGATAATATTTTTATGTGTCTACAGGATGCAAAATTCCTCTTCTAGGGCCAAAACATCAAAGTATGCCTTCATTGTGTATGGTTAACTTTCACATAGTCTTCATTACACATTCCATGTTCTCTCACTTTCTCATTTATCTTCTCCAACTCTTCCTCCAATCTTGTTTCTCTCTTCAAAAAATGTTTTGAATTTCTTGGATAGTTAGAACATTCCTTTTTTCTGGTGCTCCAGTTGGATTCATGTACTTCCCTTCTAACTCTACATCCCTTAACCACATATTCTCAAACTTAAATGGGAATCTTAGAGCAACATTATCCGGGGAAAAGATTAGTGCTACTAGGAAATGGTCAAAACTTGATATTGGTAGGATTAAGGACTCATAGGTTTCCTACACTCTTTCCCAATTGCCTCCCATTAGAAATATGTCCAGTCTCTCTATAATACATGTAAAACCATTCCTTCTATTCATCCATGTGAAATTCCCATTTTGGGATATACATCTTGCAAATCATTATTGCTTATAAAGTTTTGGAAGTTTGACTGAACCTGAGATATGCAAGAGGATCCCCCTCATTTTTCAACCCCTGTCAAGGTGGCGTTGAAGTTGCCACCAATCACTAATTTCTTCTCACCCACTAATTGGATAACCTCTGTTAACTTTTCCCACAATATTATTTTGCTCACTTCTTGTGTGGGTCCATAAACATTAAGCAAAAATACCTCCTTTGGTAGCCATTGAGGTCAAATTTTGATGAGTTTCCACTCTTGCTCTGAGAGCACTAGATCTACCTAACATCCGTATGCTTTCCAAATTATTCCCAAACCCCCTGATGCTCCATTTGCATCCAAAATAGAACCATTCCACTGCCTCGATTTCCCCATCAAAATTTTGCTCTCTTGTTACAATAGTTTTGTTTCTTGTAGTAATACAATACCAACTTTACATTGATCAATTTGGCATTTGATCAAACACCTTTTGTTATGGGAATTGCAACCCCTAACATTCCATGGTATTATCTTCATTGTGATCCAAGAAGGGTGACTCCCTGAATTGAACTGAGCTTCATTTGGCCTTTCACATTCTCTGTTATCTCTAGTTTTTTTCTAATTGATTTCCTTCCCCTTTGGCCTTTCTCTCCCAATTTTGGTTTCTTCACCTTGGATTGAGACTGTTACAACAATCTTTCTTCTAATTTTTCCTCCTCCCCCTCCTAAAATTTCACTTCCTCTTCTAAGTCTATATCCTCTATTTCCCCTTCCTCGCTTTCCTCTTCCTCGCCAATTTCTTTTGATTTTGACTCTACTACTTCATCCATCAGTTGAAAACCTTTTTCAAGTAGTGCCACTAACTTATTGTCCCTTTTGTCATTGAGTTCTTGCATCTTTTCAATGGCCTCTAGTCCCCTTGTTGTATCTACCTTTGGCTTTGTGTTTTCTATGCTCTCGCCTTTCGTTCTCACCTCCCCTATCATATCTTGCCATTTTTTTCCACACCCAAAGGCTCTTCTCTCACTTCTACCCATATTTCCTTCACTTTTCTCTCTGAATTCACTTTCTCCTTGTATTTCAAATTGGTTTCTATGGGTATTAATTCATCTCTCTTATAGTCCTTCCTCTCATGCCTTTTTGATTTACACTTTGGGTAGAGCACTAGCACATCCTCCCTTTCTATTTTTTGTCTCCAAATTCCTTTTTGGTTATTATTTTGATTTCATCAGGGATTGGAAGAATTGGATTTGATTTAATACAAATCCATGCATACATTTCATAGTTTCTATCTTCAATGCTTTCCTCTACCTCCCATGTGTTTCCCAACTTGTTCCTATATCTTCCAGGTTTTATGTTCAATGCTCAGATGACAAGTTATATAGTCATATCCACATCAAAAGAGCTTCTCAATTTCCTCCTTCTAGGGGTCAAAGGTGGACACCCTAGTATTTGATGGATACTCCCATTCTCCCATTAAGTATGGCCCAATATTGAAAATATTCCTCTTTTGCCTAGCATTTGGAGCATTCAACTTGAAACCGATTGAGATTATTTTTGGGTTTTACCTCTTTCCTAATTCTCATCACACTAAGCCCTAATCTATTAGAATATCGATGATTCTCCCCCCACTTCATAAAGAAAACTACTTCTCTCATTTCAATTACCATTTTATCTAGCTCTTCATTTTCCATATAAAAGGATATGCACTTACTAAATCGGAGTTAGGGTTAAGTAGGTTGTAGGAGGTTGCCTTGGGTGCCTCCCACTACACTCGACATTTCACCACACCATCACTTTTCTTGGCAATTGTCCCAATAGTGATGTTGCTCCCATTATTTATCCATTACCTCCTTTCTAGAATTTTGACATCCTGTCTTCAACCAAACCCTTGACTTCTTTCATCTCTCCACCCCACATTCCAGTCGATGGGGAATCTACTATTTTGCCCGTACCAACCATACCTTGCATTTGGCCTATCGTTGTTGAATCTTTGTTCTTTGGTGAAGCCAATTTTGGCATTATCACGAATCCACCTATCTCCCTCCCTTCACCATCTTCCACCCACATTCCAACTTCTATCGAGTTTTCTTCCTATGTCCTCCTGATCTAACAGTCCATGATTTAGTGTTTTTTCACCTTTTCCTTTCCCACCTTCACCAATCATCTCGCTAAATTCTCCCTGATGATTTGTTCATGACTTATTTTGCATCTCCCAAGGTTGTCCCCATAGCCTAGGATGCTCTTGTAGTTGATTCGATCTTGCATTCACCAAGGGAAGATCCTCATTTGCTTCATCTTCCCACCTATCAATTTTGCGCTCCATCTCCTCAATTAGTGTTAATATATTTATATTTATTATTATATAAATTATATTATTATTATTATATATTTATTCTATACTAAAAATCACTAAATAAAATATCTCTTTCTATCTCTTCCTCTCATCTCTTCCTCTCTATCTTCCTATCTCTCTCCATCTTGCTCGTCACTCTATCCCTCTCTCTCTATCTATTTGTCTCCCTTTTCATCTCTCACTCAATCTTCATGTCTACCTCTATCTTCCTCTCTCCCAATCTATCTCTAGACATGTCTCCCAAGCTCTCTATCCATCCATCTCTCCTCCTATCTCTCCCTCTCCCTCTTCCTCTTCCCACACCTCTATATTTATATCTCTTTATATTTCTTCTTCAATATCTCCTTGTATCTCTATCTCGTTATCACTCCATCTCTCTCTACCCCTATTTCTCTCCCTCTCTCTACCTCTCTATATATCACTTCTTATCTATATCTTTACCTTTCTATTTATCCCTCTCATTCTTTCCCTCTCTATCCCTCTCTATATATTTATATTTTTTATCTATATCTATCCCTCTTTCCTCTCTTTTATCTCTCCCTCTCCTTCTCCATCTCTCTCTCTCTCTTCCCTCCTCTATCTCTCCCTCTTTCTATCCCTATCTCTCCCTCTCTCCCTATTGCAAACATAACATGAGCTTGTTGGTCACGGAACTTGATTATCTTCTTGATTCAAAAGTTCATTTCAATTGTGCTTAGATCCCACTAAGTGGATGCATAATTTATTTGAAGCTATCACTTCTCTATTTAGACCTTCAGTGAACAAATAATACCATTTTCTAAATGCCCTACCAATTGATCTCATATACTATACAAATATATGGAAAAAACCAAAATTTCCCATAATTTACCTTCTACACCTCTTCCGTGTACCCATTGCATACCAAGGTGCGATTGCTAGTCTAATTTCATAGGTCCGTTGGGTGCCACCAATTACACTTTGTACGGAATGATATATACTAGCACTTGCACCAGGGGGGTGCAAGGGTTACGCCGATAGGAAAATATATAGAATTAAACATAAAGAAGTATTGTAGAGTAAAATATATACAATCTTGTTTGAATTATATACAAATTAGCAGACTCATAAGATAAATGCAAAGGTGGCTTTATATAAATGGAAAAAATTGCATTAAAATTGAAAGTAATTGTTGTTGAGAGAATAATATATCAGTTGGATGATTGCAATTGATGGTACAGAAGCATACGAATTTAGAACATGGAAAGTATACAGAAGTAAACATGGAAATTCAACTTAATCCTTCAAAATGCCTAAGAAATCCAATTGCAAGTAAAGGAGTTGACCAAGGGTTATAAGCTAAAAAGAGAAAAAACTGTACACAAGAAAATAATAGAGGAAGAAAAGAAAGCTAAGGTAGACCTACGACATGAATGCAAAAGCAAGGAAGAGTTGTTGACTGTCCTTTAGGAGGAAATCTCTAAGCTAGGCGGTGATCTAACAATGAGTTAGGATCTTCCCAAGTTGTACAAAAATATTCAAGTTGGTTGCAACAGGCACTAAAAAGAAAATTAAAAATTCTTAATAAAATTGCTAAGTATCTAGTTGATTGTTGCAATTCTATTTGTGTGTTTCACTTATTAGTATTTTTGGCCATTATAGTTTGTATATGTTATTCTCTCTTTCCATTTTGGGATGCCAGTGGCTCAAATGCTAATCCACCCTTAGTAGTCAATGCAAGTAAGCACAAAGACCCAAGGATTATTTGGGATCTCCTGAATAATCTGAAATGCAGATTGCCTTACCCATTTGGAAAAGTGTTGTAAGATAGCACATTGGGGGGCTTATTTTGATTGGTTAAAGGGATTTTATTTGTGCAGTTGATGTATCAAACAGTTAGGGTAACAATCAACTGAAACAATGCCAGTTGCTGCCAAGATGCTTGATTACTTCCCCTTATAGCAATTCAACATTAGTGTATATGTGTAAAGCATGACATGGCACCCATTTTAGATTATACCCTCCCCTTAAAAGAATCTATCCATTTTCCTTCCTCTTATTGCAATCCCACTATGAATGAAAAGGTTCGTTGAAAAGCATCGCCGACTAGGAAATACGTTCAACTTGATGCAAGAAAACCAAGATGCAAAAATAAAATGAAAAAAAATCTGTAGAGGAAAATGTTTTGTAGAGAATTCGAGATACTTAAAAAATTAATATAATTTACAATTGAATATTGCTCCTAATCTAATATATATACATAGGAAATAAAGAATATAATTGGTAAAAGCGTTTAAAGTTTATAGATGTCAAGGTAAGAACAAAAATGGCAAATTCTAACTAAAAATGAACTAGAACCAAATTCTTCTCATTGCCAACAATTTAAATTAAATTGGTGAAATTCTCAAATCCAAGAAATTACAATAACTTCGAATATTTTTAACGACATGAAACATTTGAAATTAAAATTTATACCCGCAAACAATGCAAATCTACATGCAATTTCTCCAAAAATAAATAAATTTAATGCTAGTTGTTGTCTTAAATAATCGCAACTATTTCTTTCCAATAAAATTGGCGAACGAAAACTAAAACACGTTGCAGGTAATCATCTAACTAAAATATCGTAGAGAGACAACTATCTAAATCAAAATTTATTCCGAAGACACTTAATTTGAAGCTTCAATAAACTTTAGTAGACAAAATTGTTGACAGTCATCCAAAAACAAGGGCTAAAACTCTCATTTTTACTTACATTAACGGAAAGTCAGACAAATCCAAGCTGTTTCGAGCGCCACGAAATTCCAACAAAGGCAAATGCGTATCAATGGGTCCAACTTTTATGCTACAGTTCAACGACAACTCAATGCATAAAACATGCAGAAGTCGACAAAAATTCGCAAGGCCAAAGGTGAAATGGATTTTTTAGGAAAAGCAGAAAAAGTAAAAGGTGTCAGTGTCGTTATTGAACACTAAAACACACTTGGGGCGTTTTTATGCATTTATTTGATTAACGATTTTGCAGTGCAGTTTACAGATATTTTGCATTTATTTATTGAAATGAGTAGTGCAAAAGGCTTAACTCCCCTCCCATTCAACTTTAACCTCAGCGAAAGATTAGTTAAAAAAAACTCAACTTTAACATTTTTTGGTCAATAAAAACGAAACCGCCTAAATAGTCTTTACCATTTTGTTCTTGGTAAATGGGAACGATATATCCAAACCTGTGACTTGAAATGATAAAGTAGCAGCTCCGACCTTGACTATCAATCATAAAAATACATTCTTAGCCGCCTCAAAGTCAGGAAGCGATAACAATTTTTGCAAATATCTGACGTGTGCCACTAACTTCAGTAGAATGCAGAGAGAATGCAAGAGTTGCTCTCGACTTATTAGCCGATTAGATGTTTACGGTGGGCAAGAGTTGTATACCCACAAAGGGCTGTGGCGGGAGCTGTTACCAGAAAAAATATTGTTTACCGGTGGATAAAAAACACTATATACCGGCATGAGACAGGGATCGGCTGAACATTCATTCTATAGTAGCCTATTCACTAATAATAACTAATTTTAATCATTTGCTTGGTTGTATGAGGGAATCCCAATTTAGGGGCAACCCGAATCAAATAAATAGGAAAGCGGGGGGCCCCAGGATCACCTCTCAATGGTAAGCTGGAATTGTAGGGGCTACCCTTGGAGGAGGGGGCCTGGGTTGGGGCCCATAGCTGAAGGAAAAGATATCATTGCACTCATGGAAACACATGAGCATGAAGGCTGCAGGATACCTGATTTCGAAGGATATAACAAAATTTCAGTTTGGAATGAGTTAACGAAAAATGGCAAGGGGCATGGTGGGGTGACAATCTTGGTTAGGAAAGAATGTGAAAAAATCATAAAAACAGAAAAAAAAGACCCAAATAACCAATACATTTGGGTGAAAATGGTAGATGGGGAGTCTACAATTTGGATTGCAGCTTGTTATTTTGCCCCCTATGGTTCTAAAGTGTACAAGAAAAGGAGCCTGGATAGAGAAGACCCATATGAAGCGTTAAAAATAGACATAACAAAATATGGTGCCACAGGCAAGATTATTTTGCTTGGAGATTTTAATGCAAGAACAACAAATAACCAAGCTTTGTGTTATAGTAAGGAAGAGGGACAAAATAGTAATCCGCTGTGGTTAGAAGAAGAAAATCAGAGGTGGAAAAGGGTATCTCAGGACTCAAAAGGTGGTGTTTCGTCTTTCGGTGCAAACTTGTTGGGGTTTTGTTGCCTTCACAATTTAATCATATGTAATGGCATAAATACTTTGCCGAGGTCAGGGGCCTTCACATGTCATACTCATAATGGGAAAAGCGTGGTTGACTATGTCATTGGTTCACAATGTATTATGCCAAGGATAATTGAGGTTGAAATAGGGTGCTGCCCAATAGAGTTGAAATCTGACCATAGCCCTATTTACATAAAATTTGGGATGGAAACAGATGCCCAACAGAGAACCAGTCCGCAACCATGCAAAAGTAGAGATCTTCAAGGTAAAATTTGTCTAACCTCAGAGAATCAAGACATATTTAAAAACATGCTTGGAAAACAGTTAAAAGAAATAAAAAACATTGGCAGCCCCAATAGAAACTGAAACATTATAAACAGTAGCAAGTTGATGTCAATCATTCAAGAAGCTCTCACAGCATGCAAAAGAGTTAAGGGTAGAAGAAATTCCAAAAACAGTTCTCCAGCAAATCCATGGTATGATGAAGAGTGTAAGGCAGCTAAAAGAGGTTTGAAAATTTCTGGAAATGAACATGCAAACAAAAAAATGTATGAGAAATTAGTAAGATCAAAAAAAGAGGAATTCATGATAGTAAGAAGGAGAGAACTAATCTCTCTTGGAAGGCACAATCCGAAGGGTTTTTGGAGAGAATTGCAACAGGCTAGAGGTACCAACGAGAATAACATTACAGATATTCAATGGTTAGAATATGCAAAAACATTGTATGAAAGAGACCAAGATAAAACCTTACCTCCAGCCATTAACAATAATGATAAACTTTTCACCACAAAGGATATCAAGGTCGGTATTAAAGCTTTGGAAGTGGGGAAGGCTCGGGACATCAATGGGTTACAGGCTGAATATTTGAAATGGGGCTTAGAGCTCTTGGCACCGCATATCAAGAAGATTTTCAATAGGGTCATTCAGCATGGTTTCCCAACAAATTGGACGACTAGTGTTGTTATCCCTCTCCACAAGAGTGGTGATGTCAACAACCCGTCAAACTACCGCACCATAATGATTAATCCCCTTTTTGGGAAGCTCTTTGGGAGCATGGTGGAGCGCAGAATAAGTTGTTGGGCTGAGAAGGAAGGTAAAAGGGCGAAAGGGCAAGCCGGTTTTAGACCAAAGCATTCTACAATTGATCATTGCATCACTCTCAGACACATGGTTGAAAAAGTTTGGGATAAACAAGGTAATGAGGTATTTTGCTGCTTTGTTGACTTCAAAAAGGCTTTCGACACAGTCCCTAGAAGCAAACTTTGGAACAAAATGGAGCAACTTGGAATTCCGGAAAAGTATAGGGCTGCTGTCCATAGACTTTATGATCAGGTCCAGGCCAAAATCAGAACAAAGGCGGGTCTTTCAGAGTGTTTTGGGAGCGACATTGGGGTCAAGCAAGGCTGCCCTTTGTCTCCCACCTTGTTTGGGCTATACATAGACAAGTTAGAAGAGTGGTTAGACAAGCGTGGAGGCGATGGAGTGTTCTTGGCCACTTATGTGGTCAAATTGCTGCTATATGCGGATGATCTCACCTTAATGGAAAATTCAGAAAATGGTCTTCAAGAACATCTAAAAGCTCTAGAGCTATTTTGTCAAGATGTAGGGATGCAAGTGAACATCAGCAAAACCAAGGTCATGATATTTACGCTGAAAAGAACTAAGAAGCAATTAAATTTTGAATTTGAGGGAAGTTCTTTGCAAGTGGTAAATGAATACAAGTATTTGGGTCTCGATTTTTGCAGCAATCTTAGTTGGGAGACTTGTAGGATAAAAAGAATTCAAGGGGGTTGGAAAGCTCTCTATTTGCTTCAAAACAGATGTAGATCAGCTGAGTTATGGGACTGGAAAACAAAGAAGAAGTTATTTGGGCTGCTTGTTATACCTGTAGTCTTATATGGTTGTGAGGTTTGGGGCTGCAACACATCAGCATTAAAATGGAGGCAAATAGAAAGATTACAAAAGCATCTAATCACAAGCAACTTCAAAATAAAAAGTACAGTTCCGTATGAGATTGTTCTAGCTGAGGCGGGGGCTTTCCCAATGGAAATGGCAGCATTAATTCGTTTATTAGGTTATTTGAAGAGAATTGAGAATATGGAGGAGCATCGATGGCCCAAAATTGTGGTGGAAGAAAATTTAACTAGAAGGAAGAGCACGTGGATGAGGCAAAATGTCAAGTGGATGGGAAAATGGGGGATAAGAATGCAAGTGTCCAAACACAAATGTGGAAATTAAAAGGTATGTCAAAGATAAAGTCAAACATATCATGTGGTCAAAACAACTTGGTCGAAAAAGAGAATACTATGTTTTGCATTTTAACCACACTTGTGATCACGAGCAAAAGTATTACGTGGGGGCAGATATAAAGTGGAAGGCTAAAATGCTGATAGCCCAGTTGAGAACTAGCTCTCACCGTTTGAGGTGTGAAACGGGAAGATGGAAAATACCCAAGGAGGCATGGGCAGATAGGATTTGCAGTTTTTGCTCGTCGGGTTTAGTGGAAACAGAGTGGCACTACGTCATGCAGTGTAAGGCTTATGAGGACATCAGGTGCAGTTACTCGGATCTGCTTAAAGTCAAATTGTTAGAGGCCTTGTTTGAAGAGGAGAAGATTGCTGAAACAACAAGTTACCTGATCAAAATACACAATAGAAGAAATAAAATCAGCAAAGAGTTAGGGGGAAACATGGAGTAGTTGGTGGGGTCGGCGGCTGCTCTGTTTGTTGCAAAAGGCGGTTTCAGCTGTATTTTGGATCCCATAGGCCAGCTGGTCTCGGTGGGACTTAATTAAAAGCATTCATTCATTCATTCAATCAACTACGCTTTGATTTTTTACACGGGCGTATCCAATTTGAACATGCCCAACCTAAAATGTGTAATCTACGACTATCAAAGTGATCGTGGCCATTAATTTTTTCCCACCGCTCATCTCATTTTTCAAAAATAATACGGAGTTTTTGGTTGTCGCGATTGTCTGTACGCAACTTGCACTCTACGCCGGCTCTGGTAGCTTGCGTTTACTAGAAGCGGCTATGGCATTAATACATATTGTACGTTGATGTTACAGATTTCTTCGTATTCCCTGGCGCGCCTTTCACAAAATCTGCAAGTGGGTGTTGAGAGTAATAAGGCTTTGTCGTTTCGTCGATTCCTGTGGATGCAGTGGTGTTTTTGCTCTCTACTGCGCGTAGGTTGGATGCTAGGTTTCGAACAATGGTGGATGCATTCGGACTCTTGTTCTGCACCATGACACGTAGAAAGAAGGCTTTTAAGCGAAGAGATCCTTATTGTTGGGTTTAAACAAGCATTTATGTTCCATTTTCATCTGCAAAGAGCTTGCGGCTTCAGGCTATGTCAAAGTAGTAGTTGGTGATTCTGGGATGAGTTGAGCAATCTTGCATAACCCCAAATTTTTTGTGTTATTGTTTGTGCATGTTTTTTTTCTTTGCATCCATATTGTTTAGTTTTATGCTTGTGTGCCTTTGTGTTTTTGGTTCCCGCACAACCTAGCATAGGCTATTCACCTTTGCACAAGCTTTGACTCGTGCCTGTTGCATGTAATTTCTCTGTGCTGGATTATCTGAACCGCACCCTCTCCAGTTCTGCGGTTCTCTATTAATAACTAGTAGGTACATTTGCCAGTTAATCGTTTGTGGTTGGTCTGTATTTTCATATAGATTTCATGCAGATGGTTGGGTACTTGGAATCTGAAGAGTCATTCTCAAAGTCAAAAGATAATAAAATAGGTGAGGAATTCGTCTTTACAGAGAAGCTCCGCTGCCGTGCAGAAGGATGTGATATGGTCGGACAGAGTGCGATTTTTCAAATAGAGAGAAAACAGAGCAACAAAAGTCGCATTGAGGGGCGAGGCCTTTTCCAGCAAGAAACCAGGAAGCCCAATTAGTGATTTGATGGTAGAAGTGATTGGAATGGCTATGCCTATTAGTTGGAGAGGTTACACTCTTCTTTATGGTCATGTGATTTCTCAGTTACAGTTTCATTAATATGAGGGGCAATTAAAGAGTTGCCAGAAGGCATGAGAAAAACAATACCTAGCTTTTAAATGATTGAGGTCCAACTTTCCAAGTTTAAAATTTGTGAGGAATTTAAATTTTTATCCATGGATAATGAATTGGATAACTCCACCTCATCATCTTCTCTCTTTCTGTAAATTGCGGTCAGGGGGAATGAATCTATCCTTGCATTAGTTAGGAAGACCGCTAGGCGATTGCACTCTAAGTAGAGGTGCTGGAAAGGAAATCACTTTGAATGAAGATAATAACTCCCTAGCACCAATTTAAGATATTTTCAATTTTCCAGCTGGGGGTGTTTTCTCTTTTCATAACTTGAATGCTTAGTTTGGAGTCCCCTTCCACCATTATATTTTTCATCCCATACTTTGAGCCAAGCGAAATCCTTCCACATAGCTTTTGCCTTTGGAATAAACGCCAAATATAAACCCATGAAGACGCTTTAGCGATTTCTCAAAAGGCAGTCAGATCCAGCTGTTCCCAAGTTACCCATTAAAGCTCCATTGCAGTTCAATTTTGCAAAATCTGAATGAGGGAGTTCCCACTGTGCATTCCTTATTGCGCCATTCTTGTATCGAAGCCCAATAATGGTGGACTTCATGTGCAATATTACTGTCTATATAAATGGAAAAATATAAGATTTTAGGTCAACTCCAAGCAAGATGCCAATTTGTTGTCTGAGAAACCCTCTCGTAAGTGTTTTACTGGACAATTGTTTTACCATTTACCTTATGCATTGTTCGACAAAGTTTGAAACCTTCTGATTCAAATGTATGATCTCTACTATGTAACACACATGTCTTCGCCTAAATTTTTATGATTCCCATATTTTAGATATATTAACAAGTTCTAACAAAGTGACACTTAAGGGTTTTGAGTGTGTGCTGCTGAAGGATTGTTTTTTAAGTAGATAATATTTTTTTGCTATAAGAATTATGCATAAAGAAAATAAAATCAAAGATGGGTTTGTGTGAAGTACTGCTCATAAAATATGGGTCAATAAATTTGACTCAACAACTATGCAGTTGATTCCTGATATAAATATAATAATTTGACACTCTATGAAAAATACCTCCCACTTTTCTATGGGAACTTTTACTTAAAAATTAAAGTAACAATAGAATATCTCAATAAATAAACCTTCAACAATATCTCAATAAACAAAACCTTCAACATAGTGGCCTGATCCTCATGACCAAGTTTAAACAGGCTGAAATGAAATAAAACTGATCAATGCTGTAGATGTGGCAATCTATGGTGACTTTTCAAATGTGATGACGGTATTTGCATCTTAGTCTATCTTGATCACCGGTCTCTAGTAAATTACAACAAATTACATCCACAAGTGTAGAAGTCATTTCCTAAAAGCTTAACTAAATAATGTCACACCATTTTGTTTCAATTGTGTTTTGTAACTCTGTTTGAGTTGTATAAGCTTTTATAGACACAACAAGATGCTGCAAAAGTACACAAAATAAAACACCAGTCTATCATTAATAGCATTACCATACTAAGGTGAAAGTTTGCCAAGAATTGTTTTCAAATTTTAGACTCTGGAATGACACGCTACCTCCAGCCTTAAGCTTGTATTCATAAGGGATTGTTGGACCATACATTGTAAAAGCAATATGATAAACTATACACCTTGCACTTTAATTGCCATTTCACTCAACAAATCCACCACAAAGCTGGTGAGAAATTCTGCTCCTTATGCTGCAAAAATCATACAGAGACCCGCAAGCAGCACTAGAAGCTGATGATGGTGACCTTCTAGACCAGCACAACTTGTTAAATGCAACGAAAAGAAGAGATATTCCACACAAAGTTTTCTTGCTGCAATCAGTTCTAGTCCTTCATTTAAGGTGCCTTTTCAACAAGCACATTTGGGCATAGTTCATCACTGATCACAGTCCGTGATATTAGTCTGATAAAACAGTTCTTTTGGACAGTTTTAAGGCATCATTTAGAACACGCTGTTAACATGGCTATGTTAAGACATATTGAAACAAATGCTTTTAGCAGTTCTTTTGGACAGCTTTAAGGCATCATTTAGAACATGCTGTTACATGGCTATGTCAAGACATCTTGAAACAAATGCTTTTAGCGGATATACAGTGCATCTGCATCTGCTCCGTGGAAGTATAAACTTGTAACACTGTTCTCCTAGAGTTGCATTTTTAATCTTCTTTTCATTATGGGTTATAGTAAGGATACCTGCAAAAGGTGTTAAATATCACTGCTTGGTGCAAAAACATATTTACGAGCATTCCTATCACTGTAGGTACAGTTATAACAGTAAATTAAAATCACTTATTCAAATTTTTCTGATTTCTCAGCTCCAAGGCCCTCCATTTGCAAGGCTTATATTTTGGCACATTCTAGGAGGATACCAAAAGAAACCAATCATAACACAGAGATGTATGTGGTTCGGCCGTAGCCTACGTCCACGGAGAAGGGAGAGTGATTGTTATTCATGGTTGTGTATCTGGAGATTACAACACCTCTACATATAAAGAGATACAACAGCCTTAATTAGAAAGCACGGATTAGGACGAATCCCACAATTTATGCTTTCTCCAGCATAGATAGATAGATACAAATCCCGTAAATCTCTCTTCTCCAACACTCCCCCTCAAGTTGGTGCGAAAATGTCAATAGAGCCCAACTTGGACAATACTTCTTGAAACTTGAGAGCTGGAAGACCTTTTGTAAATATATCCGCCAATTGCTGAGTTGTAGGGACAAAGGTTGTGCGGATGACATTGGCTTGCACATTCTCTCGAACAAAATGGCAGTCAACTTCAATATGTTTAGTGCGCTCATGAAACACTGGATTTGAAGCGATATGCATAGCAGCCTGATTATCACAGAATAATTGAGTTGGAAGAGATGAACCATAACCAAGGTCCTGCAACAGAGCTCGAAGCCATATAATTTCACTGGTAGTTGATGCCATTGCTCTATATTCTGCTTCAGCACTTGAACGAGCAACAACACTCTGTTTTTTACTTTTCCATGTGACCAAGTTACCTCCAACAAAGGTACAATATCCAGTTGTAGACCTTCGATCAATGGGAGATCCTGCCCAATCAGCATCAGTATAGGCAGTAATAGAATTATGACCAGTCTTACGCATCCATATACCTCTGCCTGGGGATCCTTTCAGATACTGTAAAATTCTGGTGACGGCCTGCATATGTTGAGCCTTGGGAGCATGCATGAAACGACTTACCAAACTCACTGCATAAGAAAGATCAGGTCGAGTAATGGTTAAATAGATTAACCTACCGACCAACCTTTGAAACTGACCAATATCAGACAACAATGCACCAGTATCATCCAATTTTCCTCCGCTATCTGTTGGCGTATCTGATGGTTTGATTCCCAATTTACCAGTTTCTTGTAACAAATCCAACACATACTTTCGTTGATTAAGAAAGATGCCATTTTTTGAGTAGGCAACTTCTAATCCTAGAAAGTACTTCAAAGTTCCCAAATCTTTAATGGAAAATCTATTGTGTAGCAGAATTTTTAGCTTAGAGATTGCATTTTGATCATCACCAGTAATGACTATATCATCAACATAAATCAGCACAACAACAATACCAGAGTTACTCCTTTTAACAAATAGAGAAGGATCTGCATTACTTCGTTTAGCCCATTCAACATAAGGACAGAACTAAGCTTAGCATACCAGGCCCGTGGAGATTGTTTAAGCCCGTAGATTGCCTTTTTTAATTTACACACTAAACCAAACTTGGCCTCTTGCGGATGCCCAGGTGGGATGCTCTTGTAAACTTCTTCTTTAAGATCACCGTGTAAGAATGCATTTTTGACATCCATTTGAAACAATTTCTAGTCTTGATTGATGGCAAGGGAAATGAGGACCCGGAATGTGTTCATCTTTGCAACAGGCGCAAAATTTTCCTGATAATCTACGCCATATGTTTGTGTGAATCCTCTAGCAACAAGTCTGGCCTTATGTCGTTCTAAGGAACCATCACTATTGTATTTATTTTTGTACACCCAACGACATCCGACAGTTTTCCTTCCTGGAGGTAGCTTAACAATCTCCCATGTGTTATTGTCATCTAGAGCTTGTAGCTCGTCTTGCATAGACTTCCTCCAAACTGCAATGGAGTTAGCTTCTCTAAAAGTCTTAGGTTCTTGATTATGATCAACAGTACTCAAGAAAGCTAGGTGAGACTGAGAAATATTATTATAAGATAGGTGATCCTGTATAGGATAAGATGTAGCATGATAAGTGAAGAAATCTTTCATTCGCTCTGGAGGACGAGTTGCTCTACTCGATCGTCGAGTAGCTTGAGGAGATGTGGGGATTGGTGTTGCTTCAGGAACTTCTGCATCATGATCAGGAACAACATCCTCATTGGTAATGGTAGGAAGCGGAACCGGGTGAGACATAGACTCCCCCTGTGATCGACTCCCAGATTCAACACAAGCTTAAAAAAAGATTCAGACTCCACAAAATGGACATCACGTGAAACAACAATTTTACGAGTGACTGGATCATAACATATGTACCCTTTCTTAGTGGAAGAATACCCAAAAAATACACACCGAGTAGAGCGAGCTTCTAACTTATCTCTGTGTATTGCTTGCAGGTGCACATAACAGACACATCCAAATACCCTCAAGTGTGAGATGTCAGGTGTCCTATTTTTGAGTATTTCCAATGGTGACTTGAACTTAATAACATGGCTGGGAAGACAGTTGATCAAATATGCAGCGGTCAATACACCATGAGACCAATATTGTTTTGGGACCTTTGTTTGAAACATAAGGGCCCGTGCAGTTTCCAGGATGTGTCGATTCTTTCTTTCGGCCACCCCATTTTGTTGTGGAGTTCCGACACAACTTGTTTGATGAATAATGCCTTGGCTTTGAAGATATTCTGAAAAAGATCCTTTAACATATTCGGTACCATTATCAGACCTAAAAGTTTTTATTTTAGCACCAAACTGATTAAACACCATAGTATGAAAATCTTTGAAAACAGAAGTCACTTCAGTTTTTGATTTTAACAAGTATAACCAGGTAGCATGAGAAAAATCATCAATGAACAACACAAAATATTTATATCCATCATAAGAATCAATAGGCGCAGGTCCCCATAAGTCGGAGTGAACTAATTCAAACAACTCAGTAGACATAGAAGATGAATTGACAAAAGGTAAACGCGTTTGTTTAGAAAACTGACAAACATCACAGACATCAGAATCAACAGAAGCAGAGGGACAAAGTCTTGACAAGATACGGTTGGATGGATGTCCAAGCCGTTTATGTAAAGTGTGACTTTCAATTACACCATTGGCATGATATGCCTTATTGAGGGAGTTCAGAAAATAAAGTCCATGTGAGTATGTTCCTTTACCAATCGTCTTCTTTGACTTTCGATCCTGAAAGATGACAGATGTTGGAGAAAATATGACATCACAATTTAAAGAATTAGTAATTTTTCCAACAGACATAAGTTGAACAGGAAATGATGGAACAACCAGAGCATCAGATGGAGCATTATGAGAAAAGAAACTAATTTTACCACTTCCTAAGGCTGAAACAGTAGTTCCATTTGCAACAGAGATATCATGCTTATCAGTTTTTGGAATAAAATTGGTTACTGAAGGACTTTTGGCCATATGATCTGTAGCTCTGGAATCAATAATCTAGGAATTAATTTTGGAATTTGAAGTAAGATAAGCATGAAGATTACCTGACACGAGAGAGGAAGTGGATGGACTGTTGCCAGAAGAGACAGTCTTACTGAGTTGTTGAAGAAGATGACCCAACTGATTGATTGAAAAAGAAGTCTCGGCTACAGCAGCATGATCCTTCCGACCCTTATATTCAGATTTGAGATGAGGATGTAATTCCCAGCAGCGATCCTTGGTATGCCCAGTTTTCTTGCAGTGATCACATTGATAGAGTTCCTTCTTACCCTTGTAGTGAGAAACATTCCTATTTTTGTCGAAAAAGTGAGGCTTTCTTTTATCATCCTTTTCAGCCAAAAGGACATTAGATTCAATCTTCTCCATTGAAGTTTTGGATTCTGAGCTCATAGTCTTTCTTCGAGTCTCCTCTCGCTGAATAATAGCACAAACACCAGCAAGAGTGGGTAATGTGGCATCCATGAGAAGATTGTGCCTTATGTATTCATACTCAGGCTTCAGGCTACGAAGTAGTGAGAAAATTTTATCCTCCTCAGCTCGTTTCAAAAGAGTTTGGGCATCAGTGGTATGTGGATGATACAGGTTCAATTCATCCCACAATTTTTTAAGATTCCCAAGGTGTTCACTAAAGGTTTTCTCACCTTGTTGGGCTGCAGCAATTTCAAGAGTGAGTTCAAAAATACGAGCAGCATTATTTTGGTTCCCATATAATTCAGCGATTGAATCCCACAGTTCTTTTGCTGAATTAGAAAAAGTGAAAATTTCAGCAATATGAGTTTCCATCGAATTGAGTAACCATGATCGAACAAGCTGATCATTGGATATCCAATCCTCATATCCCGATTCAGTAGTTTGAGGACACTGTTTATCACCATTAACGAAACCAAATTTTTTCTTGCCACCAAGCGACAAAGTAACAGCTCTAGACCATGCTACATAATTGACACCATTTAACGGAACCGATGAAAGTCTCCAACTAGGATTCGAATCGAACTCAGCCATGGAAAAAAACAAGGATGAAGTCGCAAGGAAAAAACACTTACAATGAAAGTCTCCGCAGGAACCAGTAGGACAGATGCAGTTTTGAACAAGTCATAGAAGAGCAAAGAAAACCCCAGTTTCTATTTCACCAACTAGCTCTACAGCAGCTGCTTCTTTGACTTCTACACTTTGGCTCGATGGATCACAGCAAATAAATCAAGAAAGGCACCCGATTCCCTGGTAATCCAAGATAACAGCGCCTCTTAGAGCAAACAATTCTGGCAGACCCTTGGAGAACAGCGCCACTCAGAGCAAACAGATCTGACAACTGCAGAAGCTTTGCACCAACACAAAAGACGGCAGGAACAAGCGTTGGGATCTAGCAAAAAATGTGAATTGTGTTTTAGATCTGGCAGGATCACAAAAAATGTGAATCGAATAGGGTCTCCTGTGACGAAATCAGACTAAGACCTGCTCTAATACCAAAAAGAAACCAATCATAACACAAAGATGTATGTGGTTCGGCCGTAGCCTACGTCCACGGAGAAGGGAGAGTGATTGTTATTCATGGTTATGTGTCTGGAGATTACAACACCTTTGCATATAAAGAGATACAATAGCCTTAATTAGAAAGCACGGATTAGGACGAATCCCACAATTTATGCTTTCTCTAGCACAGATAGATAAATACAAATCCCGTAAATCTCTCTCTTCTCCAACAATACCTGGAAGGGTTGCTAAATTTAGATTTACACCTACTTGTTGCTATATTGTCAATGTTTGTCGTTATTGCTCGCAAATGGTTGTATATTACTTCTGCCTATTTTTAAGAGTTTGGTTATTGGATAATGCCTTGAATTTAAATAACTCTGCATATTTTCAAAAGTAAGTGTAAGGACTGAGGAAGCTATGAATTCAAATAATTGTGCTTATGTGTAAGAAACATTGAGATCTCCAGCTCATATGTGTTGACATTTTGGTTTTCGGGTTACGTGAATACAAATGAATGTAAAATAATATTTTCCTATTATTAAAAGTTTGCAGTAGGTATAGAGATTTTAACAAATACACTTTGTGGTTTTGAAAGAATAGTTCTCTTCGAATTTTCTTAATCATAGTGTTTGAAACTTTGAAGTATTCAAAATTTTGTGGTTGTAGATGGGTCTTAAAAAGATTACAATAACTACAAGTATGTGCCTTTGTTCATCTCATATTTATCTCAAATTTACTTTAATAACCAAGTTTGCAAAGACATCATAGGAAAAAAATTTATTGCTTTTAAATTCTATCTCATATTTTCTTTATTATAGGCTCCACTCATGACTCACTTACATTATGTTCTCATTGTTGAAAATCTATAAAACAATTCTACCAAATGTGACAATAAATTTAATTTAATTTTAAACTTCAAAATATTAGTTTTAGTTAGTTGTTTTTCAAATAATAAACAAGTCTATTGTTCATTATTACAGGAGTTTGAAGTGATCATGTGACAATTTTTCAGGAAAAAGAACATTTATATTTATAGTATTGTGTTTACACAATAAACTATATTTACAACATTCTATATATATAAAAAATTATGCTTGTAGAGATGTACATTTTAAATGTTAATTGAAGTTCTCTATCATTTATTAATCATTTCCTCTTCATTGATTTCATGAGTTTTTTCCAAAGTTTTAAATCTTATAGACAATCAAGCATCTAACTATGATCTAACTTCTCATACAAATGTTCAATTTCAACCAATTTGCCTACACAATCATTGTATTTGAATTTTATCAAGTTATACGTCTTTTACAAATTTAACTATCGAAATATAATCTAACTTATAGATAAAAATATAATTATAACAATTTATAACTTTACAAAATAAACTTTCATTTCTTGCTAGTCAAACATTCTTTCATTTACTTTACATGTTCCTCACCTTTTGTCTTTATATAGGATTAAAAAGGGTGCTGAACATTTGCTTATTAAATGGGGTTTTAAATTGTTGAGATGGATAAAAAGCAATGTGGTAATGATTTAGATTTTATTAATGTCTTTGAAATTTATCAACCATTATATTGGATTCAAGAAGATATATCATTTTATTTTTTTAAATCAATAAACCAATCATGTTTTATGCCATGTTCACTTGATAGGGATTGCCAAAGGGTTCAAGAATTTTTTTATATAATTCTTAATTGAATAAATGAGAATTGGGTTTATGGTTGAGATGGATTTAGGGATAATGCTTTTTAATTTTTATATAAGATTAATTGAAGTTCCCTATCATTTATTTCATCATTTCCTCTTCATTGATTTCATGTGTTTTTTTCAAAGTTATAAATCTTTTAGACAATTATGCATCTACTTATGACACATTGTTCAAATTCAACCAATTTATTTACACGATCATTAAATTTGTATTTTATGAAGTTATACATCTTTTACAAATTTAACCATTCAAATATAATCCAACTTATATAAAACTTAATTATAACTTTTTTTTAAAAAAAAAATTAACTTAAAAATGTCATATATTTAGTCGGCGTACCCATTGCACACATTAGTGCAATTGCTAATTTACGAAAATGTTAAAAAAAACTAAAAACCGTCAATTTGTACTAAAAAAGATATGCAGCGTGGCATTAACTGCGCTCAAGACGTGCTTGATGGCTTGGCATTATAGTAGCACGGATCATTAGTATAGATAAAAATTGTGACTGTGACAGCGTGCGGGTTTTAGTGAATTTTACCCTCGGCTTTCGGTGACTGGTATGCCAGTTAATCTAGCTTGTGACTGCGTGTATCTCCTATTTGCCTCTCCCCCAGCCATTTCAAGCGGCCTTCCTTCTGGTAATGACAAGGTGAGCAAGCGAACACACAAGTAGCAAGGAAATTTCTTTTTCATTTTTCACGATGCTTCAATGTTCGCTGGTTCCATACAAACCCTTTCATTATGACACGACGGCTAGTCACTTTCCACTGCTTTTACCAGTTTCGTTGGAGGAATTTTGTGTTTCAAGTTAATGTCGCTTTCCAGCCCATTTTCAGAAAAGCCCACTCTTGAGGATTTTCAGGTAATGGGACAGAGACATCACTTTTATCTTCTTTCTCATCAGTGTTGATTTTTTAAATTCAATTTCAATTTTTTTTCCCTGTAACTTTTATCTAAATATGTGTAATTTTTTTCTTCAAAATTGGGTTTTTTGTTTTCTCTACAGAAGCTGACATAGAAAGGGCCAAATGACTACATTTTCTGGGTGTTATTAGCGTTACGGTGGTGCTGCTAAGAGCAGAAACTCTGAAAGGCACAGTTGGTACGGCGCACCAGGTAAGGATATCAATGAATCCTTGCTTAGGCTATGAAGCTTGTCGGTGTATAAACAAATCCATCCACTTTGCCCTTCATTAAAAGTCTTCCATTCTATTCTATTTCTATTCATGCATGCATCTTTCATAATTCATATGCTCAATATTTTTTATGACTGTAATTAGGATTGCATGCTATTTAAGGCACATTCATGCCGGAATAAATTACATTTATCTAATCAGTAGAAATTAATATCTAAAATTTAGTCAAAATTTAAATAAAAATGCCTAAACAAATTTAGGCACTCCCATGGCTTGTCTGCATCCCCATTCACAAGTCACCTCCCCATTTATTCGATAACCTCATACCTCTACCATATAGGCCATATTGTTAAATAGATAGTTTATCAGTCGGCTATTTTTACTTTCATTTGAATATTTTCATATATGAGATTTGTCAATAAATAAAATTTTCCAGTTCTAGCGCAGAAAGTTATTACATTTGACAGAAAATTCACGCAGTAATGGTAAATCATATTTTAAATTTATCTCTTGCTGATTTAGACTGTAAAATAACAATATTTGCTATTTCCTTAGATGCAAAATAATTACGATCCATAATTACTCATTTTTTATTTTTTATTATCAAATGTAGTAGTTCAATTCCCAAGCTGACACTCGGGTAGATGTATAGGTGGAAGTTCAACCAAAAATTAAAAACAAATTTGTATAAAATGAATTTAACCACAATTTTTTTTTCAATTTTTTCCCCTTGCCGAACTTCATCCGAATTTTATTGTTGTCGAACTTGAACTCGAACTCGAACTCGAACCTTGTGACATAAGATACGTATTCATACATATACATACATAAATATAAATGTATGTATGTATGTATCTGATAGGCTATATCGTGTGTTAGTTTCCACTGGAAACAAGTCTCACACTGTCAAAAAAACTACTGGGTTGCTATTAAGTCATGCTAGTATTTAGTTGCTGTTAGATGAAATGAGAAATCAGATTTGACAAGTCAAATCGGATTGTGTGAAATCTTGACTCAGAACTCAAGAATCTAGTAGCCCTATATTTTCAGTAGCCCTAAAAACTCTTGATATTTTCAGATTGACTTTTCGTTTACTGTGAATAGATTGAAGCAAACTCTGCCCATTTTTTTCTCATTGGCATTGTTGACAGCACGACACAATTTGTGCAGAATCTTGAGGTAAGTCACTTGCCATGGTTTCAATGGATTTATTTTTTGGTGTGTTAGGTATATATATGTGTGTGTAAACTATTCACAAATACATATACATACATATACATATATATATATATATTTACATACATGTGTATACATGTATATATATATATATATATTACGGTTGAAATGAAAAGAATGTAATTATAATTCCTTTTTAGATTTTTATGGCATGCAGGCTGAATGTATATGTCACTGTTACATTGTCTCAAATGGAATTTACAAATCATTTGTACTGCACTCGCTGAACTCGATCTGCTCTGAATATCTGAGAAGTTCTTGTGACTTCCTTTATATAAAGTCTCTCTTCATTTTAAAAAACCCTAAAACAGTGATATTTTAACAAACCCTAACCCTAGAAAATCCATATTTGCTCCATGTAAACCCTAATTGCTAAACATCGTATACAGAACTAGGTTGAAGAAAACCTTAAGATTAAGAGAGAGAGAGAGATGATACCATTGGCAAATTGTCACAGCTGCGGCACTTGGACTTGGAGTGGTTTGACAAAGTTGATAACCTCCCTAATACCCTTGACAATTTGTCACAGCTGCAGCACTTAAAATGATGTAGAAACTCAAATAACCTTCACGATACCATTGGCAGATGTCACAGCTGCAGCACTTGAACATTGAAGAGGGTTTAAGCTTAAATAACCTTGCTGGTACCATTGGCAATCTGTGACAACTGCAGTGCTTGGATATGCAAGTGTGTAAAATCTTAAATAATGTGTTGCCATGCCAATTTAGAGTTCATGATAGATATTCAAAACTTGCAATTTTTACTTCGCACCTCTAGAGTGTGTATTGGAAACAGACAGCTATGCACAGATAAACTGCTCTTCAAATTAGGAGGGGAAGCTCCCTCTTTTGCTAATTATGCGTAAAAAGTAAAGTAAACTAAATTCCCATCTTTTTATCTTAGCTCAAAGCACAAGATTTATAAAACTCTTTGCGTTGCAGCTGAGGTTTTCTTTGGTTTCGTAATCTCAACTGCAACTAGGCCTAAATTTATAACGCTTCTATCTCCTCAAGTAAATTCAGAGCAAGAGGATTTAGAAGTAACGGGGAATGATTTGGGTAACTTAGACAAATTGGTTCTTAGAACACAGCCGAAGGCTCATTGCTCTTTCAGATGTACGCTGAAATAGAGTTTATGAAAGTAAAAGATCAAACGATAAACTAGATCTCAGGATTCCCTCGAAGGCTCATTGCTCTTTCGAGGTGTAGGCTGAAATAACGATTATAAGGACAAAACAATAAACGATAAACTAAATATCAGGATTCCCTTGAAGGTTCGCTGTTCTTTTCAAGGTGTAGGCTGAAATAAAGATTATAGAAACAACAATATATTGAAAGATCTTGACATTTTGGATCAAAGATGCATTGTACTTTTGATTTTATTTTCTCAAACTCAAACAATGGTTACAAGTTGGGACAGAAAATTGTATGAAAGAGGACAATCATATATTATGATCAACCAATCTACACTTGAACAAAGATTGAACGCAAGTACACGAACAACAAGAAAGCAAGCAAAAATAGGATACATACGTTCCTATATATATGTTTCTATGTATGCATATATACATACATGTATATGTATATATATATTGGATAGTTTGTAGCTGTGACAAATCCATATGCATATATATTATATATAAATACATATTGATATACATATATATTATATATGTATGTACATACAGACATATATGCGTACATATGTACATATATATGCGTTCGTATATATATATATATATACATGTATGGGTACAGCACAAACTAATGTATGTATGTGTGTATGATATATATACATATACATATATATACATGTATGTATGTGTGCATATAAACATACATATGAATTTATGTATCTGTGTGTACATTTTTTTTATTTTTTTATTTTTTTGCATGTTTTGGATATGTATCATGAACCCTAAACTGGACATGGCAACAAACAGGTTATTTAAGATTTTGCTCTCATATTCAAGTGCTGCAGCTTTGACAAATTGCCAATGGTACCTGCAAGTTATTTAAGCTTATACATTTTTCCTTGTTCAAATGCTGCAGCTGTAACAATTGCCAATGATATTGGGAAGGTTATTTAAGTTTCTACACTGTTGCAAGTGCTGCAGCTGTGACATTTGGATACAGCACCATACCATTGAGTGTCATATCTGGTCTAGGGTTTATTTATACCATAGTTGAAAACTTGCCAAGCCCAAAAAACTCAACTCGCCAAAAACTCAGCAAAAGCTCGGTAATTTAAAAAATTGCTTAAATTTCATTAAAAACACATTTTTTTTTGCAAAATTGAATGATAAGATGCATCCAATGAGTCAATAAATGAATACATAAAAGAAACAAGTGGAGTCTAGTTGTATTTGATTGATTTGAAAGCAAATTGGGTACAAAATGGCATCCTCATGTGGAATGCACTGATGCTGATAGTCTGAAACAAAATGAAAATAGCAAATTGTTTTTGTAAAACTGAAAGTAAATACTACATTAATATATTTTACAAATTTACATCATCCTCTTTCCCATGTCTAGTGAAAACTAGGGGAGAGATAGAACTAGATGATATTATAGATGAAGACTTGTAGGCAAACTTGGAAACTTGGACTTGGAGAGTACCTAGGAAATCAAATGAATTCAATGGGAGTTTGAGGGCCATGGTCCCCATGGGGTCGAGGGGCAGCACCACCAAGCCCAAATTAAGACCTCCAAAACCACACAAACCTTCATTGTGTACATCATTTTGCATTAACAAAAATCCCAAATTAAGACCATCAAAGCCACACAAACCTTCATGGAACACTTCATTTTGCTGAGCAAAAACTAAATCAAAATTGCCTTTATTCCAGCCACGGGTTTCTTTTTGCTGAGCAGCCAAGAATTTTTTTAGAACTCCAAGTTTTTTTGAGAAACTTGCCAAAAACTCTGCAAGTTTTTCTGGCGAGTAAATGGCCCAAAAACTCGGCCAGCCAAAAAACGCGAGTTTTTAAAAACTCACCGAGTTTTCAGCGAGTTTTTCATCTATGATATGATGTATACACATATATATGTATGTATATACACATATATGCATGCATACATACATATACATATATCGTATACATGTATGTATGTATATATGCATATGTATATACATACACAATACATATATATGCATGTATGTCTGTGTGTGTATATATGAGTGCATGTATGTGTACAATTTTTAAATTTTTTTTATGTTTTCCTGATTTTCATAAACCCTAAACCGGATACAGCACCACACAGGCTATTTAAGATTTTACACACTCTCATATTCAAGTGCTGCAGCTGTAACAGACTGCAAAAGGTACCAGAAAGCTATTTAAGCTTATACACTTTTATATTCAAGCGCTGCAACTGTGACAACTGCCAGTGGTATTGGGAAGTTTGTTTAAGTTTCTACTTCATCCCAAGTTCAAGTTCAAGTGTTGGGGCTGTGACAGAATGCCAATGGTATCAGGGTGGTTATTGAAGCTGTCACACCATTCCAAGTCCAAGTGCCACAGCTGTGACAGGTTGCCAATGGTATCAGAGAGGTTATTTAAGCCATCACAAACTTCCAAGTTCAAGTGCTGCAGCTCTGACAAGATGCCATTGGTTTCAGGGAGATTATTTTAGTTGTTAAAACTTTCCAAGTCCAAGTGCTGCAGCTATGACAAGATGCCAATGGTTTCAGGGAGGTTATTTTAGTTGTTAAAACTTTCCAAGTCCAAGTGCTGCAGCTATGACATGCTGCCAATGGTGTCAGGGAGGTTATTTAGGTTTCTACACCATCTCAAGTTCATGTTCTGAAGCTGAGACAGGTTACCAATGGTATCAGGGAAGTTCTTTAAGCTTTCCTATTCCATGTTCAACTGCTGCAGCTACAACAGGTTGCCAATGGTATCAGGGGGGTTATTTAAATTTCTACAAAATCTCAAGTCCAAGTGGTGTGCAATGTCACGGAAATTCTAACCTTTTTTTCTTTTTAATTTTATTCATTTATCACATCTATGACCACAAGTATCCAGACAATCATCTGGTACTATCAATGGCATTGTAAACAATGACTTGGTACTATCAATGGCGCTGTTAAAAGGGTCACTTAAGTCAGATATCCCTTAGAAAGGAAATCTATATCTGTCACTAAGAATTCAGAAGATGGGGCTGGGATTAGAATATCACTTAGTATTCACATAGAATCTCACAAAGGTTCACGTAACTCTTCTGGAAGGAAACTAGCTTATAACTCACAATTCCATCTTTTAACTCTGCTGCCAGGGTCTAGAAAATCCCTAGCCAAAGCATACAATTGTAAAATGGCATCCACACCATCCAAAATAAGCAGCACCTAATTTCCTTCTAAATGATCTCTAACCAATATATGCCCTGATTAATGCTCTGCAGTTTTCCATCATATTTATAATTATTTAAATCTTTAATAATTTGTTTCTGCAAATTTGTAAGGCCTGTGACATCTGCAGAAGTGGTATGGACATTAATACAAAGGAAGCAGCAGGAAAATCACCATAAACTTGATTGTACACAGCCTTGGTAACTGTGGTCTTGCCAATTCCCCATATTCCAGCTTTAAGCACCTATTTCACTGAATTGAAATGAGATCATTCTTGATGCTGTCCATTCCCATTGGATGTTTGGCAACTTTCAACAGCACTCTGCATTAATGTTTTAGACTTAATCATTTCATTCACCACCATCTTTACAAGCAGATCTTTAAAGCTGCAATAGCTGACTAACATGACCTGTATAGGTCAACAGAAATTGCAAAACTACTATTTATTATCCTCATTCCACTTCTCTGATAATGGTTGCAAGCATAGAAACAAAAATGTGCAAAAAAACCCAATTAATTGCGATTTTTAAAAAATCTGCAGGCTGGACGATTTTTTCCCTGATTTTTTCCCATTTAAAACTGCAAAATCGAAAAGAGAAAAAACGCATTTAAAACCTACAAAAAAATGCTAATAAAATCGTACTGATTTTCATGCGAAAATAAATAAATGATAAGAACATAGCTTTTTGCTTACTATTATGCTTTGATAGATTTTTTCCAAGCATCCATAGCTTGTTTGAAAGCATCTGTTTTAGGCTTTTATCCATAGCAGCAAGGCAGTGAACTGTTTGATAAAATGCTTTGGTAGACATGTATGAAAAATGTTGTAGCATAGACAAGGCAGTGAACTGTTTGAAAAAATGCCTCAAAGAAATTTGGTCTCATTGTGATGGAATGCCATGACATTCCATAGCCATAGGCATTCGTCATGGCATTCCATCACCATGAGACCATTTCTTCAAGGTTTTTCAAACAGTTCACTGCCTTGTCTATGCTATTTTTACTACTATGCTTTGATAGATTTTTCCAAGCATCCATAGCTTGTTCAAAGCACTTGTTTTAGGCTTTTAGCCATAGCAGCAAGGCAGTGAACTGTTTGATAAAATACTTTGGTAGACATGTATGAAAAATGTGGTAGCATAGACAAGGCAGTGAATTGTTTTGAAAAAAATGCCTCAAAGAAATGTGGCCTCATGGTGATGATTATCATGGCATTCCATCACCATGACTGCATTCTTTGAGGCATTTTCAAACAGTTCACTGCCTTGTCTATGCTATTGCTTACTATTATCGTTGATAGATTTTTCCAAGCATCCATAGCTTGTTTGAAAGCACCTATTTTAGGCTTTTAGCCATAGCAGCAAGGCTGTGAACTGTTTGATAAAATGCTTTGGTAGACATGTATGAAAAATGTAGTAGCATAAACAAGGCAGTGAACTGTTTGAAAAAATGCCTCAAAGAAATGTGGTCTCATGGAATGCCATGACAAGCTAATGCAGTTGGCAGCTGCTCCTAGTTATTAGTAATGCAATGTGAAGTAATTGCATAACTGCTTAGGTTGACTTTGTAAAAAACTATATTGTAATTGAAATTTTGTCATCTATCAGCATCTAGTTATCAGTTATGCAATGTGAAGTAATGCTTTGAGTTTGAAAGATGTGCAATGCAATGAATGTAATATAAACTACAAAAATCTATTTTCTACATTTCATTAGTTAAACTATTTATTTTATTTGCTCTCTATATCTCTATGCTATGGAAATGCCTTTCAATTTCAAAAAAAAATAGTTTTTATCTCTTGTTCTACAATTTTTTACGTTTTTTTTTTATATCCGATTTTTTCAAAAAATCTTATACTTTTGGTTTGTCGATTTATTCCCCAAAAGATTTTTGTTGCTATGGTCACTTGCAAGAAATGTAGGACAGTGGGGCATGGGGTCACGGAGAAAGGTTTCTAGGGACAGAACAAGATTTCCAAAATTTTGGGGATGGCTGGGAATGGCTATATATATATATATTATTAGCTGATAGACTTTTTAAGTGGACCTGCTAGACCACAATACCATGGCAAACCTGTCATATGCCATGAAACATCTTTACGGCCACCATAAAACAGTTAAAAAGTTCTGCAAGAGCTCTTAAAAACTAAAGTGCCAAACATCTACACTCTCGAATGATTCCGCACCTTACACGCATTTGGTGATTTCAGAGAGACATCTTAAGACATCTTTGGTATTAATTATATGCTGTCAACAACATTACTTGAATCTTAATTGTATTTTTCCAGCAGTATACTCTCAACAATGATGGGGGCGATTGTGAGAGCATAGGTGCCTGTTCTGACATCAATAATTAGATCAGTGGCATTCATGGTGTCAAGCCAGAAGAGGAAATTCAAAAGAAGGCTGCCAGAATTAGTGCAGCTGTGGATGCCATGCTCAGTAAGCTAACAGTTTTGACGCTTCCCATGCCTGGAGCTCAAGGTTTTGAATTCTAGGAGTAGCAATCAGAAAGTGGGAATTTCTGTGAAGATTGTATGCAAAGAAGATCCTACTTCCTAGCCAAGAGCATTTGAATCCAAATTTTCAGTCAGTTGATTTAAAAGAGTAAACCAAGGAAAACTATGACATAATTAGGTATTTAAACAATTGGGTATTGTAATTTAAGGGAAATTGTCTATGTTCCATGGCATTTCGGGGACGAGGACAGCAGGGGACATGTTTCCTGGACATTTCCTAGGGGGGCATTTTTAGGGGACAGGGGACGGCGACATACAAAATACACACACACACACACACACACACACACATATATATATATGATTTTTTCAAAATTTATTAAAAAGAGAGAGATATGTCAATAAATTAATAATTGATAACAACAATATCAATATGTAAATAAATCACAAGAGCAGTAGTATAACAACATAATAAATGTCATTAAACTTATTATTGTAGCCAATGATCTGAGTATGTTTGTATTTCATTGGGAATCAATATAAACTAGATTTTGAAGGAAATGTCTGCTACTGTAATCAAATCAGACTTATATCAGACCTGTAATGCAGTGTATTCAAACTTGATATAGTGCAAATAAAATCAGATTTGAGGTTGAATGTTTCGTATTTGTTGATGTTATGATAGCAGTTATCATTTCTATGTTTTATGCAAATGATTTGGCATTAAAATTCAATAAAACACAAGCATAAACATTCAGAAATCAAAACACAGTCACTTTGTATGCCAAGTGTTTGACAAAATGTCAAACAGCCCAAACTCAAAAATCACCTTAGAAAGGAGGATGAAATATTTTAAAAATCAAATTTTAAATGTTTTTTTAACCCTAGAAGCTCCCTGTCCGTGGGGGACGCCTAGCTGTCCCCGATACGTCGAGGGACGTTTCCAACGATCCCCATCCATACCTGCGACGAGGAAATGTCCCCAAAGGGCAGGGGATGTTTCCTCCCGTTTCCTGCTAGTTGGGCTGTTTCGGGGATGGCTGGGGGACATCCCCTTTGCGTCCCCCCGTCCTAGGGACAACAAGGGACGGGGACAGTGGGTTTTGGGGTAGGGGACGCGTCCCCGTGTAACATAGGAAATTGTGGGTCAAATCATAATTATACAGTGAGGGGTCTTCTTCCTCACATCTTTATTTCTAAAAAGTGTTTTGGCTTCAACCACAATAGTTTGTTGCTATTTTTAGTCATGCAGGTGTCCAATAAACCACTTGGTGGTATTTCTCTTAAAGTTTATTTACTTGAATAAAGAGAAAAAGTCCTTTGATTACAATTAGAGAATACAATTTGAGGTCTTGGTTGTGTAATTGGTGGACCATAGTCACATTTAATACTTGTTACAAAATTTGGGAGTTAAGACATTAAGTAGAAGTTTGGTAAATCAAATAATTTGGATTAAGAGAAGATATAACGTGAATTTGTACCTTTGAAAGGTTATATATGAGGCTGCATGGTACTTTACAATAGAGAATAGCATCAATTGTCTTAACTCTTTTCATTGTAGTATACACTATTTTTTGTTACCCAGATTAAGAAAGACTGAGTTTTTCAGGTTTCTTAGCAGTGATAGAACAGATCAAGAGAAATTATTGCCACCAAGGTCTATGTGTTGGAGCTTAGACAGTGACAAGACCTACAAGAATGCTTTCCCTAAAAAATTTTTATTCCAGCTCCAACATCTTCAAACAAGAAAGCAATCCCAACTTTGTTACCAATCTCCCTGATAGAATATTATTACCTAGAGAAAGGTCTCAAATATCTCCAAGACCTATTCTAGGTTCAATCTCGCCATACAAACTGTTACGACTCATATCTAGGATTTTAAGCTTCTTTAACTCCCAGGATTTCTTTGGAGTGCTACCAAACAGAAGGTTGTTTGTAAGATCCATAATCATAAAACTCTTTAAGATTCTCAATCTCTACACAGTGCCTCCTTACAGCACACTCTAGTCCACTCACAAGTAGATATATTACTTATGTTCCAATCTACAAGTCCATCAGCTCTGTGAAGACAACTTCCTATGTTGATGGAATTTCTTCTTGGGCCTAGGAGAACTCTATTGTGCATGGGAATCTATAAATAAGAGGTTGTATTGGTTTGCAAAATGGGCATGAGAGGCCAATTTTATTTTTGTATCTGCCTAGATTGATGGAAGAGGGAACAAAATGTATCTTGTATCTTCTTTCAAAATTAAGGAGAACAATTATGTTGTCTTTCCAAGAGGTGAGAGGCAAAAGGAAAGGAGCATGGAAGCATAGGCAAATAATAGAGACAGGCAGCTAATGGAGCAAGTGATGCATTGCATCCATAGCCAAGGTCTTGCTGAATGGGACAAGGGGTAGATTTTATCTTATCATTTGTACACTCGTTGAATATGACAATTTGCTACATAATAGGTAGTAGGCAATTGCTACTACCACAATCTATTTTTTCTCTCTTTGGAGGGTTTGTAAGATAAATATGGTGTTCATAATTCTTATCTCTTCCTCTCTTGACTGTTATTTAATTTCTAATCAAGTAGCATAGTACAATTTCTTATTTCATAAATTCTACAAGCTTAGGCTTGAGAAATTAAGAATCAAACACTGTTGTACTTATAGCAACATTGCTACATTAGTGCAATGATTGTATGTGTATATGCTTTGAATCTAAACTTAGCTCTAAAAGTTGGCTTTCATTATCTAGTTGAGCACAAATCATCTAGATTTGAACATACATAATATGCGTCAATGAAGATTGACTTGAAACTACACAGAAATGCTAACTCATAATTACATAATTTGATACACTACAAAAACACCACCTAATTTACATAATATTGAAATGTTAGCATTTAGTGATTGTCTCATATGACTTAAATTTAATGAGGGGTTTGAAAGTTTCTGCTTGCATTGTTGGGGCAGGTGTGTTAGTTTGCATATCTTATTGTAAAATCTCAAGGTTGAATAATCTACAAACATTATTGTATTTGTATGTTCCATCTTTAGCTTGGCTCTAATGTTGACCATACTTTTCTAGTAAATCAGATACTTAGATTTGCTGTGAGTCCTTATTATGTAGTATAAATTTTTGTGATATCCTTGTTATGTAGTATAAAAATTTCTGATAAACATCAACAAAATAGCCAGAGCTAACTTTGAAATGCCAATAAGGATAACCTGTTGATGTTCATGCAGTGTCGGTCATCTCTTCCAGCCAATCTCCTTTACATGTTGAATAAATTAAATAATAGCCGATGGCTATTTAATTTATATATTGTGATTTATTTAATGAAGAGGCACGATTTATAATTAATGATGAGTTATTAAGAGGCTCTAATTTGTGAAGAGTTGCAATTATTAACGAGGCCGACCTCTTGCATGGACGCGATTTTTTTAAGGGACGCATTCTTCTATGAAGGCCGACTTGTTGCTTTGAAGGGGCATGTCCTCCACTCCACCTTGTATATATATTCAATGCCTTTCATTGTTTCATCATTCATCCACATTCATAGTTCGATTATTCTCAAGTGCGAGTTAGAAGAAGAAGAGTAGATTGCGAATTCTGTAGAAGAGCAGATTGTATTCATTGAACACTGAGTTTCTAATTGTATCTGTGTTTGCATCAGATTGTGATGCTTATTATTGGCCTTCCTATCGGCCCATTGTAAAGGAGACATTCTTCGTGACATTCAATATATAAGTGATATATTGTTGTTGGGTTTTTCTCCCTCAAGTGGAGGGTTTTCCTAGGGTATCTACTGTGTTATTGTGTCTGATTTTGAATTAATTTTCTATGTACATTACATTTGATCATAAAACTAACATGGTATCAGAGCGGGTTTGAAGAAGATCTTGATCAGATTTAGCCTTACAACGATACTCTTCATTCTCTTTCTCATCTTTGATCACTTCTATCTCTTCGTCAAGATGGTGAATGGTCTCAAGATCGAGGACAGACTTGAGGGAGCATCAAATTTCACATCTTGGAGATTTAGAATTATGCTCACCTTGGAGGAAAATGAATTGGCAGAGTTCGTGGAGAGCAAAGTCCCCAAGCCTACGAATGAGGAAGAGAAGGTTCAATGGAAGAAGAAAGATATTAAGGCGAAGAAGATGTTAGTTGATTCCGTGAAGGATCATATTGTTTCTATTGTCTCCAAGTTGAATACGGCAAGAGAGATGTTTGAAACTTTGGAAGAGATGTACGAAATCAACAACACAAGTCAGGCACTTGCACTGAAGCAACAAATCCATCATGTGAAGATGGCAAAAGGAGAATCTGTTATTGCTTACTTCATGAAGATTTCCGAATTGAGAGATTAGCTCTCTACTATTGGTCATGTTGTTGATGACAAGGACTTGACCATGCTTGCTCTTAATGGTCTTCCATCATCTTGGGAGTCTTACATTCAAGGAATCAATACAAGATCGAAACTTCCCAAGTCTAATCGTTTCGGATTACATTCAAGAGGAGTCCAGGTTAGCTGCTAGAGGCATTGGTCAAAGCTCCACTAATGAAGACATTCATGTTCTCGCCGCTCAATCCTTGAAGAAGAAAGGGAAAGATGGGAAGAAAGGATATTTCAAGAGGAATAGAGATAAAGGAGCTGATGGTGCTCCCGCATTCAAGAAGAAGAGGGACCTCTCCAAAGTCCAATGTTTTAGATGTGACAAGTATGGTCACTATGCAAAGGATTGTCCAACCAAGCCTAAGCAGCAGACTACCATTGCAAATGTTGATGAAGTCTCTTCGTAGAAGGATTCTTGTGAATACTACTTATTCTATTCGGCATTGTCAAGCAATGTACCTACTAACACTAACACTTGGTTGATTGATAGTGGTACCTCTTGCCACATCGCCGGATTTAGGGAGCATCTAACTTGGTGGAGAGAGATTCCAGTGAACAAGTCATTATCGAAGATGATGCTAGTTACTTTGTGAAAGGAATTGGGACCTCCGCTATTCACTTGGATTCCAACATTTCCTTGCAATTGAATGATGTTCTATTTGTTCTGGGCATCAAGCGAAACCTTGTTTCCATTTCAGCCTTGGAAGACAAGGGGTACCAAGTTGCTTTCTCAAAAGGAAAAGTTCTTGTGTGGACGAAGAACTCAAACTTCAAGACTGCTCGGGTGATTGGAGTCAAACACGAGGGCCTCTATAGGCCATAGAAGCATAAATCGGCAAAAATCTGCAATTTTCAAAAAAAAATTGCCGATTTTTTCAGCAGGTCAACGCCAGTGAAAAAATCGTTGAAAATCGCTTAAAATTGGGATTTTTCAAGCAAAACATCCGCAAAAAAAGTGAAAAAATCGTGCAAAAAAAAAAACCCTAAAAAGTGGCGCGTTTTTGGCTATAAAGACGATGTGTTTCTCCTCTTTCAGTAAATATCAAGGGTTTCTCAGGTCGGCGAAAACTTCTGAAGGCGTCTGCTGATTTGCGGGCATAAATCTACGCTCAGATTGTGGGTTTCTCATCGGCGCGAATTTCTGAAGGCATTTTTTTCTGGTTGCGTTTTTGCTGGTTTCTCATCGTGGTTTTATTTATGAAGTATATTTTGTGCAATGCATTGATGCAATGTAATCAGCGATATGAATATATACAAAAAAGATCTATTTTCTACAATTCACGGGTTAAAATCTCTGTTTTATTTGCTCTCTATATCTCTATGCTATGGAAATGACCTTGAGGTTTTAGAAAACGTAGGTTTTGTCTATTTTTCTACATTTCTTTACATTTTTTTTCAAATCCGATTTTCTTTGATTTTTTCACGATTTTTCAAAAATCACAGTTTTTAGTTTCTTAGATTTTTCCCCAAACGATTTATGTTGTGCATAGCTATAGGCTGTACGCCCTTCACTGGAGCTCTAGTGCATAATTCTTCAAGTTTGTGTGAACTTTGGCATCGAAGATTGGCTCACCTTCACTTTCGAGCTCTACCTATCATGGAGAAGATGGTCACGGGCCTTTCGAAGTTCAACCAGGAGCACGAAGGTACTTGGAGAGGCTGCGCTTTGGGTAAGAACACAAAAGGCCCATTTCATAGTAGTGACAGTAGATCCAAATGTATTCTTGATCTTATTCATTCTGATTTATGTGGTCCAATGTCTGTTGTGTCTTGGTGGTTTCTTATATTACATTATTTTTATTGATGACTACTCAGAAAGACTAGGTTTATTTATTGAAATCTAAAGAATCTGAGGAGGTATTAGAAAGGTTCAAGGAATTCAAAGCTTAGGTGGAGAATTTGTCCAGGAAGAGGATCAAAGTTTTGAGATTCAATAACAGAGGAGAGTACACTTCCGACAGCTTCCGTAACTTTTGCATTGAAGCTTGGATTAAGAGGGAGTTCACTGTCCCTTATAATCCTCAACAGAATGGTGTTGCTGAAAGGAAGAATAAAACTATTGTGGAAGCAGAGGAAAGCCATGATTCATGACCAAGATCTGCAAACCTTCCTTTGGGCTAAAGCATCCAAGACAGTTGTCTATGTTCAGAATAGAAGCCCACACCGAATCTTGGAGAACATAACTCCTGAAGAAGCATTCACAGGAGTAAAACCAGAAGTAAGTCATTTGAGGATCTTTGGATGTCCAGTGTATGTTCATGTACCAAAGGACAAGAGAACAAAGCTAGAGCCTTTTGGCAAGAAGGGGATATTTGTAAGTCATTTGAGGATCTTTGGATGTCGGTGTATGTTCAATATGCCAAAGGACAGAGAACAAAGCTAGAAACCTTTTTGGCAGAAGGATATTTATGGAATTCTGATGGAAACATCAAAGCCCTCTGAGAATCTACATTCTAGGCGGAAGTTGATCGAGATCAGTAGAGATGTCACATTTGAGGAAGATGTTGCATTCAGAAGATCCAAGGGCACTCCTATGGAGATTGATAATGAAGAGTCTCCTCAGGATATGGAAGTTGACCATGCTCCTGAGATTCAGAGGGAGGCTCTAGAACCAAAAGAAGATGATGATCCAGTTGAGCCCTTGGAACCTACTGATGAGCCTACATATATTGTGATTGGTCATAAGAGACCTCTTTGGGCTAGGCAAACAATGTAGGAGGCAGAAAGGTTTGCAGCACCAAGAGGAACCTTCAAAGAAAGTAAGAGACCTCACAAGTTTTCCAGTTATGTAGCCTTGATGAGTCAACAGGTTTGGAGAGATGCTATGTCAGAAGAGTATCAATCCATTCTTAAGAATGATGTTTGGGACATCGTACCTAGACCTGAAGGCAAATTTGTGGTATCTTCTAAGTGGCTCTGTAAGATCAAGCATGTGGTTGATGGGAGCATTGAGAAGTACAAGGCTAGGTTCGTGGCTAGAGGATTCTCATAGAAAGAGGAAGTTGACTATGAGGAAACCTTTGCTCTAGTTGCTCGTTATACTTCAGTTAGGACCATCATTGCTATTGCAGCATCTAAAAGATGGAAGATTCACTAGATCGACGTGAAGACAACATTTCTAAATGGTGTAATCGAGGAAGAGGTATACATTGAGCAATTTGATGGATTTGAGGTACATGGAAAGGAGTCTCATGTTTGCAAGCTGAAGAAGGCCTTGTATGGTCTTAAGCAGGCTCCTCGTGCTTGGTACAAAAGGATTGATTGTTACATGTCAAGCTTGGGCTTCTCCAAGAACGATGTTGATTCTAACCTGTATTTCAAGGTAATTGATGGTGAATCATTGATTTTGGTTTTGTATGTTGATGATTTGATTCTTACTGGAGAAGAACACCTCATTATCAAATGCAAGGAGTTAGCTTTTGAATTTGAAATGAAGGATCTTGGTCTCATGCATTACTTCCTTGGCTTAGAAGTTTGGCAGAAGCTGGATGAGATGATTCTAAGTCAAGGGAAGTATACCATTGATATTTTGAAAAGGTTTGGTATGATGGATTGCAAATCCATGTCTACGCCTATGGAGACCAACTTACATAAGTTGAAAGAGGCTGCAGCAAGTTCAGATCTGGTGGATCCTACGATGTACAGGCAGTTGATTGGATCATTGATGTATCTAGTCAATAACAAACCAAATATTTGCTATGTAGTGAGTGCACTTAGCTAGTTCATGTGTGAACCAAGGCAGATACATCTAGTTGCAGCAAAACATATCTTGAGATACTTGTGTGGCACAGTTGGATATGGGCTGAGATATTCTTCAGGTGTGGATTTGAAGTTGCATGGTTATATTGATTCTGATTGGGCAGGGTGTGTCATTGATCGGAAGAGCACCTCTGGATGTTGCTTCAGTTTGGGGATTGCGATGATATCCTAGTGCAACAGGAAGCAGTCATCTGTAGCATTGAGTACAACAAAGGCTGAGTATATTGCAGCTTGTGTGGCAGCTCAGGAAGCAGTGTGGCTTCGGAAGCTCCTTGCAGGATTGTTTGGGCAATCAATGGAGCCTACTATCATTCATTGTGATAACCAGAGTTGTGTGAAGCTTTCTATCAATCCTGTGTTTCATGACAAAACCAAACATGTTGAGATCAAATACCATTATATCAGAGATATGGTATTGAGGAAAGCAATTCAGTTGAGGTATATTAGCACTGATGAGCAAACGACAGACATTCTCACCGAGCCTCTCTCCAGGATAAAGTTTGTGTACTTTCGAGACAAGCTTGGTATGGTGGAGAATCAAGCCCTAGCTGAGAAGGAGTCTCAGTATTAATGATCATCTTTAATGCATTTCTCTTTGAGAGAGATTTGAGGTGCAAGCCCTTGATAATGCATTTCTCTTTGAGATTTGAGGTGAAAGCCCTTGTTTCCACCCTCTGGAAGAGCCATTGTGGATGTCATGTGTGTGACTCCATGACGACATCACGTGAGAGAGTCCGTGATGATTTTCTTGTACTTGTGTTTCACCCTCTAGGAGAGCCATGGTGAACGTCATGATGAGGTGACAACACACGTTGAGCGATGGGCACTTGTACATACCATACATGGGTGTAGCCATGATGGTTGATAACATGATGAGGTGATATCTTTCCTTTCCACATATGGGTGTAGCCATTATGGTATACATCACGATAAGGTGATATGTCTTATGCAGCTGGAAGTATCCTCCCTAGCTGAGAGGGAGTGTTGATGTTCGTGCAGCGTCGGTCATCTCTTCCAGCCAATCTCCTTTACATGTTGAATAAATTAAATAATAGCCTATAGCTATTTAATTTATATATTGCGATTTATTTAATGAAGAGGCACGATTTATAATTAATGATGATTTATTAAGAGGCTCTAATTTGTGAAGTGTTGCAATTATTAATGAGGCCGACCTCTTGCATGGACACAATTTTTTTGAAGGGACGCATTCTTCTATGAAGGCCGACTTGTTGCTTTGAAGGGGCACGTCCTCCACTCCACCTTGTATATATATTCGATGCTTTTCATTGTTTCATCATTCATCCACATTCATAGTTCGATTATTCTCAAGTGCAAGTTAGAAGAAGAAGAGCAGATTGTATTCATTGAAGGCTGAGTTTCTAATTGTATCTGTGTTTGCATCAGATTGTGATGCTTATTATTGGCCTTCCTATCGGCCCATTGTAAAGGAGACATTCTTTGTGACATTCAATATATAAGTGATATATTGTTGCTGGGTTTTTCTCCCTCAAGTGGAGGGTTTTCCCAGGGTATCTGCTATGTTATTGTGTCTGATTTTGAATTAATTTTCTGTGCATTACATCTGATCATAAAACTAACATAACCAACATAACCAAATGTTGTGAACATCTGAAGTGAGTGAAATACATAAGAGATAACTTCATAGAAAGATGGGATATGCGAACTTTTAAATAATCCTCTACTATTAGCAATCACACATTAGCTTTGAAAGATTGCATCCCATGGATTTCAACATCATTGAGACCTCCTCGATGCCAAATACAATCATAACAAATGTTTATCTAAAACACTGATTCAATTGATAGGCAAAGATATGGGTTGATTCATATTACATGACCAAAGACAACACAAATTTAACAAATCTTCAAAATACTATAAATTGCCAAATCTTTTTATTTATTATTGGTTTACAAACTTATGCGTTGCAGGGCAAGGGCAAATTGGATCCCAAACAAAAGGGCCTCTCCAACATTATTCACGAAATTAAGTGGGACAACACCGAGGGGTATGTTTTCCTAAATAAGCATTTTGAACCCTAGCTGGATTTGCTGTAACAGGATTTAGGGCGGGTGTGAGTTCTATGGGTAATTGAAATGCAGTCATTGCAGGAAACTCAAGTCCATCATTCGTTCTGAAGGGTCCAAGCTCACACCAAGAAAAAATCATATCATAGAATTTTAAGCCATAAAATTTCAAACCCTAAAAAACAGGGGATAGTACATGTTGATGCACCCAAGTTTTGTACGCACACTTAATTAAGCATCTGGAAATATCAGGGTTTTAGCGCTACTCAATGTTTGAGTTCAAGACAAAAAAATTACAGGCTTTTAAATGAAAATATTGGTTGAGTTAAAGTTTGTTTTCAGGCATGGGGTGAGGAATGTTTCAACTGCCTGAAAGTTGTTTTTCCCAGCATGAGACAACTTTCCGGAGAACCAATCGCTTCATTTAACAGATAGCAACATTATTGTGTTAAAGATGAAATAAAACACAACAAAAATGATTTGGCAGCATAAAGTTTCCAAAAAATAAAATGTACTGAAACCATGGCAAGCAACTTACCTAAAAATTCTGCACAAATTGTGTCGTGCTGTTGAAGATGCCGATGATAAAAAACAAGCAGAGCTTGCAATAAAAGTGCGAGAAACCCCATCATAGTGGAAATTTATTTAAATGTCGTGAACCAAATCCAATCTTCCTACAGCTGTTGCTTCAATCTATTCACAGTAAACGAAATCTGAAAATATCGGGGTTTTAGGGCTTACTTAGATTCTTGAGCTCGAGACAAGATATTAGGCGTGAATCGGCTGAGATATGACGGCGAGACTTTTGCGGGCCTTTAAACAAAAATATTAAATACGAAGTCAAAATTTGTTTTTACGTGTGAATGATTTAACTGACCTGGAATTTCTCAGGCGTGAGAAATACTGAATCCCGGTGGGCAGTGCCCACATAATATAGCATATTGGCTAATAATTGATACCAATAATTGCAAACATATTTTTCACGAATGATGCCCCAGAATGAGAATTTCACTAAAATTCAACTACATAGAATGGAAGTGTTAACCATATAATATTGCTTGCTGTTATGCTTATGTTCATTAACTTGTAGAAATTTGACAAACACGCACTCTCTCTCTCTATAACCATATAATGCTATATATATAATTCATCTATATTGCTGTCCTCCTGCCGTCTCCAAAAAATGGCCCTCAGACTGCCATCCTTGAAATGCGCCCCTTGTCATCCCCGTCTTGGAAATGCCATGGAACATAGGTAACTTATAAATGATAACAATAATTGCAAACATATTTTTCATGAATGATGCCATAGAATGAGAGATTCACTCAAATTCAACTATATATAGAATGGAAGTGCTAACCATATGATTGTCAAAAACATCATGTGCTCAAAAACCTTTTTCTGTCTACTTCAAAACAATAATTCCATTCGTTGACACTGCTCACTAGAATAAACAACGGTCTTTAGATTTATCCCAGATCTAAATGAATTTCCACTTAACCTTAATTGAAAATTACAAAATGAATTCCAAATGTGGAATGCATTCGATAAGTGTTTGAAACATGCTAGAAACAGTGACCTATGTTTTATAAAAATACATTTGAACCTTCACTGATCAACTCCGACCAATCTTTTATAACAACAGTGACCTATCTTTTATAACAATAAAGTGACCTATTATAGCCGGGAATCCTTGTATTTGGTCATAAAATTGTAGTCATAGCAAGTAAACAGTTTGTACAATCATCGGAAGTCATAATTTAGAACATGTAAACAGTTTTGTAGAACACAAGGCCTCCTATCACCACTCATCCTCCTGTCCAAAATTATCATTCTCTTGCACACTGTTGTATGGCGATGATGGTGGTGATGGGTCATTGTCATGGAAATTTTGGCAATTTTTTATTGAGACAATTGACTTAACAGCATAGAGAGTTGGTTTCCCATAATTTGCACAGAAGAGCTTGAATGATGGGATAACATCATGCACTAAAAACTGATGTTGTACCCGCACTGGATTGTGCATGACAACCTTTCTTCTGCCTTAAGCAATCTCATCAAACACATACTCCGTTGTGTGCTTGAGAGTATGGGTGTCCATGATCACCATTGGCCTGATTGTAACCTTCCAAATGCAATTTGCAAGGAGAAGGTCAAGCGATACATGGTATAAAGAATATGGCTACACAGTGAAATCTCAAATCTTGATTCAAAGATCACAAAATTCAATTTCCAAGCTCATCCACGTCTTGGCTTCACATTGGAAGTTGAAGTACTATGCATAATTATCAAAATGTCTTAAGACTAATACTTGGCACATGTGCTTGAATTTGATTCACCATTTTGTCCCTTAGCTGATAGGGAACACTAGGTTTATCTATACAGAGGAGAACACTGTATGGAAGATGGCTGTGATAAGTGGACAACCAACCAGACACCTATATATCTGAATTCTGCGACATCTTGGTAACCTACATCGAAGCCAATAAATAACAGATTTAAGTTCAATGCAAGTGATATAGGAGAAAAAGACCATATATGTGCTGAATTTTTTTAGAATTCTCCCTTAGAAATTTTTTACTTTTCAAAGAAGTTGCTGATAATAGGTGCCTACTGTTGCTTCTTGATACAAAGATATGACACGATTGAAGCATCCTAAATTCGAATACAAAACATAAGTTTGAAAATGATAAGCAGTAGCATCACAAACTCAATTCTAAAATTCAATCCTCAATCGAGAGACTGAAAAATTCTAGACATTGAGGTAATTTAAGCTATTTGTCACAGCACTACACGCTAAAGCTATTTCTCCATTTGTTATGGTGCCTGATGAATAAATTAACCACATATCTACTGATCTAGTTGATCTTGCAATGTGCATATATGCAAAAGCATTAACCACAGAAACAAGGACTATACCTAATAGGTTACCGAAGTCCTAAGTTGAGTCTAGCTTCATTTCATCACAATTATTTTTTCTCAATTATAGTACCATCAAACATAGTTCTCTTGCGCCTTAAATCAGAAAAAACAAGCCCACAACCTTCACAAAACTTTTTCACTAAGCTCAATAAAGAAGATTTTTTTGTACGTATCACTCTTAAATGATTTCTAATTGTAATTAATCTTCTTTGTAGTTTATGTTGTGTGGATGAGATTTGAAATAACTAGTAGTTTCCTATTGCATCATGGAATGAGATAGGCGTGGATTAGCCAGCTTTTTGAGATCTATTGAGATGTTAATTGATCATTGATAATAATTCTTAAATATCCACACAAAATAAGTGTCAGTGGTTCCAAGTGCTTTTTCTTCTGAAGAGTTAAGTCTGCAAGAATTGAGTGCCTCATTTGAATTGTGCATTGAATGGTTTTCTAGAAGGAAGCTTTTGTTTGGACACTGTCCAAGTGAGCCTAACACTCTTCCGATTTTATAATATTGTGCAGGTTACTTCAGCTTTGAAGGAAATTGATCTTGATAGCCTACCTTATGAAGAAAATCGGTCCAACTGCTGTATTGAATTGCTCACATTGTGGCTTGAGCCGTACACCATCATTGTATTTTCAGGGTTCCTTTTCCATCTGAAGAATATTGTTCCAATTACCTTTATCTATTCGCAAAAATTGGTCCAGCTATTGCATTGAATTTCATACATCTTGGTTTGTTTTCAAATTAATTGCTTTATCATAGAGTATGCATACTTGTGTACACTAGACCATTGGATCGAGTGGCCCTGCTTCATATGATGCTTGCAGCTGCATTCTCCATCTTTAGTTACTAGAGCTTTGAAGTCCCTTAACACATGTGAAGGGAAATGTGAGGCCTTCTCTTGGTATTATAAGCTCTCTATGACTAGCTTGGTGTATGGAGAGGAGTGGATGGATTGATATGCCGACCCAGTTAACTGGACGGGTTTTAAAGTCATCTAAACTGTGTAGGCTTGCAATAAACACAAACTTAAAAGAACCTTGCAGTCTTAGAATTTCCTCACGGGGCTTCTTCTTTTTTTTTCTCTTTCTTGCTTTTGCAACATGGCATGAGTATTAATTCTACATTTCCTGCAGGTAACTCTACAGTATGACCTGTATGAATGACTTTGAAGAAAGTTCTAGAAGACACCTAATAATGTGTGTTAGGTTAATGTTGCTTGCTGTTGTGTAACATTAATTTTTTTAATTTTTTCAACTATAATCCTGTGGAGTAATTTTTTTTAATCGCATGAAATTCAAGTTAAGGATTGTTTCTTCTTTCAATTTCATCAATTATTTGTTGTGTCATGTAACTGGAGTTTAAAAATACGGCAAGAATGCTCTGTAGAGAATGCCTGAGTTGCAGGCGAGGATACTGAAGTATTTTTTAGGCTATGAACTTTGTCATTATTCGAGCACATTCTTTAAAATCTGGCAAGAATGCTTTGTACAAAATGCCTTGAGTTGCAGGTAAGGATATTCTTGTCCTTTTTTAGGCTATGAACTATGTCAAATGGGTTCAGATGTTTTAAAATTAAATCCACACATTTTGCAAAGGTTATCATCTAGGTATTGTGGATACAAATTCTTTGCTATCAAACCTCTCGGAGGACGATCGAATCACTTGACTCTGTATTGCTTACATCACTCCCGCACGCGTACACAGGGTTATATCATGCAACCATACACTTATAAATATTAATTTAATGCTGCTTTGTGATTCCATACTACCGCATATATAACGCTTTGATTATTTTTTGGCCAACATTGATAATGCATTGGGGTTTGCTTAGCTTTGAGATTTCATAGATTTCATGATCGATGTTTGACATTGAATTAAAAATTGACGATTTGAAAGGGCAAGCATGGCATCGTTAAGGACAATTTAGATTTACAATTGAGTAGAGAAATCACGGCATCATTGAGAATCGTCACCTGGATAAACGGAGTATTAAACATGGTGTAGACACTTAATTACATTTTAATTTCATGTTAGACAATTTTTTTATTTTTTTTCACTTCGAGAGGCATATTTAATGGCAGCAAGGGGTGGGGTGTAATGACATGATTTGACACTCAATAACAGATCAAGAAGTTTAATATTTAATAATAAACATTATATTTTTAAAATAAGCAACACATAAAATGTATGTCTTCATGTATATAGTTAATTTAATAATACTGAAGTAAAATAAAATAACTTTTAAAGAAATAAAATAGTTTCAAATTGATATCTCTTGGTATTTTTTAGATAGACGTATTTAAGATATCTATGTTAGTTTACCATCACTAATTAATTAAATAATTCATATTATTTAGTTAACCAGATTAATGTGTTTTCATTTATTTTAAAATAAAAAAATATTTTCATTATTAGGGTTGACCATGTAGTGCAACAGTTAAGTTGCAGGGGGTTGTCGAAGGTTCAAATTCTACAGTGGATAGTGGGATTGTCACAGGGAGACAGTGGTAGCGGGGTCAACAAAGGCAACAAAGACAGTGGATATGGTGATGGCGACAGTGGTTAAGGTGGTGGTGGTAGTGGTGCTTATGGAGATATCATAGCTCCAGATGTAGGGTGCACTCCATAAAGTCTTTCATAGCCTTTGCCAATATATCCCAATTGTTTCACAAGCTTGTAGCCTTTCCCATAAAGTCTTTCCATTTCTTTCGAATTAGGCAAATGTTGATAATCTATCTTGTCAAAATTTGTTGTGTATGTTGTAGTTTATTCCAAAGTGGAGGAGATAGATGCTTGAGAAGATTTTTTTGAATTCTGAGTTGACATAACGGTTGATTCTTGTTTTTCATCCTCTTTTCGTGTGATTATATATTCGCCCATGAATGAATGTGTGAATTCTAGGGATCCCCAATCATCACCGAATAATTTAAACACCTTTTTCCTCATCTTGTTTGTCAATTTCAAGAGGTTTTATATGAGATGTTGGAATTAATGTGTTCAAAGGACTTGTGGTTCCTTTTTCAAGGTGTAGGCAACTTTCAGGCTCATGTTCTATTTCAACTTGATAAATTTTGTTGTTATAGACATATTTCATTATACAATGAAGGGTCAAAGGCACCGCATTCATCTCATGAATCCATGGTCTTCCTAAAAGAAGATTATATGAAAGATCATAGGGCATGAGATGAATAGGAGTGTGCATAGTAGCCACGCCAACCGTAATAGGCAAAGTGATTACACTGAGTGGTTGCTTTGTTGTATTGTCAAATCCTCGAATGGATAGGGAATTGGGTTTTATTTGTGACTTTTCAACATGCAATCTATTGAGGAGATTCACACTATATACATTAAGGGTTGAACCATTATCAACAAGGGTCGTATTGATACCTATTCAATTGAATTGAGCAATTATCATAAAGGCTTCATTTTGTTTTTGTATCTCTAAAGGAGGGAGCGCATGTTGATGAAAAGTAATGTCTAGATTAACAAATAATAAAAATATATATATTTTTTCATTATTATTTACAAATAATAAAATATTTAATTATTTATTTCTATTTTATCATAACTTCTTTATGATTTTCTTTTATTTATAATCCATGCACAATTAATTAATCAAAATAAATTAAAAAAATAACTAATTACTTTTATCCATTATAGAACCTCCTTAAAAGTTGTAACTCCTCTTTTACTCTTAACTATTCTTTCTCAATGAATTAAGAATCTCTATTATATCTCAATCTCCACTATTCTCACTAGACCAAATCTTATTGTTCACATTTACAATTAAACATCTATAAATTTAACTCATTCCTTCATCAAAAGAAGGGGGGAAAACAACAAGAGGCTGCAAATTTTTATTGTATTCTTTGAATAAATGTATCTATTACTCAAGCAATTCAACTTTAACTAAGAAGGTTTTGCATTGGTAAGATTGTTATACATTTATTTTGTTTGAATTTTTTTTTTAGCTCTATTTGAGGTTATGTTTGATTTAGAATAGAGGGTTTACTATTGCTTAAATTTCTTTTTTATTTTGTTCTAAAAATCTTGCATATATACATAGTATCTAGTGTACACAAATTTGTGGAAGTCTTACTACTTGGTTTGTAAATTTTTTTGTGTTTTAGGGGTGAAAATATTAAGGTGGGTTGAATGTTAGGATGCAAAGTCTTACTAGGATTACATAGTGTACATGGATTTGTGGAGCTTTTACTATACACTTTGTAATTTTTTTAAATTTTAGTGCTGAAAAATGTTAAATTGGGTTGAATGTTAGGATATAATAGGTGAAATATCATATGCTTAGGGGCTAAATCCATGCTATTAAGATATATGAGGTTATGGAGTAGCTAACTTATGGTTTACAAAATGTAGGTCTATTTAGAATGTGAGCCCAATGAGTTATTTTTGTTTTAGGTCATCAATCCACTCAATATGTATTAGGTAGAGTAGGGTTTTTACCCTAATTCCAACATTACAAGATTATTAGAATAGAGGCTAACTCTAGGAATATTAAATAAAATACTATATATGGAGGCATCTATTGTTGGAAATCATGATGGATTATGCTCATTTATCAACAAATAAATGTAATGTGAGAATATATTTTAATCTTTTTGTTGGAGATTCTTTTTTAGTCATTCCTTATTCAATTTTTTTTTAATATTGATAAAGGTGGGGCTAACATGGCCTATACCCTTGTATAATAGAACAATAAACCATTAAACATAACAAGTACCACGAGATATGTGATAAACTAAACAACCCATTAGACTAAGACAACTACAATCAAGTTGCCACATACAACAATAACAAAAATAGAAATAGTATGGAACCTTGTGTGGCTACTTAATTAGATAATGTTAGACCCAACCTTGTTCAATCTCACACCCTTCACTCTAGTATGAGATTCATAGATAGTTTTAGGAAGACCATTATTTTTCCTTTATAGAATAGTCCATGAAATATTGTCATCTAAGTCCTTGGAGTAAGGAGAAGTAGAGGGGAAGGGGGGAGCATTCCTCCATAGAGTACCCATCTATTTGTAAAAGGAACAATGGAATGATGTGATGGAGAAGCCAAAATTCAAATGGCTACCACAAGAGTATATTGAAGTTAAATTGAAGCCAAAGGTCTAGTAGGATGAGTGGTCAACATAGGATGTAGTTGGGACTCTCCAATGGGATCCAATTGAGTGGTAGGGGTGGGACACATCAATGTTGCATTAGGCACATGCAAACGAATACCCTAAGAAGACTTGTCTTGAGAGTCATCATCTAGAGAGCCAAAGGCAAGAATAGTTAACTGATCTTCGTGGTCATTCTTCCACTACATTGTTGTGCCTTTACGTCAGGAGAGTGTACATTCAATAGTTAGGTGACCAACAATAAATCATCGTTTGCATATGAAGGGGAGACTCTCATAGTCAAGTGGTTGAGTTTAAGGATGACAATTGTCCATGAAATATTGTCATCTAAGTCCTTGGAATAAGGAGAAGCAGAGGGGATGGGGGGTAGAATTCATCCAAAGAGTACCCATCTATGTGTGTAAAATGAACAATGGAATGATGTGATGGATTAGCCAAAATTCAAATGGCCACCACAAGAGTATATTGAAGTTAAATTGAAGCGTAAGGTATAGTAGGATGGGTGGTCAAAGTAGGATGTAGTTGGGACTCTCTAATGGGAGCCAATTAAGTGGTAGGGGTGGGACACATCAATGTTGTATTAGGCACATGTGAATGAATGCCCTAAGAAGACTTGTCTAGAGAGTCATCATCATCTAGAGAGTCAAAGGCATGAATAGTCAAGTGATCTTTGTGAACATTCTTCCACTACATTGTTGTGCCTTTGCGTCAAGAGAGTGTACAATCAATAGTTAGGTGACCAAAAATAAATCATCATTTGCATATGAAGGGGAGACTCTCATAGTCAAGTGGTTGAGTCTAAGGTTGATCCCCACCATAAAATTTACATCCCATTAAAGAGGCTTGGAGATATCAATGTCCACCCGAATAATAGCAAAAGTAGAGTAACCCATATAAGAAGTGGTAGAGTCAAACCTTAAAGAAATGTCCAATAGAGTTTCTTGTAGCTTCACAAGAAGAATCTTCCCAAAATTGGAAAGGGATATTTGAAAGGAAAATCCAAATAGGTATAACATTTAGATTTTTAGAAAAACAATTGAAGGAAGCAAACCAAGGCTTGTCGAGATAGAGTGCTCAACCCACAACCACATCTCACCATCATTCACCAAATCCTTCTCCTTTGAATAGTTAAAAGATGCAATGAAGAAACCCTTGGCACAAGGGAAGAGCTCGATATTTCCCTTGACGATAGGTCTCCAAGAATCTAAGACCCATTTGTGTAGATTGGGAAGGAAAGGCCAAAAATTATTGAATCTACAAACCAAGCCTTTACATAGATTAAACAATTCATTTTCAAGCACATTTTGACCATATTTCACTAACAAAGAAGATTTGGCATAGGGGGTTGTGATTTCTCTAGTAGAGGACAAGTAGCACTTCCAACACAAAATTTTAGTAAAGGACCATAGATGACCATCATCTCTAGCCAACTTTGCAACACTAGTGGTTCAAAGAAATAATAAAATCCTAAAGAGGCATGATATCAGCCTTGGAAACACCATTGTGCCCAAAAACAACCTAAACAAGGGGCATAAAAACCTTATCAAAAACCGCGAGCATGTCATTCGAACCAACCTTGAGCACCCAACACCAGGGTTGGGATAATGGCAACCCAGGCAACAAAGAGAGCCAACATTGGTGATACAGTCAAGCAAGACAACAAGAGCATAGTGCTAGGCACACAACCTCTAAATTACCCCTTGAAATAATGCAGGGAAGGATGCTAACAACAAAAGGCATATGAATGTCTTCAATAATCACACCATTGGCTAAAACTATGGATACAGTGACAAAAACAAAGGGCAAGAGTGTAATTTTTGGACCAAACTCTATAAGGAGAGCCATTGGGATTGATAATTTTAACCCTTATTCAAAAATGTTGTATATGATGTATTACTACCTTTAAGGGTATTTTTATTTCTATTCTTAGCAAATTGAAGATTAAAACTTGTTTTCCTACCATATTTTTTGTGTGCATGTGATTGTGTTCATATTCCTTATCATGTTCCATATATGGTATAATTGGTTCTTAAGGAGTAATTGTCTTCGTAGAAAGCTATTGATAGTCCTTTCTTTACCAAGCAACTATCCAACACTATCTTTTTTAGTAAACAAGAAATATATAGTATTAGAAAATTGTTTTTAGATATATCAACTACGTTGCTATTGAGAAGTATTTTATGAAAAGCAAGTGGATAGATGACAATTGTTTCTAGATATAAGTATAGAAATTGTAAACCATTGAGAATGATCCCAAAATCTACATATTTTCGTTGAAAAAGACAATTGAGAGGGGGGTGAATCAATTGTAGCAAATTTAACCTTTAAAACTTTCACCAAAAGTTAGATCAATAATCATTCACAAATCTTTTACTCTGCTAGTGTGATTAATCATTAAATGCAGAAACATAAACAAAATAAAGTAAAACCATACACACAATAACTCCAGATTTACATGGAAAATCCAATGAGGGAAAAATCACAATGAGGATTAGCTCGCAATATAAAGAATTCCAAAGTCGAATACAAATGCTCACTACCAAAAGGCTCGCTGCCAAAATAGGACTTGTCCAAAATAAGACTCACTATCCAATCAGGGTTAACCACTCGGAGGGCTCACTGCCACAGAATTACAAAGAAGATAGAAGAGAAATGTTACAGAGAGAAAACTATCTCAATGCAACATAGATTTCCACCACAATTCGCTCACACACTTGCAAACATGCTTGAATGATAGAGTGCACCTTCAACTCACTTGTAGAAACTCAACAATTAAATTTCACACTGATTTTCTCAAACTCTCATCACACACACTTTTTCACATCTATCTCGCATCTATCTTTCATCTATCTTGCCTTTCATCAACATCTCAACTTATACTTATACTTTCTTCAACCTTGAAACCCATCCAAGGTCGACCACACACCATTTGCATTTACAAATTCAAATTAGGTTGGCGCCAAAACATTCTAAGGTGGAATTAGAATGAGAGCGACCCAAACACATACTTAATGAGGACCTAAATAAGTCCCAACATGCCTCATCACGCTTCTATGATCTTCGTGGGTAGTGTTTAACACAAGGTTGACCAACACCAGTGTAAAACACATAAAATAGTTAAGTGTGCACATCCTTAGCTCGATCCAATCTTTCTAAACAACAAATTGCACTTGAACATGACCTCACCAGCTTACTCTTAGAACCACAAGACATAAAACAAAAGTACGGAGAAATCCAGAGCAACTACTTTTCTCCCGGACCTCAGCCAGACACACCAAACTGTACAAACACAATTGGTGAAGACATCTCACATTGTACAACGATCCAAAGACCCAAATTTTGGATATAGCAACTACCAACAACCATGAATAATATGTTAGGAACTCAAAAGTATGGATTCAATATAAAGCGCATCCCAGAGCACACAGAGAATACCTGCAAACTTTCTTCATTACAATTTTCTCAATATCCTTGAAATATACAACCAAAAACCAACTTCTATGACATCAATGACAACAACAACTAGTTAACTAGTTGACATCAATGACAACACCTTCATACTTGCAACAATCTCCCCCTATGTCATTGATGGCAACATATGATGTGAAAAACCATCAAAGACAACACAACAACTCTGAACCATCAATTCTCCAAAATGTTTTTTCCTCCTTATTTTTTCACATGATACTTTCTTCCCCTTTGACATAAATGGAAAAGGAAAAAGATATTTTACATTGTTTTCCCCTTTGACATTAAGAACATTATCAATACTGAATACTCCCCCTTAGGAGTACACCCAAACAACTCAACAATGAAAACATGCGACACTACCTGCTCCTCCTGAGAGGTGGCCACCAAACATCAATCCAAAAGAAAAATAGATCCATAGATCCACTGGACTGATGCATATCCATATACATCTAATTGAAGAAAGGAGGGGCAATAACCCCTAACTTCTCCCAGAGATACTCAAAAGTATCTTTAGGAAGAGCCTTAGTAAATATATCAACAATCTGATCCTTTGTAGGTACATACTCAAACTTTACTTCATTCTCCATAACCTTTGATGAGGGTCAAAGTGTTTTAATAAATTTACCCTTTTTTCTTCCTTTTTCCTTTATGTTTCATGCCATCCTGTCTCCATTTGTCACAGGAAGTATAGTATTTGATGAAATGCAATAGGAAAATAAAATGAGTAAGAAAGTGCCAATATCGGTTGAAACACTAACTAATTTATGGTTGACTTGCCAAGAAGTAAACAAGAAAACTACAGAGATGGTTGATGACATGGACAAGAGTAATCGAGGTGTTTTTTTCTGTACCTATTTTGAAGCGAATGCTTGTTAAAAACTATTTTATATTTTTGGCCATCGTCAAATGATAGTTTTTATCAGACTTGTATATTTTTTTGTTTATTGAACTTAATGGTTTGTTGGTCGTAGGCCATAAACAAACCATGTGAACTTATTGGTACTTGCTTTAGTATAAATATGTATCAACCTAGAGACTTCGTACATAGCCATTAATATAATATTGTCCTGTTGTTCAAAAATCATTTGAATTATGTTGTATGCGCATATGTTTGAGCTGAATTAGAAGAGCACGTTAGTACCTCTATCATCAATTGGCCAAGGAGGCAGAGCCCACTCACGTCAATTGATGATTTGTTCGCAATTTCTAGTGTGGTAATTTAATGTGTGGTTTGATTTCAAATTTATTTCCTTTTCGAATACGAGTCAATTATATGCAATCTTGTGGAATTCGGTTTTTTGTACATAGATATTGATTATTCATAATTGTGATTGGTTTCTTTATTTACTCATATAGTTGTCAAATCATTCTGGGATTAAAGATTTGATGCATGTAGATTAGAAGTCATCGTTGGTAGCATATTATTTCGACAAAACACTTTATTATTTTGCTATCACATTTTTGTTATAATTTACTGCAATTCCTATCACAATTTCCAGCAGACTTCCTGTCTCAGTTTCTACTAGGAAGCAAGGGAAGCAAAATCAATCTTAATTCAGAATTAAAAATCTATTGTGCAATTCTAGGATACTGGTTTTGATAGCATTAAATAGAAGTGTGTGTTGGATTAAAGGTAGGAAATTCCATTCATTTGCAAAAGTGTGTTTTGATTCGAGTTTTAAGTTAAAAAGGTGTGTTTCAATTCAATTTTGTAGATGCATTCATCCCCCCTTAGTTCACTAGTTTCAACCCTTAAGTAGATTTTTTCAACACTGTTCAGAAGATTACGCCCCTGGATTGACATTGAGGAGTAAACTGAGTAAATTTCAAAGATTAATCTGAGCCCAAATCAAGATAGAATTACAAGGATAGTTTTACCCATGATAACGACCATAGTTTAATCCAATCATTTTGGCATTGTTGCTAGGGAATGGTGTTAAAGGCTCGTCAGCCTAGTGAACTAAGATAGGAGCATTGCGCTAAGGAAAAAGTCTACATGACAATCAACCTCGTTTAGATAACTACCCTTAGTTTTCTTTGTTGTAAGTCGTTTAGGTGCATGAATCATAATATGGATAGTAAAGGGAGATTTGCTAAAAAGGACAAAGGGAGTAATATACAATCAAAAAAAATAGAAAACAATTCAAAATCATTAGTTAAGGGAGGCAGCTCACAACAAGGGAAATTGAAAACTAAATTACAATCCTTAGAGTTACTTGAACTCGATATCGAGAAATGTGTCATAGAGTCTACTACCATTAAGACACCTACAGGTACTTGTCCAAGTTCTTCAGAAGTATTTGTAAAAAAGGTTGAAAAGTTTTTTCGAGAATCTTACGGGTTGGAAGCTAGTGCATTCTCAGAATCCCTGGAGCCATTTAAAGTCTACTTTACCCCTTGGGCACTAGACGTCATGTATCCCAACAACAACAATAATCATAAGAGGGAATTGACCAACAATAATTTGGTTACCTTTGAGTTTCCAATCACACATCCCGAACAAGATGCCCCTATGAAGAACATTCCTCATTCTTCTTTGCCTATTTTTTGTGGTATTTCAATTGAGGATCCTGACATGTTTTTGTTTGAATTTGATGTGTTGTGTCACAACTATGATTATCAAAGTGATGCGCAAAAACTCAAACTATTCCTTGCCACATTAAAGGATGCAGCCTTACATTAGTTCATGAACCTCGAGAATATCAGGACATGGGAAGTCATGAAGGAATTATTCCTGACCAAGTACCAAGAGTATTGCAAAACAAAGGAGGTTTGGGACTAAATCTTCCGCATGACACAAAAGGAAGACGAGTCTATAGAGGACTACCTTGAACGCTTCATGTTCAGTCTCCAACAATCTCGCCAACCAGGGCTAAATGAGGATGTTGTTAAAATGTTGTTTCTTAGAGGCATAAGAGATGATGTTATGGAAGCATTAAATTTAATAGGTAAAGGGAATATTTTTAAAATGGACTTTGACGATATTTGTGATATTTGTAGGAACTATTCAAGGTCTCGATGCTCGGGAAGGAACTATCCAAGCAAGTTGTATTCTACGGGAACTTCAACAAGTATTACTAAGCGTGAGATAGGTAATCTACTTGAAGACCTTAAGATTGATTTGTTAAGTCATATGGGTAAATAGATAGACACTTTACATACACAAAGAAAATAGGAGGCTGACAAAGCCTTAGTTGTCTTTTGCCCCGTTTTTCGAAAGAAGCACAGTGGCAAGGAGTGTCCATATAATAGAACAAAGATATCTTCTTTAGAGGAAGCTAGTAGGGACACTATTCTAACATCTCTTCCTATAGGGATGACTGAGGTAGAATACACATATGAACCCATTTACTTTATGGCCCAAAGAAGACCGTGGCAACCAAGAGCAATGCCCCAACTTGATTACCAAGTTGCACCCTAAAATCCTTTTCAATGGAATTCCTTCCCAAACTAGATTGGATGGTATGGAAATTGGTAGCACCCTCCATACTACCCCCAGTGGTCACAACAATATCCGCCTGCTCCATAATCATGGAAAGCATGGCAAGCACCACCACCACCCTACCCACAATATCAATCATTTCCTCCATATCCACCACCTCCAACAATAAACCCATATCATCAATCCCAGCAACTCTTACCACCTGTCCAATCATCTAATCAACCCTCCAATTTGACCCAACCACCAATTCCCACACAATCAACACCCAATCCAAACAATAAGGTGACTCAACCAGTTTATAATAATGAAGTGACAGGGTTCCAGACTTATCATGTCAATGCATTGGAGATTGACGGTGTAAACCTAAGGTCAGGAAAGAACCTTCAAGGACCAACCATCATAGAAGTTGAAGACCATCTGGTTGAGCTCGAAGAAGAGAAACCAAAGCCTCCATTTCTAGATAGGTTGCAAGAGCAACTAAAGCAACAAGAAACATTTCAATCTGATTTTGATTTTATGAATGAGTTACACAATATTAATATTAAGATTCCTTTGTTGCAGGCTATTCAAGATATTCCTATGTACACCAAAGCAGTTAAAGAAATTTGTGGGAGGAAACAACAAAAGAAGCAAGACCCCAAGACAATCCAAGTCATTGGAAAACTTGTAGACTTGATGCTAGGAAAGATCTCAGTCCCTAAGTATACGGATCCCGGAAGCCCAATGATTAAGGTACGTATCGGTGATATAATCATTCCAAATACACTTGTGGATCTAGGAGCAACTATAAATGTAACGACTAATGAGACTAAGGAGAGGTTGGCCCTTCAAGGTCTAAGACCTACTCCAACGGTCTTGCAAATGGATGATCGTTCCCTCGTGAAACCAGAAGGTATGATAGAAGATATCATTATTTCTATTGAGTCTTGGGAGTACCCAACATATTTTATGATTTTGCAGCCAAAGATTAAGTTGGGGGGATGCCCCTTAATTTTAGGTAGAACTTGGTTAGTTGTTGCTAATGCTTTTATTGATTGCAGGTCTGGAAACATAGTGATTTCAAACGGGGAGCAAATGAAGCAGTTAATGTTGTACCCTCCAGTGCAACCATTGTTGGAAACAAAGGATCTTGTATGGGTTGATAGTGTCTCAGAGGAGTCTTTACCTATAGATCAAAGTAGGTAATTTGAAGATGTTTTAGAAGAAACTGTTATTAATCATTTATTGCAAAATCGTTATTTAGTTGATAGTGATCTTGAGACAATGATTTTTCCTACGGGCATAAGTGATAATTGCCTGTTTGGAAATTTTCCATTAGTAGGTAGTTCACATTCTGTTCAACACTTTATTACTTTGCATCAATTATTACCACATGATTATGTATATAGTCCATTTTTTTATGTCTGGAGATACTAACCCATCTTCGTCTAAATCACAACTACTTGTAGTAGATACCCTTGTACAGTCCCAAGTTACTGAAATCTTACCTAGTAAAACACTTAACATCAATCCCAGCTTGAATGACTACCAATTGAAAGAACTGATTGAGATGTTGTGTGCCAACAAAGAAGCCTTTGCTTGGGACTATCAAGATATGAGAGGTATTCGTCCCACTACTTGTACACACCATATCTATATAGAAGAATGGATTAGACTTGTGCGACAACCCCAGAGAAGGTTAAACCCAACCTTACAAGAAATAGTTAAGGAAGAACTTCAAAAGTTGCTCAATGTAGGATTTATCTACCCTATATCAGATAGCCAATGGGTGTCCCCACTTGTAGTAGTACCTAAAAAGAATGGAAAGTGGCGAATATGTGTTGATTATAGGGCCCTAAACAAAGCCACCAAGAAAGATCATTTCCCACTTTCTTTCATTGACCAAGTCTTAGACACCTTGTTTGGGAAAAAGTTTTTTTTCTTTCTTGATGGGTTCAGTGGGTATAACCAAATCCACATTGCCCCAGAAGACTAAGACAAAACTACTTTTACCTACCCCCAGGGAACATTCCTATAATGTCTTACCTTTCGGGTTGTGTAACACACCCGCTACCTTCTAACAAGCTATTCTAAGTCCTTTTTTTATTTAATCTATGATTGCGTAGAAGTGTATATGGATGAATTTACTGTTTATGGTAACACATATGATGAAGCTAAGGAAAATCTTGAGAAAGTACTTAAATGATGTATTGATACTAATATTTCCTTAAGTCATGAAAAATGTCATATCTTAATGATTGAAGGTATTGTGTTGGGTCATTATATTTTTGAAAAAGGAATTGAGGTAGATCCGAAAAAGATCAATATTATTCAGGATTTTTCTGTGTCGACTTATCCAAAGGATGTACATAGTTTCTTAGGACACACTGGCTATTATCACAGGTTTATTCAAAATTTCAGCAAGATTGCCTCACCCTTATTTTTGTTGCTAGGAAAGGATGTAGATTTCTCATGGACATCGGAATGTCAATAGGCTTTCAAAGAAATAAAAGGTAAACTCATTACGACACCTATGCTATGAGGACCAAATTGGGAACTGTCGTTTCACATACATACCGAAGAATCAAACACTTCAATGGGAGTCGAAGATTCTCTCTTTTAATCTATTTATTATATCAGTAAGAATTTTACTGGTGCAGAGGTAAATTATATTGTTATTGAAAAAGAGGTTTTGGTTGTAGTTTATGCGATAAATAAATTTTTCCATTATATCACTAGATATAAAATATTTGTACATACAAATCATTCTGCCATTATATTTTTGATGAACAAACCTATCGTTATAGGGTGAGTGATTCAGTGGTTACTTCTTTTGCAAGAGTTTGATATTACCATCCTCAAAAAATCTAGACGAGAGAATGTGGTGGTTGATTTTCTCTCTAGGCTGCAGCATGAAGATGAACCAACTCCAGTTGATGACACCTTTCCAAACGAGCATCTTTTTGCTATATCAGCAAAAACTCCATGGTATGCTGACATGGAAAACTACTTGGTTACTTGTAGGTTCCCACCTCATTTCTCTCCAAGGGAACGCTGAAAGCTAGTAGGACTCAGTGGTGATTACACATGGATTAATAGGATGTTCTTCCACTGAGGTCTCAACAATATCATGCATCGATGTGTGCCTAAAGAAGATGTCTTCGACATTTTGTGTGCATGCCACACAGAACCTTGTAGAGGATATTTTGCAGCTCATAGGACCACCCAAAAGATCTTAACCATCAGTTATTATTGGCCCACACTTCATAAGGACAGTAAGCGTTATGTTCAACATTGTGAAAAATTTCAATGTATGGGGCGGCCTACCCACTTTGATGAAATGCATTTGCATCCTCAGTTATCCATAGAACTATTTGAAAAATGGGGGTTAGATTTTGTAGGGCCCATTAATCCTCCTTCTCAGAATAAGGAATATATCTTGGTTTGTACAGATTATGTCACTAAATGGGTAGAGGTAGTAGCCTTAAAGCATGCTAGGGATACTAAGGTTGCTAACTTCTTGTATTATGATATTTTTACTAGGTACGGTGTGCCTCATGAAATTGTCACAAACCAGGAAGCATAGTTTACCTCTGACTTGATTGCAACATTGGTACGACAATATGAAATTAAGCATCAGAAGTCTTCCCCATATCATTTGCAAGCCAATGGGAAAGTGGAAGTAACCAACTGAGAATTGGAAAATATTCACAAAGACAATAGTGTTGCACAAGAAAGACTAGGCAGAAGGACTTCCTAAAGCAGTTTGGGCATATCGCACAACCTGGAAGACAACCATAGGGCTAACACCATATGAGTTCATTTATGGCAAGAAGGTTGTCTTGCCAATTGAATTCGAAGTGAAGACTCTACGCACTGCACTTTATCTTGGAATGAGTCTCATTGAAGCAAAAAAGGAGAGACTCTCTCAACTCCACTCACTCGATGAAATGCGTTAGGAGGCTCTTTTCCATGTAGAAGTGGTATAAAAGCAAAGAGCACATTGGCATGACCGCTTCATCTACTCATGAACATTTCAACCAAGGGATTGGGCATTACTCTATGACTTTTGATTTCAGGACTTTAAAGGGAATTTCCACACTCGTTGGCTCGGTCCCTATGAAATTCATACTGTGTATGATAATGGTGTTGTTCGACTGTGTACTATGGATTTCGAATGCACAACTCTTCTTGTTAATGGGCATTGTTTGAAGCTATACAAACGGATCCTTTCAAAGGAAACTGATGCAAAGTAGGGTGGAGGTTCTCTATTCAATCACAATTCAACAAAATTTTCCTCTTTGAAACCCTAACTTGGTCCTTTGTTCACAATTCCTTCAAATCTCCTTATAGGTCACCAAACAATGATTTTTGATCATATCTTTCAAATAAAACTTCAAACCCACAAATGAATCACCATTTATGATACCCATTATTCCCTTTTGCAACACATCAAATTTGGGAGTGTGCTTGTTTTGTAACAACACCCTCTAAAATTGACTACTATGCAACAACTATGTCTAATTAGCCCTATTTTCGAAAGCAACTTTGTGATTCCCTTTCTCCAACATTTCAATCTTCACTGCAAGGATTTAACCAATTCACATGGGATCTGAAACAACTTTTATCAACTGGAACTTCCACAAATTCATCAATTATCAAAACCCTACTTCTAATCCCTACTCCAAAGCCTAATACATTGAGATATTAGGCTAGGGCTCGACCAAACACTGCCCTACCTCCATTCCCTGCATCTAAAAACCCTACCAACATAAAAAAATATCCTAACTAACCCCAATCCATGTATTTGCAGAATTTTCCATAGGTAGAATAGTCTTCTAATTCATGATTTTGCTCTCAAACCCTCAAAACTAGGGTTTACTAGTTACTTTCAGTAATTTGCTTCTAACTCCCTTTAATCTCAATGAAATCAAGTGAAATCAAAGCCAAATGATAATAGATTCAACCTTACATCAATTCCAAGTCCAACACAATTTATATCATTTGCAGACTGTACAAAGTCGTACAAAGGTTTGCAGCAGCAAGAACACATAAGAAATTGTATAAAACAATGAATTTCTTTATTGTTTGATCACAAAAATTTCTCCAAAAAATTTCCTCAAGCCTTTTAAGGCATATTTAAACATGTTCAACCAAAAGCCAACAGTCCTAAACTACCTTTCAAATAGATGACAGTTCAACTTCCATATACAAGCCAAAATGCAAAGTTGCTTTGCAACATTTGCAACAAAATGACAACTTGTAACTCAACCAACCCCACGTGACTAAAAACATGAACCATGGTCTAAATAGACCTTATTACATCAAAATGGAATTAAAACACCAAAAACCTAATACCTAACATCCTATTACAAGATTAAAGCTATATGCCCCTGCACCATACACCCGGGGAGAACAAAATCTCAAGCTCCACTTGAGATCAGATCTTGCACTATGGTAGCATGTTTCTTGATGTCTTCCTCTGTCATCCAGGTGGCATCCTCCATTGGAAGACCTTTCCACTTCACTAGGTACTCATTGTACACCTTATGCCCTATCCTCTTTGCTTCTTTTGTGTCCAAAATGCATTCAAGATTCAATGGTTGACTTGGTGGTAAGTCTTTGACCCAATCTTCATCTAGAACTCCTAATGTACCTGCTTCTTCACCTGCAATCACAGATCCTTTAAAAGGATAAAGGTCATAAACATTGAAAATTGGAGAGATAGCCACTCCGAGAGGGAGTTCTATCTCATAGGCATTTTCTCCAAATTTGTGGACCACCCTACATGGCCCAATCTTCTCCATCGATAGCTTTGTATATTTCCCCTTTGGTAGCCTTTCTTTCCTCAAATGAGCCAATACCAAGTCCCCCACTTTGAAATGAACTTCTCTCTTTCTCAAATCTACATGTTGCTTGTACTTTTCCACTCTTTTGAAGGTTCTCCTTAACTTGCTGATGTTTATCCTTCATGGCCATTGCAAATTCTTCTCCTTCAACACTCCTCTCCATACCACCTAAATCTCTAAGTTCAAATACTCCCCTAGGCTTCAATCCATAGAAAATTTTAAATGGGTGTTTCCTAACACTTCTATTGACAAAGTCATTAAATGCAAACTCAGCTTGGGGAAGAATCAAATCCCATTTTTGTGAATGCTCTTTTGTCAAACATCTTAGAAGATTCCCAAGGCTTCTATTGACATATTTAGTCTTCCCATCTGTTTGTGGATGACAGGGAGAGCTAAATGTCAAGTTTGTTCCCAACTTCTTCCAAAGGGTTCTCCAAAAGTGACCCACAAACTTATTGTCCCTGTCAAAAATAATTGTCAATGGTAACCCATGAATCCTCACTACCTCTTTGGAAAACAACCCTGCAATGTATGAGGCATCACTTGTGCATTTATAAGGTAGAAAATAGGCCATTTTGCTAAACCAATCAATAACAACAAATATGTTAGGGTTAGAAACTAGATATCTAACAATTAAATGCAAATTTTATCAGTAAATCAAAGAAGTAAAACATAGAGTATTTAACGTGGTTCATCCAATCCGGCTACATCCACAAAACCGAAACCATCCAATGATTTTATTATCCAGTGCAAAACTTATTACAATCTCGTGAATAATCGCCTTTTTCTACATGTTGTAACTCCCATCCCAACCCTTTATAACAAGATTTTTAGAAGCTTCCAAAATTAGGGTTTTACAAAGTCATTTTTTTTCTTTTTCGATGATTTTTTCCTTTTCCAATGATAACACAAAAAAATAGAAAAAATACCCTGGCGAGGATACATGTTAGGTGTACAATATAGCATGATCAGTCGCCACATACCACATCAACCTCCCACTTGGAGACTGATCTGGATTCACACCAAACAATCTCCCACTTGGAGACTGAACTTGGACAACACCACTGCACTTATAGCTCCCACTGGAAATAATCACCTTGGACCCTACTTCTTTGTTATACTTGAAGGCCAACTGAAGCTGAAGAGGAGCTCAACTTCTCCCTTGTCATTGCCTTCGTAAACATATCCACTGGATTGGAATTTGTATGTATCTTTTCCAGCTTGACCTGCCCATCCTCCAACACTAACTGAATGAAATGATATCTCAACTATATGTGTTTGGTTTTAGAATGCAAGGAAAAATTCTTTGCAAGATGTATAGCACTTTGGCTATCTATAAACAAGTTATTTTCAGCCTGCTATTTTCCCAACTCTTTCATGAAAAGTTGCAACCATATCATCTCCTTGGCCACCTCTATTGCAGCAACATACTCTACCTCCGTGGTCGATCAAGCAACCACCTTTTGCAATCGAGAAATCCAACTCACTATTGTCCCACCAACTGTAAGTACATAACCTGTGGTACTCCACCTAGTATCTACATCCCCTGCCAAATTTGAGTCAACATAGCCTTTTAAACTAGTATTAGAGCCCCCAAAACATAAACATTTATTGGATGTACCTCTCAAATACCTGAGAATCCATTTTATTGCATTCCAATGCTCAACTTCGGGATGACTCATATACCTGCTAACAACTCCTACAACATGTGAAATATCTAGTCTTCTACATACCATAGCATACATTAAACTACCTACAACTGAAGCATATGGTACCTTGGACATTTTTTCTTCTTCCTCTTGTGTCTTTGGACACATATCCTTAGTCAATTTAACATGACTAGGAAAAGGTGTGCTAATAGCTTTTGCATTTTCCATATGAAATCTCTGCAACACCTTCAAAACTTAATTAGCTTGAGATAAAAATAATTTTCTATTTTTTCTATCTCTTGTAATCTTCATACCAAGGATTTGCCTTGTTGCCCCCAAATCCTTCATAGCAAATGAATTTTCTAACTGTAGCTTTAACTCCCTTATGTGATCCATATTAGACCCTGCTACAAGCATATCATCAACATATAAGCATAAAATAAAATAATGTAGCTATCATCATTTAACCTCTTAAAATAAACACAATGGTCTAAATTACACTGACTATATCCATGTTCAACCATAAAGCTATCAAATTTAATATACCATTACCGAGGTGCTTGCTTCAAGCCATATAAACTTTTCTTCAATCTACACATCAATTTCTCCTGACCTTTGACCTCAAATCCTTGTGGTTGTTCCATGTATATTTCCTCTTCCAAATCACCATGGAGAAAGGTTGTAACATCAAGCTGTTCTAAATGCAAATCTTCAACAGCCACAATACTTAAAACAATACGAATAGAAGTCATTTTAACAACTAGAGAAAAGATTTCATCAAAATTAATACCCTTTTTCTATGCAAATCCCTTTACAACTAATCTGGCTTTAAATATTTTCTTACCTTCATCCTTCTTTTTCAGCCTATAAAATCATTTGTTTGGTAAAGCCTTTTTACCTGCAAGAAACTTGCATAATTCCCAAGTTTGATTTTTCAGCAAGGAGTCCATTTCTTCTTTCATTCCATACTCCCACTGAACCTTGGTATCCACTTACATAGCTTCATCATAACATTTCGGTTCACCAACATCAATTAATAAAATAGAATACAAAGAAGGAGAAAATCTTTCTAGAGGTCTACTTATCCTTAAATATTTTCTAACATTCACTAGAGTTTGTGGTATTTTTGTTGTTGTTGTTGTTGCGGAGCATGAGGAACCACTAGAACATCATTGTTTAGTGTATCATCCAACACTACATAATCATTTTCTTTCTTCTCATGTTGTTGCAACTGATCTTTGTACAACACTTTTTCTTTAAATATGGCATCCCTGCTTCTCACAATTTTTTGATTTTCAAAATCCCAAAGCCTATAACCAAATTCATCAATGCCATATCCAACAAATATACATTTCTTTGATTTTTCATCAAGCTTGGTTATATTTTTAGAATCTACATGTGCAAATGCTTCACAACAGAAGGTCTTGAGAAAAGAATAACTCACCTTCTTACCTGTACATGTTTCCTCTAGAATACCACAACCCAAAAGATTAGAAGGACCTCTATTGATTAAATAAATAGGTGTTTATAGCCTCTACCCACATGTTTAAAGGCAACCCAACATGCAATCTCATAGTTTGTGCACGCTCCATTATTGTTCTGTTCACACGCTCAGCCACTCCATTTTCATGTGGAGTCCTTGGAACCATTTTCTACCTATGACTACCATTAGAGAAACAATAATCTTCAAACTCTTTGTTGCAATTCTCACCACCATTATCAAATCTGAGACATTTTAACTTTTTACTTGTCTCATTCTCAACCAAGCTTCTCCATTTCTTAAAAGTTTCAAATACATCAAATTTATGCCTAAAGAAATAAATCAATACCTTCCTTGTTGCATCATCAATAAAAGTGACATAATATTGAGAGTCATCAAGAGAAGATACTTGAGCCGGTCCCCATACATCCATATGCACAAGCTCCAATTTCTCATCTTTCTTTTGCTTCCCATCCTTGAGAAAACTCTCTTTTGTTTTTCATACACACAACTTTCACAGAAATCCATATTAACACATTTCAGACCTAGTAAAACATTCTTTCAATGAATTACTTTCATACCTTTTGCACTCATATGCCCAAGTTTATTATGCCACAGTGTTGATTCAGAATCCATAGCAACTATCTGTTTTTCTTCCTGCTGAACTACAACAATTGTTCCTGAACATTGATTTTTATCTACAATAGCTAAAGTAGAAGGAACAATATGACCTGTACAAATATATAAGGTGCCTACTTTCACACATTTTTGTACCACTAAGGCACCTTTTGTAACCTTCCAATTTTTATCACTAAATGTAACAACACAACCCTTATCATCTAGTTGCCCTACTGAAATTAAATTTCTTTTCAACTTTGGAACATGTCTTACCTCATGTAGTAGCCAATGATTCCCATTCTACAACTTAATCTTGATTCTTCCCTTTCCAACAATCTAACAAGGTTCGTTCTCCCAAATAAACCAGCCCAAAATCCCCTTGGACATAATCAAGAAAATAACTTCTATTGGGTGTAGCATGAAATGAATCCCATGAATCTAATACCCAAGAATCATCAAAATTATCAAGGGAAAGAATCAAAGCATCCTCATCAGATTTATTACTTACCACATTTGTCTCTTTATTGCCTTCCTTTTTGTCTCTTTTATTTTTTCAACACCAACAATATTTCTTTAAATGACCCAACTTACCACAGTACCAACAATCCCTCTTGTCTCTAGATTGGGGTCTTTTGTCCTTTGATTTTCCTCGTAACTTCCCACAACTTCCAGAATTGTTTCCTCTCTCTCCTTTGTTCTGCCCCTGCTTTCTACATTCAAAACATTGCTTGATGTGCATGTTTCACCTACACTTTTCCTATGAATTTCCTCACTCAAAATAACACCAACATCATCAAATTTCAATGTATTCAATCCAAAAACAAAATTGCTAACAACCATTACCAAGCCATTCCAGCTTTTAGGCAAATAACATAGAATCAAAAGAGCCCTAACTTCATCAAATTTTACATTTACAGAAGTTAATTGACTAGTAATTGTATTAAACTCATTTAAATGATCAACAAATAACCCACCTACCATTTTCATATTAAATAAATGTTTCATAAGAAATACCTTATTCCAAGTAGAAGGCTTTTCATATAACTTCGTCAGGGTTTTCATCAACTCTTGAGTTGTCTTTGTTATTGTAATATTGAATGCCACCGATTATGTCAGGCATAAATGAATGGCTCCTAGTGCCTTTTCATCCAGAAGATTCCATTCCTCATCACTCATTGTTGCCGGTTTCTTGGCTATTCCTTCCAACGGCCTCCATAAATCCTTCTGATAGAGATAATCTTGCATCTGCATCTTCCATAACTAATAGTTCTACCCATTGAATTTATCTACCTTCAATTTACCCTCGTCTGTCATTGCTCCCACTTAACCGTGAGACTCCCACTCAACCATGAGACCTTCCTATAGAGGATAACTGAAAGCAACCCACTCTGATACCACTTGTTAGGGTTAAAAAGCAAATATCTAATAATTAAATACAGATTTGATTAGTAAATCAGAGAAATAAAACACAAAAAATTAACACAAAGAATTTAATGTGGTTCACTCAATCCAGACTACATCCACAAAACTGCAACCATCCAATGATTTTATTATCTAGTGCAAAACTTGTTACAATCTCACGAATAATCATCTTTTTCTATGTGTTGTAACTCCCATCCCAACCCCTTATAACAAGTTTTTTAGAAGCTTCCAGAATTAGGGTTTTACAAAGTCATTTTTTTTCTTTTTCGATAATTTTTTCCTTTTTCAAGAATACATGCTAGGTGTATAGTATAGCATGATCAGTCGCCACATACCACATCAAAATACACTATCAAATCCTCTTTATTTTTTGGTAACCCCAACACAAAATCCATGTTGATGGATTCCCATGGCCTATTTGGGATTGGAAATGGCTGGTAAAGACTTTCATGTATACTAGAACTCTTGGCTTTTTGGCAAACAACACACTTTTCAACAAATTTTCTAATGTCACTTTGCATTTTAGGCCAATAGTAATACCTTTTTACATGTTCCAAGGTCTTTTCCACACCAAAATGACCCCCTAAGCTGCCACAATGCTTTTCTTTAATCATATTAGTCCTCATAGAGCATTGAGGAATACACAATTGAGCACCCTTAAACAAAAATCCTTCTTGAATCAAGAAATCATAATTGTCTTCATGAAATGTACCATTAAACTGAATGCAAGAAGCATATATATCCTTGAAATCGTCATATCCTTCATACATACCTTTCAAAGCATCAATACCTACACTTTGTAGTTGAATTTCTTAAACCAACATTTGTCTTATGCTCAAAGAATCTACCACTTTGTTTGACTACCCTTTTTTGTACTTGATGGTGAAGGTGAAGCTTTGGAGGTACTTCACCCACTTCACATGCTTGTGGTTGATTTTTTCTTGGCTGTTAAGAAATTGCAAAGCTTGATTATCAGTAAAAACAATGAATTCCTTAGCAAGGAGATAGTGTCTCCACTTCTTCAATGATTGCACCATGGCATACAATTCCAAGTCATAAGAAGAAGAATTTTTTTCCTCATTAAGCTTCTCACTAAAAAATGCTACGGGTCTGCCCTCTTGGCTCAAGACTGCTCCAATTGCATACCCACTTGCATCACATTCAATTGTGAACACCTTGTTGAAATCAGGCAATGCTAAGATGGGTTGTTATGCTATCTTTTGTTTCAGAATTTGAAAGCTTTTTTTTGCCTCATCAAACCATACAAACCTTTTCCTTTTATCCCCTTTGATTGTATCAATAATTGGAGAGCAGATATGACTAAAAAATTTCACAATTTTTTTGTAAAAGCTTGCTAGGCTATGGAAACTTCTTACCTCACTGACTGAAGTTGGAGTAGTCCAGTTCAAAATTGCTTCTACCTTGCTGGGGTCCATCTTCAAAGTACCTTTTGAAATCACAAAACCAAGATAAACCAACTCCTCCTTCATAAATTCACACTTTTTCAAATTAATCAACTTTTCTTCATTCAACCTCTTCAACACCATGTTCAAATGTTGTAAGTGTTCCTCCTTAGTCTTGCTAAACACAAGAATATCATCTAAGTAGACAACCACAAACTTACCTATGAAGGGTTTCAAAACTTCATTCATTAGTCTCATAAAAGTGCTTGGTGCATTTGAAATCCCAAATGGCATTACCATCCATTCATACAAACCCTCATTAGTTTTGAAAGAATTTTTCCACTCATCCCCTTCTCTTATCCTAATTTGATGGTAGCCACTTTTAAGGTCAATTTTTGAAAAGTAACAAGACCCTCCTAAATAGTCCATCGAATCCTCCATTCTTGGTATGGGAAACCTATACCTTATCGTTATCTTATTAATTTCCCTTGAATCAGTGTACATTCTCCAATCTCCCCCTTTCTTAGGTGGAAAAATAGTAGGGATAGCACATGGACTCAAACTTTCCCTTATGAGACCCTTGTCAAACAATTCTTGAATTTGTTTTCTAATCTCTTCATTTTTTTGAGGAGTCATTTTGTATGCAGCCTTATTGGGTAGGTTTTCCCCTAGTATGAATTCTATATGGTGGCTCACATCCCTTATAGGTGGCAAAGAACTAGGGAGCTCTCATCTACAACAATATCTTTATACTTGTTCAACAAGGCTTGAACTTCCTTAGGCACATTTTCAACCTTGGTTGTTGTCATAACAGATTTAGGTCTAATTATAATTGCATACCCCTCTCCACCTTCTTCTTTCATGGTTTTCAAGAATTATTTTTTCCCAACCAACATGACACTTGACCAAACTTGTGTATCTACACTCTCATCTTGCAATGGAGTAAGTGTGAATGACACCCCATCCTTCTCTGTCACATAAGTATTTTTTTGTCCATCGTGTCTTGCTTTTCTGTCATACTGCCAAGGTCTTCCTTCAATAGATGACAAGCATCCATTGGGATGATGTCACACAATATCTTGTCTTTATACCCCACAAATATTGAATTCAACCCATGTTTGCTCATTCACTAGGACTTGCTGACCCTTATTCAACCAGGAGACTTTTTAAGGAGTAGGGTGTGGGATTATTTTCTTCTTTAACTTTTCAACCATCTCTAAAGAAACCAAATTATCTATGGAACTGGAATCAACAACTACTTTACAAACCTTACCTTGAGATTTGCAGGTGGTTCTAAACAATCATTTTCTTTGTGGAGGCTCCTTCACCACAAGGACTTTGAGCAATGTTCTTCTCAACGTCAGAGATTCTCCAATTTTTGGAGTGGCATGATGAGAAGGAAATTTGACACTCTCACAATCTTCTTCTTGCACCAACTGTGTTCTTCTTTCACCACCATGTGATGTAGAAGGTTGCTTGTTTGGGAACTTCCATGCTTGCTGACCAAATTAATTGCACTGATAGCATCTTCCAGAAAATGTGTTTGAGCCTCTACCTTGTCCTCCAAATCTACCTCTACTATTTGATCTCCTATCTCTGAAACCACCTCTTGATTCTAAGCCTTGATCTTGATTGCCACTTGTCTCACCTTGTGATTTTTGAGATTGTCCTCTTCCTCTAAATGATCCTCTACCCCTAAAATTATTTCCTCTACCTCTTCCTTGTTTCTCCTGCCTTCTCTTGAGTTTTTCTTCTACCTTAACAACCAATTGGAAGCATTCTTCCACTGTTCTAGGAGTGGTCATACTTAATTCATCTTGTATATTGAATCTCAGTCCATTTATATACCTTGCTACCTTTTCAACCTCATCCTCAACATGACCTTCTCTAATGCCCAATTTATGAAACTCCTTTGTGTAAGCCATGACATCCATCTCTTTTTGCTTGAGATTTTATAGCTTTCTAAAAGTTTGGATTGCATAATCACCGAGCAAAAATTGACTCTTCAATTTAGCCACCATTCTATCCCATGAATTTTGTCTTACCCTTTTTCACTCTCTCCTCCTGTACATAGTTCTGCCAAGTTAGGGCAGGGCCTTTCAGCTTTGTTTTAGAAAACTTCACCCTTTGATCATCTACTACTTCCTCATACTCAAAGTAATTGTCCATTGCATCAATCCAACCTAATACTTCTTCTACATCTAACTTCCCACCATACATGAGCAATTCCATTTTCACCTTAGGAGTATCTCCCTTGACAACATCTTAACCATTCTTCTTTCATCAGGGTCCAACTCATCATCATCACCTTGGACTCCTCCTTGAGGGTTTTCACTCTCACCCTCTTCTTCATCACTTTGGTCTCCAATGACCACACCTCTTCTTTGGTTTGATTCCAATGCTACAAGTCTAGCTAGGATAGCTTCTTGAGACTCTTTTACCTATCTCAACTCATTGGCATGGTTCTCTTTCAATTCTCTAACTTCTCTGGCAATTGGATTGCTTTTAGGAGGCATCTTTCCTTCTTCAAACTTCAACCTTTTTTCCTTCAAATGATCAAAACCTATGCTCTAATACCAATTTGATGTAGATAGGGTGGAGGTTCTTTATTCAATCACAATTCAACAAACTCTTCCTCTTGGAAACCCTAACTTGGTCCTTTGTTCAAAATTCCTTCAAATCTCCTTGTAGGTCACCAAATAATGGTTTTTGATCATATCTTGCAAATAAAACTTCAAACCCACAAATGATTCACCATTTTTTATACCCATTATTCCCTTTTACAACATCTCAAATTTGGAAGTGTGCTTGTTTTGTAACAACACCCTCTTAAATTGACTACTCTACAACAACTAGGTCCAATTAGCCCTATTTTCCAAAGCAACTTTTTGATTCCCTTTCTCCAACCTTCCAATATTCGCTCCAAGGCTTTAACCAGGTCACATGGGGTCTAAAACAACAACTTTTATCAACTAGAACATCCACAAATTCATCAATTATCAAAACCCTACTTCTAACCCCTACGCCAAAGCCTAATGCATTGAGATATTAGGCTAGGGCTCGATCAACCACTGGGCCCTACCTCCATTCCATGCACCTACAAACCCTGCCAACATAAAAAAAATCCTAACCCCATTACATTGATTTGTAGAATTTTCCACTGATGGAATGGTCTTCTAATTCATGATTTTGCTTTCAAACCCTCAAAATTAGGGCTTACTAGTTACTTTCAGTAATTTGCTTCTAACTCCCTTTAATCTCAATGAAATAAAGTGAAACCAAAGCCAAATGATAGTACATTCAACCTTACACCAGTTCCAACTCAACTTATATCATCTACAGATTGTACGGAGCCATACAAAGGTATGTAGCAGCAAGAACACATAAGAAATTGTAGAAAATAGTGAATTTCTTTATTGTTTGATCACAAAACTTTCTCCAAAAATTTTCCTCGAGCCTTTCAAGGAATAATTAAACATATTCAACCAAAAACCAATGGTCCTAAACTACCTTTCAAATAAATGACCGCTCAACTTCCATATATAAGCCAAAATGCAAAATTGCTTTGCAACAAAATGACAACTTTTAACTCAACCAACCCCACATGACTAAAAACATGACCCATGGTCTAAATAGATCTTATTACATCAAAATGGACTAAAAACACCAAAAACCTAACACCTAACATCCTATTATATGATCAAAGTTATGTTCCCCTACACCAGAAACATTTGCCTTTACTGTAATGGAGGAATTGACCCTTGTTCCTCTCACTTCTTTTGAATAATGTTGTTAAAAAAAAAACAAATCCAACAGCGAAAACCTTCAAGCGTTGTTGTCTAGTTAACGTTTGAAAAATGGTTCCCGACAAGCATTAGCTCTTTAATAATCTTAGGGGTGAAAACCGGTTTTCTAATGCCTCTAGGTGGTGATAGGGTGAAAACCAAGTCGCTAGATGTCTATTATCGAAAAGAACATAAAAAAAAGAGAGAGAGAAAGAAAGTGAAAACATCGGGCTCCCGTCACTCCTATGTCAGGAACCTGAAGAAAGGTCAGTCTTCTTGTCTGTACTATTCTATGGTGTGACAACAATGACATTACTCCTACCCAATATCCTTTTGACCTTCCTTCTTCATCACTTTCTATTCCAGATTGCTTACCTTAGTTCCTGTTCTTTTTCTAGGTAGAACCATCTATCTCATCGACACTTCTGCTTGGCACCTATTTTTGACATTATTAGCACTCTTCGGGTAGGAACTTCCTTTTTGTTTGAAGTCCTTTACATTTATCCTCACTGCCAGTTGTGTTGTCACTTCAGTGCTTTGTTGTTTGCCTTGTCACTAGTACGATGCTTCCGTCCCATCAAAAAATTTCACTATTAATGGTCGGACGTCATTTCTCACATGTCTGATTCTTTACTTGGCTTTTCATGATGGCCGGATTTTTTTTTCCAGTGGCTCACGATTGCCACCTCAACTCCGTATGACATGACTTGACTGGCGCTTTGCATTGGTAACGGTACCTTTTAAAAGTTTTTATTTTCTTTACATTTTCTTTAAATGCTATTATTTCTTGTGACGAATGGTGATATGCCTTGTGGACGGTCCATCATTAAGTTGAGGGGGTAAGCCTGGTAAACTTGTCTTATTAAATTATTTTATTGCTAGCATCCATCATCTTCTTAACATTCACCACCCTCCTTCATAATAGTAACCTCACTTCACTTGGCTTCATCGTACTGGCCCACGTCTTTCGCCATAAATCCAACCCTGCCTATCATGATTGCTAAAATTAAAATGCTTTTTCCTTGATTTGGTAAAACTGCTCTTGTTTTTCTTCCAGGTAAGTTTTCTTTTATTGTTACTGATACAATCGTCTGTTGTTGAAATCTGTTTAGCTACTATTGCACTTCCTGGCAAGGATTTCCCATGGTGAAGGATAGGAGGCCCTATTATGAACCGACCTCAGTGGAGGAGCTACGGGCTTGTGGAAATAAGGAAGTTTATGCAGTATTCAAAGAGGCCAAATGGGATGTGTATTTCAAGAGGTTAAGCAGTTTCAATAAGAGGGTTGCTTAGGAATTTGCTCTGGGTTTCGATGGAAAATAGGTTTATGTGCAAGGACTAGAATTTCCTATTACTGTTGTTGTGGTATCTGATGTCACAGGCTTGCCTTCAACAAGCGAGAATTATTTCCCCAACGGTTCGAAGAAGGTAACAAACTTGAAACCTCTACGCACAAAATTTCTGAGGAGGGGCGAGTCTGTGGAAATCGTGCAGGGACAAGGAACTAAATTGGGTTCATTACCAGACATTTCGAACGAGGTTTCCAATAGTATATCACTTGCGAGGGAAGGTATGTCTGCGTATACACTCAACATTTCAAATTGTTAACCCATTTAAGGTGGAATCAACCTATAAATGTGCCCTATTTTCTGCATTCTTCTATGCATAGAATGAGTAAGGTTGTTCAAATAGGAAAAAAGAATTATTTAGCTCATCATGGTCTAATTCAGTTGCTAGTCATTGACGCTCTCAAAAATATTTCTCCCCTAGGTGACTGGGACACATTTTTCAATCTAAATGATGGTACTAGCTCTGATAACTCTAAAGATCCCTCAAATAAATTCTCCCCTGAAGATTCTGAAGAGGAAGAGAAAACCCCTATCACACCTAAAAGAAGTCCTAAGGAAAGTCGTGAACCCAATCCAAAGAAATGAACCACCAGGAAGTCACCTAGGAACCCCTTAATCATTAAATAAATTGGAACTTCCAGTGGTAAGTCCTCTAAAGCCTCAGGATCATATGGTAAAACAACTAGGAGGAAACAAATTTTTCCTGAGGATTGTTCAAAAGAATCTGGTCTTGAGTCTCCATGTGATAAGAAGGGTAAGAAGGCTACCACTAGTCCTTTCAATTGATTAGAAGACTTGCCCAATGTGTCCAGTCATATCGATAGCCCTAAAAATGTTGACCAAGAATCAGACATTGAGATGTTGTTTGAAGTTTTGAAAAAGCAAGGCAAGTAGGGAGCATAGGAGGGAACAAAGAAAATTTGCCTCTACACTAGGAAGAAAGAGAAAGGGGAAGAAACAGAAAGCGATTAGGTCTCCTCCTTACAACTCTAAAGACTCTGCTAGTGAGTCCCCTAAAAAAGAACCCTTAGGAGAGCAAGACCATGTTCCATCTGCCTCACAGAGTCCACCCCCACTACATCACAGTGATGAAGCCAATGTAGAAATAGAGGATATAACTGAAGCAAATTTGTTGCTTCAGAACAATGAGATTAATGAGGGGATTGATGAAATTCTAAACCAAATTGGAAAAGGACAGCTTGTTGGACTTAATGTGGAGGAAGAAGAACTAGATACAGGGGAGCAAGACAAGTGTGAGGACTCTCTCTCTCTCTATCACATTAGTTTAATGAGGAGCAACTTAATGAAATTGATGGAGGGGCAAGGATTATTGTATCTACGGTACAAATAGGGCCTGAGCAATTAGATGTTTCAGAGGGAACAAAATTGGATGATAAACCAAAAAAAGAGGTACCCATCAACCCTATTGCTACTAATGCAGGAAAACAAGATAGTTCCTTCTCCCTTGTTGAACAGTTTGGTGCAGAAAATCTAATGATAGTAAAGTATGTGGAACAGGGAAGAAAAGGAAATATCTTTGACCAAGAAGAGACAAAGGACGACACTAAGATGGAGATGGAGATAGAGGTTGAGTCAGAGGTTGAAGCTGAAGAGGAATTTGAGGAAAATAAATTTCTCCTCAGACAAATCAAGGAGTTGTAGAATTCAGTTGAGAAATTACAAAAAGAGAATAAGCAATTGCAGCGTCAGCTTAACCAAGCCAATGCCAACTCTCGGCTCCAAGAAAGTGAGATTCAAAATCTAAAAACATAATTGGAATAGGTGACGACCTTCAGGGATGAGTATATGCTTATCAGTGATCATGAGGTACAGATGGAAGAATTGCGACAACAGTGGTCCCGAGCAATTACCAGTACCATTCAGAGTCTAACCAGGTTAACTTGGTTCGTGATTTTTCTCTCCTTGCATTGGGACATGCAAGACCTTAAGCTGGGAGGAAATGATGGGGGTCAAAGTGTTCTAATAAATTTACCCTTTTTTCTTCCTTTTTCCTTTATGTTTTTTGCCATCCTATCTCCATTTGTCACGGGAAGTATAGTATTTGATGAAATGTAATAAGAAAATAAAATGACTAAAAAAGTGTCAATATTGGTTGAAACGCTAACTAATTTATCGCCGACTTGGTAGGAAGTAATGGGAAAACTGCAGAGATAATTCAAGATGTGGATGAGAGTAATCGAGTTGTTTTTGTCTATACCTATTTTGAAGCGAATGCTTGTTAAAAACTATTTTATATTATTTATGTCCAACGGCCGAATGATAGTTTTTATCAGACTTGTATATTTTGTTGTTTATCAAACTTAATGGTTTGTTGGTTGTAGGCCATAAACAAACCATTTGAACTTATCGGTACTTGCTTTAGTATAAATATGTATCATCCTAGAGACTTTATACATAGCCATTAATATAATATTGTCCTACTATTCAAAAATCATTTGAATTTTGTTGTATGTGTGTATGCTTGAGCTGAATTAGAAGAGCATGTTAGTACCTCTATCATCAATTGGCCAAGGAGGCAAGGCCCACTCATCGCGTCAATTGATGATTTGTTTGCAATTTATAGTGTGATAATTCAATGTGTGGTTTGATTTCAAATTTATTTCCTTTCTGAATTCAAGTCAATTATCTACAATCTTGTGGAATTCATTTTTTGGTACATAGATATTGATTATTCAGAATCGTGATCGGTTTCTTTATTTACTCATATAGTTGTCAAATCATTCTGGGCTTAAAGATTTGATTCATGCATATTAGAATTCATCATTAGTAGTATATTATTTCGACAAAACACTATTATTTTACTATCACTTTTTTGTTATAATTTACTGTAATTCATGTCATAGTTTCCAACAGATTTTATGTCTTAGTTTTTGCCAGGAAGCGGGGGTAGCAGAATCAATCTTAATTCAGAATTAAAAGTCTATTATGTAATTCTAAGATACTAGTTCTGATAGCATTAAATAGAAGTGTGTGTTGGATTAAAGGTAGAAAATTCCATTCATTTGCAAAAGTGTGTTTTGATTTGAGTTTTAAGTTAAAAAGTTGTGTTTTAATTCAAGTTCGTAGATGCATTCATCCCCCCTTAGTTCACTAGTTTCCTCCCTTAGGTAGATTTCTGCAACACTGTCCACAAGCTTTTGCCCCCGAATTGACATTGAGGAGTAAATTGAGGAAATTCCAAAGATTAATCCAAGCCCAAATCAAGATAGAATTACAAGGAGAGTTTTACCCATGATAACAACCACAATTTAATCCAATCAACCTTCTCTCTCAAAAAGTGACACCTTATTGATATATGCTTTGTCCTTGAGTGGATCACTGGATTCTTTGAAATGTTAATTGCACTTGTATTATCATAGAAGATAGAAATGGGATCATCATGCATTACTCTGATATCTTTCAATGTCTATCTCATTCACAAAACTTGTGTGCAGCAAGATGTTGTAGCAATATACTTAGCCTATGTAGTGGATAAGGAAATTGAATCTTGCTTTTTATTTAACCATGACACCAATCTGCCATCAAGAAAGAATGCACCACTTGTACTTTTCATGTCATCAATGCAACCTACCCAATTTGCATCTATATAAGCACTTAGTGTAAAATCAGTATCTCTAGGATACCATAAACCATAATTTGGAGTGCCATATAAATATTTGAATATCCTCTTAACAACAACATGTGTTTCTTTAGAGTCTTCTTGAAATATAGCCACAAGAAAAACTACATGCATGATATCTGGTCTAGTGGCAGTTAAATACAACAGTCCTCCAATCATAGATCTATATTTGCTATGATCAGCCTTAGGTGAATCATCATCCTTACTTAATTTGTAGCTAGTCACCATAGGAGTGCATACTAGTTTGGAACCATCCATCCTAAATTTCTTCAACATTTCTCTTACATACTTTGATTGTGAAATAAAAATAACATTTTTCTGTTTAATTGATTTGTAGTCAATTGTGCCTTTAGCACACACACCCTGTTTGGAACAAGAACCCTCTCTTTTCGTTTTGTCAGGTCATTTTTGTCACTGCCTCATTTTGTGTGCCCCCTATTTTTCATCCTAAGTGGTCAAGAAATCCTAAAAGAGTCATTTTGAGTTGACCATATTTTGCTACCCTCAAATTTTCAAGGTCTTAGTCCTTTACGGGATTTCCTTGGCTAATTGCCTTCAATATTTAGAGTTTCCATCCTTGGAACAATATAGGTCCACCCCTACGGGCCGCCCTACATAGGTTTCCATTGTTTCTTAGCCATTCCAAATGGCTAATCACTGGTTGTCGTCCGCTCGGCGAACTCTTCCGCTCCCGCCACCATTTTCGAAGTGCCCATTCACCAACCTTGAGCGTCGTCATATGGGTATTTATGGCCTGCATTAAATGCTCGAAAGTTTATAAATAGCTCAATTTGAGCTGTCATTTTCACTTGTTAGGAGTCCAAAAACTAGTCAGAGCCTTGCACCAATGCCACCATCGTGTCTGCAAAGCCCCATTGCCGATTCGAAGCCTCTGCTAGCTATTGATTCATCCATCTTCATCAAGCCTCATAGGTTGGTTTTTTGCCACAAGTCGTGCTTTAAGTTTTCTTTAGTTTTTAGAGAAAGTTGTTAAATGTTGGAAAGAGAACTTGGAAATCAACTAGAACAAACTCTGGCGATCAAAACCCACAAGATGAAATTTTGATAAGCTTCAGAAATCGATTGTTGGCTGTGTGCAGGACTTGAGGTCCATGTGGTCATTCTTCAACCAGCGCGTTTGTGCCCTGCGGGTTCACAACCTAACTGTCGTCACTGTGTCCTTTCCTCAAAATTCCAAACTTTAAAATGATGAGTATCTTCATCGGGCCCACCCCTACGATAAGCTCCCTCAACTTGGTCGTCCTAGACTTACTAAAATTCATAAGCCCACCGCGGAGATCCTTTCACCCTCTCGAGTCTGCAAGTGCGTGCCCCCGCCTGCGAAATGCCCCTTGAGCCACGCAATTCCAAAACAGTCATCTGACTGCATCCTCCTGGTAGGAAATTTTTGCCTCAGTCATCGTCAATCAGACTTAATCAAGCCAAACTACCTAAGCCCTTACCCATTGTGGGTTGAGCCCTATGGACTTCCGTCTGCAGGATTCGAACCTGGCTCTGTCGTTTTCAACAACCTTTGCAACACATTTTTCTACCTATCGGGCCCCACCTTCACGGTCATCACCCAAGTTTAAAACAAAGCAACCTATCCCCTTTACAGACCGTCCTTTGTGGGTTTCCACTAACCTTTTGCTTCTAAACGATCGGCTAACTCAAAATGGTGAAAGGGTGATGCCTTTCCGGAGACTGGGTCCCGACCCTATCTCTGTCGTCTGATCCCCTCTGCACTTTAAATGATTAAGTGTTGCCACTTTGTGGACTTCACACCATAGACCTCCGTCTGTGGGTCTCCATGGCATGACAACCATTCCAAATAGCCCCGGGCAACCATCCCTCCGCCCTACAGAGCCCGAACCTATTGTCGTCAACTGAACTTAAAATGTGAAAATAACTAAGGATCAGGCCCTAGGCAGACCATCCCTTGCAGGCAGCCATTTGCGGGATTCCATCTCGCTCTCGTTATTCCCAAACAAACATCGATATTTATTGGTCCGCTATGCAGGACCCAACCTGGCTGTTTCCCTTCGACTGTCCATGAACAAATAATTAAAGCGTGCACCATCTGCGGACCCGATAGTGCGGGCCTCTCCAGCTAGACTTTCGTCTCGCTAGTGTCATTTCACGGTCAACACCCAACATCTCCCCACATGTTTTGACCCGCAATGGCTTGAACTTCAATAAAAAAGTGATACCATCTGCTGAAGCTACAGATCTCACGCTATGGAATGCCCCCTATAGGCCGCCACCTTGTCAAGGTCATTGCGCAACTTCAAACAGTCAAGTTACCCTCTACTTCTGCATGCTTAAAATATGAACTTATCACCTCTAATATTTCAAAGTGATTTTGGCCCACGTACTAAAATGGATTGACCTCCTCGATGGACCCCACCTCGTGACCAAACCTTGATGCAAGTTGGGACATGCGGGCCACCGTGCCCTGATTGTCGTCCCATTTGTAGCTACCTTCATAATGGTTGCCATCCCAGGGAAGTCTGCACCACTAGGCCCACATTGCCATAACATCCCCAAATGAACATCTAACGATGATCCTAGAGAAATGATAGAATCCTTGACTGATAAATTATTTGATCTAACTTCATTTTACAAGTTTTTGGCTAACGTGCTTTTTATTTTATGCTTTAATGTGTTTATTGCCCCTACAATTGAAGAATATATGGAACCAGCTGCAGGACCTTCGGGGGCGGTTGTGGAAAAAGAAAAGGGAAAGAAAGCTGCCAAGGCACCCAGGGGAAAAGAAGACAAAGACCAAATGAAGCAAAAGTTCCAACGAGAGGAAATTAAGACAAAGGTCGCCACAGATTGGAGGGAGATCTTAGACACTAGATTGGGACATATTGATATTGATGAGTTCAAACAAAGGGTTTGGATTAAACCCACAACATAAAATGCCAGGAGGATTAGAAAGAGTGGGTTGGCGAAGGTTGTCGGATTCCCACCTTCCCTCGTTGCTTCCAATCTCATGATGGCATGTAGAGAGGCATACCAAGAGGATACTAGAAGAATTGTAGACAGGGATGGCAATGTACTCGTTGACCTGTCTTCCAAATCAATAGTGTAGACCTTTCACATCCCTACCTTCAATGAAATGGAAGAGACAACAAACGAAGATGCAAAAACCACATGGGATGCAGACCCCCTCAAGTGTAAGAAGATTATCAACCAATACTAGTTAAAGGACAAGACGGGTAGTGCAAACAAGGTGCCCCAAGAACTCTTCTGAAGTGACTTCTACAAGGATTACCATGATTTAATAACCTTATTGATCAGGGTTATGGGCCTTCCAACTGCAGCCTTCTTCCAGGAGTGGATATTGTACTTTGTGGAAGAAATCCTTTGAGAGACCAAATTCTACTGGGCAGGGATAATTAGTAATTGCTTGCATGAATAGTTCATGGTAGTAAAGAGAACCTCAAAATTCTATATGACTTCCTACCTTTTTTATCTACTGGCCGACCAAATGCAATACAAAGGCTTATTCGTGGCTCGAAATCACACTCCAAAAAGGGAGCTAAAGGCATATGATAAGTATCCTCAGCTCCAGTACAAAAATTTCAAGAAAGAATACTGTAATGTCAATGATTCCTTCATTGGGCACATAATCAGATTACTTGGAGGTGATTTTGAAAGGAGGGCCTCCCACAGAGCTAATGCCTTCCTCCACCGCTTCGCCTTCCTATTTATTCAATTTCCCAAATTTACATACATCTGAGCCAAGGGTTTTTCAAGAAAACCATATAAGCTACCCCGGTATCCAAATTACCAGATGATATTACTGGAACTCTCTCGACAGCTGTAGTGTGCACACACCCTCCTAAGCAACAAGCATAGAGCGGGGATCCCTTATCCCCTCACATTTGGTCAGGGAATGTATGCAATCCCCACATCTTAGTGTGCAAAGTACTCTGATAAGGAGTTAATTGAATATAACTTAGAGTTCCATACTACCAGGCCACGGATGGATCCATATGGCAAGCTGAAGAGGATCGTAGGGATGGAGTATGCTCATTGACACAATGTTGAGGAATTATGTGTGAACTGCAAAGATGATAAAGAAGTCTGCATGAGACATTACATGCGCATGATGGCATATTTCATTAAAATAGTGAACCTATTTCTAGTGCCAGATCAAATTGTCGATGAAGAAAACACTGTGATAGATCTAAGATATAATGTCGTTGCTAATCTACCATTACCAATGATTGATTGAAATGAGGAAGAGGTCAATGACCTTGATATCCTGATGAAGCCTGTTGAGGCAAGGACAAAGTAGTGGATTGATGGACAGGTCACTCAACTGAAATTGCAGGGGGTTACCTTGACCTATGGTGAACTTGAGGATGAGCCAGAAAGTGAGACTGACAGTGGGGTAGTTGTTTCCTCATCAGGGGAAACCTCAAAATCCCCTTCAAATACCAGGTCCTAAAAGAGAAAGGAGGTGGTTGAACGTCAGCCCAAAAAAAAGGTGTATTCAAGGAAATCTTGGAGGGTGAACCCTCCAGGAAACCAAAGCAATTAGGTGGTTTCATATAAATGCCCACTATCCAAGAAGACCTGCTCCATGAGGGAGAAGAAATAGAGGTTGAGCAGCCAAAGTCTCCACCTATTGCTACTACACCTGCTGCTACAGTTGCAACTGCTACTACCACAATCACTCCTCCACTTGTTTCTCAGGCAATGGTTGCCTCTTCTCTTCCCATGGTGGACATCTCAGTCCACCTTGCCTCGACTCCACCTGCAATGTAGGTTCTGACCATAGATTCTTCCTCCGCTACAACTTCCTTGCTCTCTTCTGCTTTAATGTCTCCAACGACATCCCTCCCATTGGCCACCACAACAATGCCAATGTCAACCCTCTTGCTCCTGAAATCATTTGCAAGGAATATGCAAAATATACCAATGGAACTCTCTGGGGTATTCATGGACCCCGCAGTGCAAGTTGCCTTAGTGCAGGTTGTTGCTAACCTTCCTCCTCCCCAAACTAAACCACCTAAAATGGAGGCAACAATGCTAATATCCAAAGAATTAGAAAGGCAGGAAAGCGAAGAAACTAAATAAGGAAGAAGTAGATGATTACCATGAACATCTTGAGCATTAGCACTTACCAATTGATGAAGTGGTGCACGAAGACAAAGAAACACGATCCTTTATGGGTGATGAAGAAGATGTCAGCACCAAGTATATAATGGAAACCTCTAACTAAGAGTTAGAAGAGGAGCTTTCCAAACAACTTGAGGATGTCAGAAAGGAGGAAGAGAAGCAACCTCTTGAGGAAGAAAAGGAATCAAATGAGAAAATGAAAGAGGACACATAACCTCCAATAGGGGAGCAAGATAAAAGCCCCAAGCATGATGAAGAAATGCCTCCTCTACGTGAGGATGAAGAAAAGGAAGAAGATAGGCCTGAGGAAGAGGCTAAAACAAGGAAAATCCTAGGAGTAGATCATCATGAAGAACATGGCCAAGAAGAAGAAGAAAAGGAGAAAACCTCTAAGGGAGAAGACAGCCCCAGGGAACATACAACCACCAAATCCCTGGGAAAAGAAACAGTGTTCATCCGAGATTTTGACGAGGAAGAGGAAGAAAAGACAGAGCAAGAAGCTCTCGGAAATAAAGAAACTGAAATTCGGCTCACCCAAGAAGAAGAAGGTAATCATGAATCACCGAAAGGGGAATCTTAGATGCCTGAATGGCTCGAAAAGCAATTGGAAAAGAAAACCCCGACCCCAAGGGATCTGAAGGCAAGACCCGAAGCCATCCTAGCTCGAGCACAGATAAATAAAAAGAAGGAGAAGAAACCAAAGGTCTGATCTCATTTGACAATGGATGTATTCGGATCCAAGACAATGCAAATAGCCACAATAGTGATGGGAAAAGAGGGGGTCAGTTATAATATTTCTACCATTGATTTGGGGACAGCTACAAGAGAGCAGAAAATTGACCATCTTCAGGGATTCGTTGCCACCATTGTGCACCAAATGCATAAGGATAAGACCTCTAAGGAGGATATAAAAGCACAGGTGGCAGATCTTACAACTTATATACAACAATAGTCATCGGTCGAGGAGCTTCCCACCACATCATCAGTGCCATTGCAACTATTGTCCAAGGACCACATTGATAAGTTGGAGAGAAGAAATAATTGGATGAAGGCCACAGAGGACTGGTTCTAGCAAGTCCTCTACAATGGAAACATGGGCATTGGTTGCGCCATCAAAATGACGAAAAAATTCTTGGAGGTGCAAAAATATCTTGATGGCACGAGGAAGTTTTTTATTGACTTCCCAAAGTTATATAAGAGTACATATCCTAAAATTGAGGCAATCCTCAGAATGCCCAAAAGAACATGGGGAAAGGATCTTGCTCTAGAAAAGGATGACCTCTAGCTCATCGAAAACTAGAAATGGGGCCTTGATCACAAAAAGGAGATCTTACAACAGGTGCTCCATGAAATGGATCAAGATATCAACTAGACAAGGGAAATTAGGACGACCTATGGGGAGTATTTGAAATTGATGACAGATTTTGACATGCTCATCATTGAGCTCGATCCAGAGAATATAAAACCCTACTTCCATAAGAAGATGGAAAGTGGAACTATAGACACACTCACAGAGAATTTATTGGTTTTGTTGCTCAAGCCTTCACCCAATCTGAGCAGGTAAAAGAGAATACACCCAAGTGTGACAAAGATTGGGATACGATCACCAGCCGATCTAGGAAATTGAATTTCCAAGTGATCCAGTTAGATATAATGGAATGGAACAAGCTCCAAGCATTGATTGGAAAGTTCATCGAATATGCCACAATCAAGAAGAGTGAAGGAATTCATGTTATTGATGATGAATTCCTCACCAAGTAGTTGCAGTAGTAGGAAATCAGCAAGAAGACAAAAGAGCTACAATGCTAATCACTAGAGGACAAAATAGGCTAAATGACAAAATTTAATTTTATATTGTAAAATATTTATGGGTAGGTGAAACCCTAGTTTGTAGTGAATCTTGGTCACACAATGAGATTGAATCTTGACCATTCATTTTTCTTTTCGGACACTATAAATAGGGGGTCTCCTCTCATTTTCAAGAGAGAGTTGAGTTTTTGTAAAGACATGCTGCTGAAATTTTAATAGAAATTCATTTACTTTTGGTGGATTCTTGAGTTCCAATTTCATGTTACATGGTTCTTCTCCCATAGTTAGTGAATTTGAATGGATTTACTTTGTTGTTTCTGAGTTTTGCAAGTTATCAGTAAGTTAGTTAATATTGTGCATTGATATTGAAGAATTATGTTGTGTGTTGGCAACCTTCCTTGTCCATACTTTTTGTTGTTTATTGATGATAAACAGTTGTGTAAAGTTAGTCGGGGCATAAATTGAAAGCTGCACTAAATTTCTATCTTTTATTCATGCTTATGGTGAATGAATGGTTGAAAATTTGCAGTCCTTAGAAGATTGCACTAGTTTCATGAGACTGTGAGGAAATCTAGTTAAGTGGAACTCAGTTTTAGGAAGGTTGTTCGCAGTAGGATCCTCCATTATCACTGTTCATTGCTAGTTTCAAGTCTAGGAACTTCCTCTCTTCCCTACCCTTTTTCCTTTTTTTTAGTAGTGACTTTCAACAAGGTTCATTGCACATTGTAAAGCCAAATATTAAGTTTAAATAAGAGTTCTAGACTGTTGTTTGAACCTACAACAATTATACAATAAATTTCTCATCTTAAGAACTCCATTGGAAGATCCAATTCCCCTCCAACTTAACTTTCGTAAGTCTGTCCTATTATTACCAGCAAGATAACATCAAAACAAATGAGACATTCCAAGCAAGTCATGACCTGACACCCGAGAGACCTTGGGGTAGTGATTTGTAACTTGTTTGTAGATTTCTACCTTTCAAGAGAGGTAGTGCACTTATGTGTTGCCTATGTTGAGAATGTGCAAAAGTACCCATCAACAGAACTGGGGCTAGAAGGAGGTCCTTTTCAGTTAAGCTGGATCGGATTGGGTCATTCTCCCCTAAAAGATTCCAAAGAGTTTTAAGATCTACACCAAATAAAGGAGAATTTCAAGAACTACAACCCCCTACAAGGGCTAAAAGGACTCGAAGAGGGGACGCAGCCTCTTCTTCCTCCACCATTTCATCTACTTCACCTTCATCTTCACCTTCCTCCTCCTTCCACTTTCCACACCCTCAGTCTTCCTTTTCCACTTCCACCTCTTCCACTCATCCATCCCAAACTGCATTTCAACCACTTGGTTCCCACAGCCAAGGTGCTTCCCCCGTCCCTTCCCTTCAAGTCCAATGCGTAATCTCAACTGTTGTTTCCCATGTGCAGCCCCCAGTTACTGTTCAATAGAAAATACCACCTTCACCTCCCCTCATGGCTTGGTTGGGGAACAACCCCTCTCCGTTGTTGTTCAACATGTACCATGACATGCCCAAGAACCCGGAGGGCTTCTGCATGAAGTTCAACCCTCAAGATCTGCAAAGGACAGTTGAAGAGCACATCAAGATATTTCAAACAACACTCAAGGATATGCAGATTGATCATGAGGATGTGGCATGTAGACTTTTCCCTTATTCTCTAGGAGGAGAATCCTTTTATTGGTACATCAATATACCAATGGGAACCATCACCACTTGGGACCTTTTGAAGAATTCATTCTTGAGGAAATACAAGATTCGGGTCATCCCTTCAGGACTATATTAGCAATTCATGTTTGTTCACAAAGAGGTTAACGAGCCAATAGGCTCCTTCAACGATCATTTCCACCAAGCGTACATGAGGTTACAAACTTCGTATGTACTTAATGATGTTGTCTTTCCAGTTTACTACTCTACCCTGGACAATCTCACTGCAACATTTGTGAAAAGAATGAACCCACACCTACCAGACTGGTGGATGCTTATGTCGAGGCAGTCAAAGCCAACACAAACTTGGGACAAAAAATTTCTAGTCCACTTCCTTCCTTGGGGCAGGTCGCTCATCCTATGCAAATTCAAGGACTCAATCAAGCTCTTCAACATCAGACACCGCTCATGAATCTAGTTCCGCAACTGCCCATAGTTTCCCATCTAGGACAACCAATGAACCAGGCACCTCCTGTGCCTCATTACTTGCAACCCCAATAGCAATAGACCTACTCACAGCAACCACAAATGTTGTTGTATCTACAAGGGCCTAAATTTCCACCTGCTCAGTAGAACCAACCAATAGCATAGATCGTCTTTCTCCATAATCAAACATCGTAGCCAAGCGGTGCCGAGAAAGATCAGTTGGATGAGTTGACAGAGATGATTAGAAAGATGTCCACAAAGATGCCACACTTGTGTAATTAGAATAGCCAACTGCAAGCTTCTCACCGCAGCATTCAAGTTAACCTCAACCGAGACAACAGGGATAGCCGTGAGGCTCGCACCTCATCAGGACAAAATTATGAGCGAGGGTAAGGCTCCAATCAAAATTTTGAAAGGAGACCCTCATAGAGGCAAAGTAGGACTTGAAATACAAGGCCAAACAATAGAGGTGTCCCACTCCTCTTGATCAGCCTGCTAATATGGAGAAAATGACCAATGGAGTGTATCTCGCTGAGGCTGCTTTATCTGGATGGTGTCACATTCATTAAAAAAATACACTTTGAGCTGGATTGACTTGAATTCCAAACTACTACGAAGATCTTTCAAGTGGAGGTCCAGAATGTCATTGATAGTGCAGGTTGTAGAGACATAATCGCGTCTAAGCCATATGATTCTTTCATGCTTGTGGCCAATCAAGCCTCATTTCTGTGGAGCGATAGCAATGCACTAGAAACTGAGGCCGCCTCCCCAAAGAACGAAGAAGTAAAAGAGGTAAGTAACAAGGAAGCCTTGTCTCATCTCTTTAATTCCATAGATAACGGTCTCATAGATGAGGAAGAGTTTCATGAGGATGAGGTCCAAATGTTCCACCAAAGAATGTCCCCATATTTCTTAAGGAATAGGAAAGCAAGAGGGCCTTTCACTACTTCCACTCCGCCCAATAATTGTAGCACCCTGCCTGATCCTAATGCCAACAACAATCCAAGCTTTCCCCATGTGCCCACTCAATACTTTGACAAAAAAAAACAACTGAGTCAAATGCAAAAATAATCAGCTAGTTCTTCCATAGGTAGAGCCATCAAGGCTGAAATCGAGCAAATGGGTGAATATGTTGCTGAAGAATTTAAGAAGGTCAAGATAAGTTTGTCTACCTTTGAGTTACTCAAGTTCCCTGTATTTAGGAACACCTTCTTTAGAGTTATTAATGGGACTCCTTCCTCCAAGGAAACATAAGAAGTACCAGCCAAAAAAGTCTCTTTCGAAGAACCACCACATGAGCCCATAATTTAGGAAATTATAGGCAAGAAGAAGGATGCTCCTCCAAATCAACAAACTAGAAAACCACCCTCTAAAGAGCAAAGTCAAGGGAAGACTAAGGAAAAAACCAACGAAAAAGGAAAAGTTCAAGTGGCCTAGGCTGACACACCTGTGGGACTCTTCCAGGGAAGGCTTGAAATGCCCCCTTTCCTTACCACTATTAGAGTATTCGAGAAGAACCTGCATCATTGTTTGATTGACTCAGGAGCATAGGCTAATATCATGCTCTTGGCTGTATGCAAGGCTCTTGGGATTATCCCCACACCCTCAAGAAGAAAAGTAACTCAGTTGGATAAAACTGAGGTGAACATCGTTGGAGAGATCAATCGTATCCCTATGCAGATTGTTGCAAATCCAAGGGTGCAACAGGTTATTGACACCCAGGTTGCGGATATTCTCGATACATACAAAATAATTTTGGGATGAGACTTACTCGAGCATTGAACGAGTATGCCGCAACTGATTTCTCCCACATGTGGTTGCCATGGAAGGGGTTGTCAAATCATATTCACATTGACTAGGAACCCCACATGAAGTTCATGATTACATAATACAACAACGTCAATGAGGTGTTGTTTGTTGAAACAAAGCTGCAAAATTATTCTCCCATGGCATATCAGGAAGAATCGGAACCTCAAGAGGAAGGAGTGGTTGAAGAAGTCTTTTTAGTACTATTCAGCCCCCTGGCCAACTTAGCTTATGCACCCCAAAACATGGAAAGGTTGGTTGAATCCAACAATGATGAAGCATATGACAATGAGAATTTTAGATTGTTAGACGGATTCCAAGATTTCATGGAAAAATGCATACAAGATCAGCTCAGCACCCTAGGGGAAAGAATGAATTTCCAAGAACTCTTGCTACCTAGTTGGTGTAGAGTGCATAACACTACCCACTCATAATTTGAGTGTTGCTTGTGTCAAGCAGCAATAGAACATGTCAAAGGACAAGTCACCTCTCAAGAGGAGTTTCCAACTAGACCGCCTATTTCCGATCATGCTGAGTCAATGTCCACCCTATAAATTGTAGATATAAGCATGCAGCCAAGGAGGAATGAACACATTATTGACAATGAGGTTAAAGGACCTTCTAAATTATGGACGTTGTGCTTTGATGGATCTAATTCCAAGCAATGAGCGAGAGTCGGATTCAAACTCATCAGCCCCATGGGTAAGACCCACTTCACTTCTCATAGACTTTAATTTTATTGTACTAATAATGTAGTAGAGTACGAAGCACTAGTTCATGGTCTCCTAATAGCTCTAAAGAAGAAAGTTAAAATGCTACAAGTTTTTGGTGATTCAAAGGTTGTAGTAAAACAAGTCAGAAAATTATACTCCTGCCATGATAGAAGGCTAGCAAACTATAGGCATAGAGTTTGGGATATGTTAGAAAGCCTAGATGCCTTTAATATCCAGCTGATCCCTTGCTCCCAAAACCATATTGTTGATGCCTTAGCTTAAGCAGCCAGCACGCTTCAACCCCTCTGTTTGTTTGGCCTTAAAAGGTTCACCATTGAGCTTACCTTCACCCCATCTATGCCAAACATCACTCATGTCCAAGTGTTCAATGATGGAAAACACATCTTGGAATTTATCACCAGTTCTGATGTGTTTGCTACCCAAATAATTGATGAAGCCAAGCCTGAAGAGGATGAATTAGATATAGAAGGGGTCATCAATCTCAAAATGAACACCATTCCAAGAGGTATGGTCTAGCTAGAGCGTATATTTGACCTCGATCAGATCTAAGACCAAGATCAGCAAGCAAAAAAGGATTCCATCAACAATTAGTGCAACACTCACAACCTCAGGACAACCAAGGAGGTTAAAGATGTGTTTATTGGTAAATTTTGTACGTCAGAAGAAAGAAAATAAATCACTGATGCTTTGCAGAAATATCATGATGTAGTGGCATGGAGCTATGAAGATTTGAAGACCTATGATACCTCCATTATTACACACACTATCCCTCTTAGACCAAATGTCTGACCTTTTTGACAACGACAACATCCCATTAATGCCCTGCTGGATCCCATCATCTATAAGGAAGTACAAAATCTACTTTCAACTAGGATCATATTCCCAGTCAAGCACTCCACATGGGTGGATAATTTGGTCTCGGTCAGAACAAAGAATAGAGAAATCAGATTGTGTGTGGATTTCCGTGATTTGAACAGAGCTTCAAAGAAGGACAACTATCCAGTGCCTTCATTTGATGAGGTGATGCAAATTATCAATGGTTCGAAGATGATTTTCTTCCTTGAGGGGTATTCTAGATATAACCAAGTGATGGTGCAATACGAAGATAGACACAAAACCGTGTTCACCACCAAGTAGGGGACCTTTTCCTACAGGAGAATGTCGTTTAGACTCATCAACATGGGCGCCACCTTCCAACGTGCAATGGACATAGCCTTCAAAGATCTGATCGGGAAGTGCATAATCATCTACATGGATGATCTTACCTTGTTATCAAAGAAATGAGGTGATCATGTTTCTAATTTGTGCAAAGTTTTCCAGAGATGCAAGGAGTTTGGGATATCCCTTAATCCAAAGAAGTGCATCTTCAGAGTCGCAGAAGGCAAGTTGCTTGGGCATGTTATTTCATAATGAGGAATCTCCATAGACCCCAAGCATATCTAGTCCCTCTTAAAGATTCAGCTGCCAGGAAACAAGAAAGAGCTTAAATATTTCTTCAAAAAGATTAATTTCGTCAAAAAATTTATTACAGGATTTGTTGAAATCATTAAGCCACTCAATGCCATGTTGAAGCAGGATGCTAAAATTGAGTGGACTCCGGAGGCAAAGCAGGCCTTTGAAGAAATCAAGAAAGCTATTGTTGAGGCACCCGTGCTCGTTAGCCCTGATTATCTGAAGCCATTCTACATTTACTTATTCGCTTCAAATCACTCATGTGCCAGCATTCTAACTCAAAAGGATAGTGAAGGGAATGAGCACCCGATTTCCTTCATGAGTGCTATGTTAAAGGATGTTGAATTGTGGTATCACAACGTAGAAAAGAAGGCGTATGATTTGGTTAGAGGAGTCAAGAAATTTAGGCACTACATCCTGCGGAACAAGGCGGTTGCCATTGTCCCCGGCCTGACAGTAAAGACATTGTTGATGCAAAATGAACTAGGTGAAAGAAGAGAAAGTGGGTCACACTACTGTAGGAGTACGACATGGAAATCTAGCCAATGAAGTTAGTAAGAGGACAAGCCCTCACCCAAACAATAGCTGAGACAATGGCTAAAGCATGACCTAAACTTACGGTTTAGCAATATCAGCTTGAAGACGTTTCTCTAGGGGAGTGGTACGACGATATCGTCTACTACTTGTTGACAGCAAATGCCCAACCCGTCTATAGGGGGTTCAGAAACATGCTCTCCGTCTGAAAAGTAGTAGCTACATGTTGCGAGGATCTATACTCTACAAGAAGAATCATGAAGGTTTCTACCTTAGATTCCTTGGGAAAAAAAGAAGCAGAGCAGGTCTTGAAATAATTTCATGATAAATTCAACACCGGTCATGGATCTGGTCTTTCAACCGCACATCAGATCCTACGAGTAGGTTACTATTGGCCGACAGTCTTCAAAGATTCTCATAGCCACGTTCGTACGTGCCACATCTGCCAAACCACTGCAACCAGAGAAAGGAATGTTGTTATGTTGCAACCAGTCTTGGAGGTAAAACCACTCGCACAATGGGGTCTCGACTTCATTGGTTTGGTAAGCCCGCAATCTTTTGTGGTTCACAGGTACATTCTAACTACCTCTAATTATTGTACTAGATGGACAGAAGCTATTGCATGTAGACAATGCACCACAAAGGTAGTTATCAATTTCCTTGAAAGTTTTATTTTAAATATTTTTGGTTGCCCCTATGCTTTAGTTTGTGATAACGGCCCTGCCTTTGCATCACTTAAATTCGCCAGTTGTGCTTTTGATCATGGTATTTCCCTCAAGTTCTTTTCCAACTACTATCCTCAGGGCAACGACTTAGCCGAATCCACAAACAAGAACCTCATCACTGTCATCAAAAAGTTGTTTGATAGGAAGCCCAAGGACTGGCATACCCAACTTCGTTTCTCCCTTTGGGAAGATTGCACATGTCACAAGGCCTCCTTGGGTGATTCCCCATTCCACCTCCTTTATAGCTTAGAGCCTATATTTCCTTCCCACCTCAAGATCCCCACTCTTCAATTCATCAACGCCTTTTACAAAGAAGGGGATAAACGAGAAGCCTATTTAGCCGAGTTACTCCATCTAGAAGAAGTACACGACCGTGCCATCGAAGATTTTGCCAAACATCAAGGTGTGGTCAAAAGGTGGTTTGATCGATGAGCCAAGATAAAGGCCTTCAGAATTGCTGATATGGTCCTATGTTGGGACAAGGCCCATGTAAAGAAAGGGGGACATAACAAATTTGACAAGCTTGAGCTTGACCCCTTTCAAATTGCTGAAATCTTGGGAGATAATGCTTTCCGCCTCAAGACCTTAACTAGTGAAGATGTCTTGTTGCCCATCAATGGGCAACACCTTAAGCATTATTTCCAAGCCAAAGCTCTCCCAAGTTGCTCTTGTAAATAATTGTATATAGGTTAGTTTAGGTTTTTTTTGTTTCTTTGTTTTGTTTTTTTGCTTCGCCTTTATTTTTCTCATTTCCTAGCCACTCTTGTCTTGCTAAGGGTGTTCTTCGTTTCTATCGCGGTGTTCGTGCTCGGTTTGAGTATGAACGGTTCACTATGTTGTTTGCTTTTAGTGTTTTATAGCTAAGTATTCACTCTCAACTATTGGTCGCATATTGTTGTCATGCAATGGTCTCCTCATTTGAACTTTGACTTAGAACCCGACCCTTAATTGAATCTCCCTTCACGTTCAGCTTAGATTTTGCACAAAGCCTACACTATTTTTTTCCGAAGAGTTGCATCGTGGTCATTATGACGACTTGGCAAGCGAAAAATCTCAAGTCTACTCTAGTGACCACTGTGATTCCCAAACCCGTAGTAGGATTTGATGCTTACACAGTTGAGCAAAAAGAAAAGTATTAAAAGAAATATCGAAAGAAAAGAAAAGAAAATGAAAAATGTTGAAATCAAGCAACTATATGGGTGTGCAGATAACTCTATCGGGGCTATGGATGTCTAAATGGTAGTATAGCAATGTTCATGGGTCACAGTGACAACTTTGTCAGGGCTATGGATGTCTGACTGGAAGCGGGCCAATTTCTAGGTTACTTTTGGGGTTAGACGATTCATGAGGCTTGCTCAATTTGATTAGCTACCACTTGTCACAATTTCTAAGGGAAGGGAATGAATTCACTAAATGCACACACTTTTGAGGGGTTCGTGGGTTGATTCAACTAAGGATCCAGTTCTCCTAGTTCACTTTTGGCATCCAGCCCCCGATCTGTGAAACCAAAGATTTTAGGTTCTAAATGAGCATTTATCCTTAGAACGCTCAAGAACGTTCCCCAACAGAGTTGTCATTTGTTGTGCCTTTAGCACACATGCCCCGTTTGGAACGGGGACCCTCTCTTTTCATTTTTTTGGGTCATTTTTATCATTGCCTCATTTTGCGTGCCCCCTATTTTGTGTTCTAAGTGGTCAAGGAATCTTAGAAGAGTCACTTTGACTTGACCATATTTTTCTACCCTTTAATTTTCAAGTCCTTAGTCCTTTGTGGGATTTCCTTGGTTGATTGCCTTCAATCTTTAGAGTTTCCATCCTTGGAACAATGCGGGTCTGCCCTTGTGGGCCGCCCTACGTGGGTTTCCCTTATTTCCCGGTCGTTCTGAATGGATTTATCTTGACGTCCTCCCACCTCGTGGGACCCGAAGCTTGGTTCGCTCTTTTAACTGCCAATCGTTCCAAACAGCTAATCCCTGGTTGTCGTCTACTCGGCAGACTCCGCCACTCCCATCACCGTTTTTGAAGTGCTCGGTCACCAACCTTGAGCATCGTTGTATGGGTATTTATGGTCTGCATTAAATGCTCAAAAGTTTATAAATAGCTCAATTAGAGCTATCATTTTCACCTATTAAGAGTCCATAAACTAGTTAGAGCCTTGCACCAACGCCATTGTCATACCCCCTGAGCCTCGTCGTTGATTTGAAGCCTCTGCTAGCTGTTGATTCATCCACCTTCATTAGGCCTCACGGGTTGGTTTTTCACCGCAAGTCATGCTTTAAGTTTTCTTTAGTTTTTAGAGAAAATTGCTAAATGTTGGAAAGAGAACTTGGAAATCAACTAGAACAAACTCTAGCAATCAAAACCCACAAGATGAAATTTTGATAAGCTTCATAAATCAATCACTAGATGTGTGTGGGACTTGAGGTCCCCGCAGTCATTCGTGCCCTACGGGTCCGCAACCTAACCATCACCATTGTGTCCTTTCCTCAAAATACCAAACTTTAAAATGGTGAGTATCTTCATCGCGCCCACCCCTGCGGGAAGCCCCCTCAACTTGGCCATCCTGAACTTACTAAAATTCATAAGCCCACCACGGACATCCTTTCACCCTCTCGAGTTTGCAAGCGCGGACCCTCACCTGAGGAATGCCCCTTGAGCTACGCCATTCCAAAACAAGCATTTGACCACATCCTTCTGGCAGGCAAATTTTGCCCCAGTCATCACCAATCAGACTTAATCGAGCCAAACTACCTAAGCCCTAACCCATTGTGGGTTGAGCCTTGCGGACTTCCGTCTGCGGGATTCCATCCTAGCTCCATCATTTTCAACGACTTTTGCAGCTCGTCTATCTGCCTATCGGGTCCCGCCTTCATGGTCACCACCCAAGTTTAAAAAAAAGCAACCAATCCACTTTGTGGACCGTCCTTTGCAGGTTTCCACTAACCTTTCACCTCTAAACAAACAACTAACTCAAAATGGCAAAAGGGTCACGCCTTTCTGGTGACCGGGTCCCAACCCTGTCTTTCCGGTCTGATCCCCAATGTGCTTAAAAGTGTTTCCCCTTTGCGTACTTCACACCACATACCTCCATCTACAGGTCATTGTGGCATGACTGTCATTCCAAACAACCCCTGGTGATCATCCCTCCACCCTATAGAGCTTGAACCTACTACCGCCGACTGAACTTAAAATGCAAAAAATAACTAAGCATCAAGCCCTAGGCAGACCATCCCTTGCGGGTGACTATTCACAGGATTCTGTCTCACTCTCATTGTTTTCAAACAAACATCAATCCCCATCAGTCCCTATGTGGGACCCAACCTGGTCGTTTCCCTTCGACTATCTGTGAATAAATAATTAAAATGTGCACCATCCACAGACCCAATAGTGTGGGCCTCTCTAGTCAGACTTTCATCCTGCCAATGCCATTTCAAATGACCAAAACCCAACATCTCCCTGCACCTTCTGACCCGCAATGGCTTGAACTTCAATAACAAAGTGATACCCTCTGCCGAAGCCATGGATCTCGCGCTACAAAATTCCCCCTGTGGGCCGCCACCTTGTCAAGGTCGTTCCAAATGGCGAAGCTTCAAACAGCCAAGCTACCCTCTGCTTCCACATGCTTAAAAGATGAACTTAACGCCTCCAAAATTTCAAAGTGATTTTGACCCACATACTAAAATGGATTGACCTCCTCGATGGACCCCACCTCATGACCAAACCTTGATGCAGGTTGGGACATGTGGGCCACCATGCTCTAATTGTCATCCCATTTGCAGCTGCCTTCAGAACGGCTTTCATCCCAAGGAAGTTTGTACCTCTAGGCCCACATTGCCATATCTTCCCCAAATGAATGTCTAATGATGATCTGAAAGAAATGATAGAATACTTGACTGATAAATTATCTAATCTAGCTTTGTTTTGTAGGTTTTTGGCTAACATGCTTTCTATTTTATGCTTGAATGTGTTTTTTGCCCCTTTTATTGCAGAATATATAGAACCAGTTGCAGGACCTTAGGGGGCGGCCATGGAAAAAGAAAAGGGAAAGAAAGTTGTCAAGGCACCTAGGGGAAAAGAAGATAAATACCAAATGAAGTACAAGTTCCAAGGAGAGGAAATTAAGACAAAGGTCACCACAGATTGGAGGGAGATCTTAGACACTAATCTAGGACATATTGATATTGATGAGTTCAAACAAAGGGTCTGAATTAACTCCACAAAATAAAATTTCAGGAGGATTAGAAAGAGTGGGTTGGTCAAGGCTGTCAGATTCCCACCTACCCTCGTTCCTCCCGAGCTCGTGATGGCCTGTAGAGAGGCATACCAAGAGGATACTAGAAGAATTGTAGACAAGGATGGCAATGTACTTGCTGACCTATCTTCCAAATCAATAGTGAAGACCTTTCACATCCCTACCTTCAATGAAATGGAAGAGACAATGAAGGAACATGCCAAAACCACATGGGATGTAGACCCCTTCAAGTGTAAGAAGATTATCAACCAATACTGGTTAAACGACAAGAGGGGCAATGCAAACAAGGTGCCCTAAGAACTCTTTCGAAGCAAGGAAAACTTTAAGAAACCCCCCCTCGGCGAAGGTGTAAAATCATGGCGAATCTTCTATACTTCCTGATAAAAATATTAATTTTAGTGGCGAATTTTTTCATTTTTCGTGAAAAAAAATAATGTCCATTGACGAATATTTTCTAATCGCTAGAAGTCTATGGAAAATCCTGGCGAAATGCAAATTTTTTAAAACCACTAAAATTTTTCCGTTGGCGATTAAAATCTATTTTCAAACCAATAAAACATTTCGATCGGTGAATTAAACCTGTTTTCAAACCAAAAATAATAATTTTGTTGGCGATTAAAACTTTTTTTCAAACTAAAAAATAAAATTCATTGGCGAATTAAACCTATTTTCCAATGATTAAGAAAAAAACATTAGCAATTTAAACATAATATCAAACTAATAAAAAAATGCAGTGGCGAAGTGTCAATGCAAATTTTCCTAACCTTAGTTGCAAGTCTTTCTTGGTCATCTTTGTAGTCGGTGGGTCGGAGGTTTCAAAAACTTCAAAACTTGAGACTTTGGTTCTAAGGTTCCAAGTTTCAGCGAATCAGCGACCACGCGACATTATGGACCATGACCAATCGATGAATTTTTGATGGACGATTGTAGCTGCATTCTGGAAGTATATCTCTCAAGCACTAGATATGCGAATTGAAACATCTGGAATTACACTAGAACCGTTAGATTTTCAGAAATCAATGGTTGAGATTTTATTAATTATTTAGGTCTGTCGGTCATCCTGCTCTTGTTTACTGTTTAATATTGTCTAAGTCAGACCAAAATATTTTATGACAAATCCTTAAATATTAACTCTTTAATCTTGAGGGTCAAGTCTCATCAACCTAGCAATGTCCCTATTTTAAATTATGCACGTGCATAAAGTTTGTTTTAAAAGAGGGACCGTTCAATGAATTTTCGATGGAAGGCTATAGATGCATTCCGGAAGTAAATCCTTGAAGTACTAGACTTGTGAACTGAAACCTTCGAAATAATAGTAGAACCGTTAGATTTTCATAAATCAATGGTTGAGATTGATAATCATTACGGTAAAATGAGACATTTAATTCTCTCTTTTCAATGCATCGAAGTACTCTACCTTTCATTTATTCTATTGAAATTCTCAATTTGGTTGTGATACTGGGCGGTGGCATGGATTAATACCATATGAATAGCCAAACTGATTGATTGGATAGCTTTATATTGAAAACTGCACGATGTACTGTAGAATCGTAGATGATGATGTCAATAATCCAGTGATTTTGACAATCAACAGCTTGTGTGGCACTTTCGATTTTGACAATCGACAGCTTGTTTGAGCTACAGTTTGCAACTTTGCATGTAGCCAACTTGAGGTACCAATTAAGTTGGATTTTTGGTTTGTGCGAATCGCAATTATACACAACCTCAGAGCTCACACATGACACATGTGAGGTGTACAAGGTACTAGGCCGGTAGTGGCACTTTTGGTGGCAATTTTCGCCCATAAATAAGGATAGAAATCACAACTAAAATCATTCGTTTAATTGTCATAAGGGTTTTCATTTGTAGGGTTAATAACTTAATAAGGATTCAGGAAGAAGATGATGTGGTATTATTGGGGATGCTCTAAATTCTCCTGCCTCCAGTTATGTAGTTATAGAGTAAAAGATCAATTTCCTTCAAGTTTAGAATGGGTGAAATTGGAAAGAAGTTGATTTGGTTCACCTGACTTCTCAGATAGATTTTGAACCAGGATGAGGAGCTTTGATGGAAATAAGTGCTATCCCAGTGCATGGAAGCTGCAAGTAGAAGATGGGAGTAGTTTTACTACCTCTCATCATCTACATGATTTTGATTCTCAAAGGGGATAAGTACATTTTGTATCTTTACTGCTCTCGGTTCCCTAGCATGGCCTACCAGGAAAGCCTCATGCATTTATTTTAAGTGCTCATCTTCTGCATGGGAGCAATTTTACAATCCTTCATCTTCTGCATGAGTCTAGTTCTGAAAGGGGATAAGTACATTTTGTATCTTCACGGCTCCCATTTCCCTAGTTTGATTTGGCCCCATTTCCCCATGCATTTATTTTCAAAGACCATGGCTGACCCTGCAAGTCCCATATGTTTATTTTTAGAGCTCATGGTTGACCTGACAAGTTTCATTTATTTTCAAAGATACATGTATCACATTTACGTTTTCAACTTTTCACCAGCGGTCCAGCAGAAGCTTGGTGCTTGTGCTTACATTTGTATTTGTACTATGTAATAATGTGACATTGTAATTCAGTTGTAATAAAATAAATGGTTGTGCTATTAATGTGACATTGTAATTCATTTTATTAAGTCCTTTTCAAGTTAAGTGCTATTAATGGTTGTGCAATGTTATTAATGTGACATTGTAATTCATTTTATTAAGGCCTTTGAAATGTTAAGTTTCTAGCCGCTTGGCCTTGATGTCAATCCTAGCGTATTAAACTTTAAAGCAAATTTAAAGAAAATTTAAAACACATGTTTTAAAGAAAATTTAAAAAACATGTTTTATGTTTATTATTTATATCATAAATTACTCAACCATTCGATGTACATTTGATGTATAGTTGTAGTTTTATTCCAGAATCGACATTAATTGAGATGGTTGGAAAATTGAGATGTATTACAAACACACATCTCATGTAGCCAATCGAAAGTGGTTGTTTGTTTGGAAGCCAGTGAACCAAAGAAACAATGGAGGCCAGTTTCACCTTGACATCGCGGAGGAAGTTGGACCCTTTCGTTGGCAAAGCATCTGTGAAGCGGTTGCGAGGTTTATTTTTGTTCAAGGATGTGTAGGTGGCGCAAGCAGTTCAAATTATTTTGGGTAATGGATTTGAAAAAATAAAGCACAAATATAGGACCAATATGGATATTTATTCGTTGGTCATGGCTTGGGGTTTTAACTTAGGAGAGCTAGTCGATGTAGTGAGGAAAGTCATGAAAACTCTAGTTCACAAATATTTTTTAGAGGATATGGAAGGCATTCTGGAACTGGCGATACCAAGAGTGGGGCTTGTTAAGGTTGAAGGCATGGATGGTGGAGGCCCAGAGCTCGTGGATTTAAATCATCTCTTTATCAAGTGGCTAGAAGGACGCACCAAAGATCTGTGGCGAGAAGGTGCGGAGCACAAGTGGAAAGCACTCAAAATTTGTGCCGAGCTAATGGAGGTCGAGGAGGTGATAATCTCAAAGACATCGCCAGAGAAAAGATGCATGAAAAGAAGGGTCTACATTTGAGGAAGAAGATGAAGTCATTAATGGAGATAGAGCCGTTGGAGATGGGTAATTCATCGAAGGCATCTGAGTAGTACAAGTTTTAAGAAAAAAATAGATTACAATCTTGTCTGTGATTTTGTTTTTTGGGGGTTATGCCTAGATTTGCATTGTAATTGTAAAACACCTTGGACCATGAACAATGGTTGGAAGGGTAGATTTCAAGCGGGTATGATTAGGGATAATTTTATATGTTGGAAATGGAAACTGTGCTGGTTAATCAACTTTTTTGGTATATTTTATAGCATTAGTTTAGAATTGGAATAATTCTTTCTAAAGTATATTTTAATCACTTCATAAATGCACCATCCTTGCCACCTTTCCTATCTTAATTCACCAAAGTCGAGGTTTAGGTGCTTTTCCTAACCTTAGTTGCAAGTCTTTCTTGGTCATCTATGTAGTCAGTGGGTCGGACGTTTTGACAACTTCGAAACTTCAGACTTTGGTTCTAAGGTTCTAAGTTTTAGTGACCATGAGACATTATGGACCACTACCGTTCGATGAATTTTTGATGGATGGCTATAGTTGCATTTTGGAAGTATATCTCTCAAGCAGTAGATTTGTGAGTTGAAACCTCCAAAATTACACTAGAACCGTTTGATGCGAACACGTGGGGAGATCAAGGCTCATCATCGTGGTAATGAACCCGATGGGTTGGATTTTGGCAATGAGCGATAGAAGAACTTAAGTGGCAGAAATATGCACGTGCAGAAAGTTTATTTTAAAAGAGGGACCGCCTAGGAAGAACTTAGGACCAAGGCTTAAAAACTTAAGAATTTTTAACCCAAAGGATGTAAAGGCAAATCAATATAACCACAACCATTCGATGATTTTTTGATGGACAATTGTAGTTTCATTTTGAAAGTAAATCTCTGAAGCAGTAGACTTGTGAATTGAAACCTCTAGAATAACACTAGAACCATTAGATGCAGACACGTGGCGAGATCAAGGCTCATTTCTCTCTTTTCAATGCATCTACGTGTTACATTTCATTTAATTGAAATTCTCAATCTTTTAGTTTTGAACATATGAAGCGATTGATTGGATAGCTCATAGCTTTAATGAAACAAAATTTGTAATGATTTCATATCGTTTGAGTGGCACTAGTAGTGTTGACTGGAGTCTAGGGATTTTGATAGCTTGTCAGATTGAGGTACAATTTCCATGTAGCCAGATGTCAATCAAATTAAACATTTTAATTTTTAATTGTACATGTAAGGCTTAAGATACACGAATTGACTAAGTTGGTTTTTTGGTTTGTGCAAATCAGGCTAATAGCGGCACTAGTGGCCCATAAATTATTAAATAGGGTTAGTAATAGTGATAGTAATAATGTGACATTGTAATTCAGTTGTAATAAAATAAAAGGTTATAAATTTACAGTAAAGAGAAATTAAGTATTATCTATTTATGAAATAATTGCATGTAGATTTAAAAGTAAAACATAAAGAAATACAAATGAAAAAAGAAAGTTGTCATCAAAGAGTTATTTTCTGAGTTCTACGACAATGAATCTATTCAAATCATTTTTTTTCTTTTGAGAAATTCAATATTATCTATTTATGAAATAATTGCATAAAAAGGTCGAAGGTTTTGAAAGCATTGAAACTTCAGACTTTGGTTTTGAGGTTCCAAGTTTTAGCAACCATGCGACATGATGGACTTATCTTTCCTTTCAAAGGTGTCATCGTCTAACATCTCATTGAACGCTATGTACAGAATAAACTTGAGTTGTCTTTTCAAGAATTTCTAAAAGCATGCGGGTTTAAAGGCTATCTTTTCGAGGTATGAAATTGAATGTTGCATTTAAAGAATGTCCTATTAAAAATAAAGGCATATGTGGGTGGCGAAGTTTTTCTTAGACATTTAGCCTACATTCTTGTTTTACTCAACATTGATTGCACATCTTGTCATTTTATACGGCTTGAAGTTGGTGAGAACTTATTTGTTAAAGCCTCAGTTGTGCTTCTACATGTTGTTATTTCTTCGAGAATTCAAGCATCTCATTAGGCATAGTGAGCTCATGTACTCTAAAATTGAAAATCGTTGGCTTGGTGTGAGGGATACGAAGCTAGGACTTTTTAAATTGGAAGAATTTTGGGCACATCTGGATAGTAAAGAAAAATTTGTTGTAGATGTGAAGGTGTTCGAAAGTGGACTAGCTCAGGCCAGAGGTTTTCCAGAAGCAATGTTGAGTGTTGACCTAATTGTTGCATGTGTGAGAAGGTACATTCCTAAAACCCAAGAAATCAAGGCCGCAAATGGAACCATTGTAGCTAAAAAAATTCCCATGGTTGTTTCTCAAGCATTGGGAATTCCAGAGAAGGCACCTATAAAGGAGATGTTTGTTGTAACAGCTAACAAATATTTCAAGACTAATGAAACCTGGTGTAAAAATTCTATTGCCAAAGGGTGGTTAAAATCAAAGAAGAAAGGTAAGTCTCAATTGCCCAATAAACTTAAGAGGACACATTTTAAAGAAAAAATTGTTGATGTTATTGCTTTACTTCATCGTATCATCGGGAATGCACAAGTTGAATTATTTGAAGACTGGATGTGTTAGTTCATTTTAGTTATTTTTGATGATAATGTATTTATCGATTGGGCTGAGATAATTTTCTTTCACTTGCATGAGCAATTAGTTAACTTTCAAAAGACTGCCACCTTTCATCTGTGTTCTTGTTTGATATATATCATTGCTAGTCAAAGAGCTTATTGGCCAGGGTTGAAACCACAAGTACCACCAAGTCCTAGCATGCATGTGTATAAGTGTTATCCATAATTTACCAGGCAAGTTAGGATTGGAGAATACTATCTTGTTAATGATGCCTTTTTAATGGAAGTTGCAAGAAAGTTGGATGGAAACCCTGAAATGCATTTTTCCCCTAAATCAAAATCTCTGGTGTTGAAGTTTGGAATTTTTTATAACCAGTTTGATAGGTTTTCTTATTTACGAATTGGAGGTTATGAGAAGGATCCACTTAAATTTTGTAAGTACCCTGAGGATTTACTGGTATTTTTGGAGGTCTACAGACAAATGGCCATAGTAAATATAAAATACATGAATATGGGAAAGTGAGGGTATACCTTCCCATTAGTTACTCATTCTTTCTCTTGCAAAAGTAATCAAATGGCTAGGAATGTTGAAAGGATTCTCAAAGAATACAATCTCCAGTACTTGTTTGTAAGAACTAATTTTGACAGCAAGGGCTTTGTGAGAAAAAATATGTATGCCTCTGGCTCGTATCAACACCAACCTTCAATCGAAGATTTTTGGGAAGATTGTGCTGATGAAAATGAAGTTTTCAGAAGGGACCATATGAGGTTAACCCTTGAGAAAATACAAATTTTCGGTCTCTCTTTCCAAATTCTTGAAAATGTGTCTGAAGATTCAATGGTTCTTGATCCTGAATACGAGAAGTTGCCTAATAAATCACATCCCATAGTTGACTGGGATAAAGATGAAGTTTTATATATGAGTAAACAGGTTGAACCAGTACTCAAAAGGACTTAGGATTGGTTGGAGGGAAAATGGCATAGGGTTGCTAGTTTAGTTCATGAACCAAAATTGTCTAGAAAAATGAGCAAGGATCTAGCCAAGTAGTCCTTGGAGGTACATCATCGGCGAGGATAGTCATCAAGTCTTCTAGTGCCAATTCACAATCTGGGGGTGATGGTGAAAAGTCAGAGAAATAAATTAAATCAAAATCAATATGTGAACAAGACAGCCCATCCACCATTGCTCTTAAAAAGAAAAATGGCAAACAAAACCTGTGTCAGAAGATTCAAAGAGCATCTTTAAGCATATTGCTGAAGATAGTACTTTCCTGCCCTTTTCTGAAGAATCTTCTCCTCCTATTAAAACATATCAATTATTCCTAGAGAGTCTAGAAAGGTTGTTCAAAGTGATAAAGCCCCTAGTCTAATAGAAAACTCTCCAAAATGGTTGAGGAAAGCGGTAGAAAAGAAGAGGAAATACACTCCTACGACATCCACCAGAGTAGATACAATGACAAATTACTCCAATCTTCCTTAGGGCCCAAGAAATCCCAAAAAATGTCAAGAATTATGAATGATGTTGTCTTTGGTAACCAAGTGTTAGAAATTGTAGAACCTTTAAAAGATGTAGATGATGATAAGATAACCACAGATGATTATAAAATCATACATGTTGACATGGGTCCCTAGACACTTGAAGGTGATGTATATCACGCCAGTTACTCATTCAACGTTTTAGCCAAGCGGGCAAAAGAAGAAAGGAAAGAAAGGGAAAAATTGCAATCTTAAATTTTGGATTTCAAAAACTTTATCTCTTCCATTGTTTCTCCCTTTTTGTCTACTGAGGCTTCTAGTTCCCAAGAAAGAGTTATTGATGAGTCTGTGATGCAGTTGATTAAGAAAAATCTAAATTATTCCAAGGCTACTAGTGAGTGGATTGAAGAATTGTCTCAAGAAGCTATATTTTTTATTAGTAAATATGTGATTTCCTACACTCACATTGTTGATAAAAGAAAAGGATTAATAGCAGAACTACAGCAGGTTAGAAAGGATCAAACCAGTCTGTATGTACCTTCAGAAGAAATGAAAGAGTTAGTTTCCATGGATTGATTGAAGTTGGTAAATGAACAGATTGTTAGTGATCCAAAGGAATTAGATCCTTCATGGCTTGATTCACTTAAATGGAAAATAAACATACATGATGACCTGGTAAAGGAAATCACAAAAGTGTTGGAGAAGTATTTGGATATGTTAGGAGAAATCAAGGGGAACTTTCATGATCTGCAGGTGAAGATAACAGATGATTTTGATGAGAGAATTATGGACACAAAATAAATCTGCTCAAATTTTAGAGAAGTCTTCAACAGAGAAGTAGCAAATCTTGCTAGGATGACTAAAGAATCTTTCTCAAAGCTTGGGAGGCTGGAGCTTTATCTTAAAACTTTTAAATCTAAAGCAAAAAGGAGGTCTGACACACTGAATGATTTTGAAGTTGCTCTCAAAAAATGGAGAACTGGGCTTCAGATCACATTAACACCAGGCAATAGGGAGATTTTTGCAATCATTACCAGGTACAGAGAATATAAAGCCAGAATGAGGATGCAGGAGAATTTGTTGTGACAAAGAGAGAATGAGGAGCCAGAAGCTGATGAAGTTGAAGCAGTTGGGAATGATGCATAGTTTATTTTTAGCATTTTCATATACTTTCTTTAAAGTTGGCACTTTTAAGTTAATGACTTCTTTTTTATAATTTTCATATACTTTCTTTAAAGTTGGCAAACTTTGATTTACTCATTAGGGAAAATTTTGTTATTTTGGCTATTATATGTTATTTTGATATAGAAGACATTGGTGGAGTTTATGCATGCATAATCTTTGAGTTATGGTGTATAGATTTATTATGTTTATACTGAATGTTTGCTAGTGTGATATCTATTATTGGGATGACATATGATATAATTTTGCTATATTGTTGTGGTGTTATTATCTGTGAATAAAATTTCTGCAGTGATATTGGTTTAGTTGTTATCTTTCTTTTAGAAGTTTTATTTCTATTTACATAAGATTGATAGATACATTTGAAGCTTTCTGGTTAAAAACCCCATCCTTTATTTGCTTTCTGGTTAAAATTATCATTAGTTTAAAAAAATCATTCATTGAACATTAAATAAAGGTAGCTACCACCTTTAAAAATAAGCAAAGAATCAGTTTTGAAGTTTGAGTTGTCAGTTTTGAAGTTTGTAATGTTGTAATGTTACCGATTCAACTGTGGTTACATTTATCACCTTTTATGGGCGTATAAATATAGAGTTAGGTGATAAATCTATTAACCAACAAATATAAAACTCTTAGGGTATTCCTTCCCATTGGAGACCCCTTCTTTTGTGTGTCAAACAAACCAGATGGCCAGGGGAGCTGAAGGAATTCTCAAGGAATATAACCTCCAGAATCTATCTATGAGAGCTAATTTTGACAGTAAGGGTTTTGTGAAGCATAATCTCTATGGAGCGAGCTCATATCAGCATCAACCATCTATCAAATATTTTTGGGAAGATTGTGTTGATGCGAAGGAAGTTTTGAGAAGAGATTATATGAGGCTAACGCTAAAACAGATATAGGCTTTCGGTTTGTCATTTCACATTCCTGAAAATATAGTTGAGGATTCAACAATAATAGATTTTGCATATGAAAAATTGCCTGATAAATCCCACCCTAGGGTTGATTGGAGCCAAATTGAAATTTCAAAGAATTTTTATTTTAATTTATAAAACGGTTGTCTTCAAGAAACCATTATGAAGACAAAAGAAACTCTATGTTTTCCAATGTATTGTCTATTATTGGAATGATAGATTTTTGGATAGTTTCATTGTTGTGGAATGTTTATTTGTGAATAAAGATTTTATGGTGATGGATGTGTAAGGATTTCTTAGTATAATTTAGGTGATTTGGTAGTTTAAGCTTTTATTATTTAAGTTGGGTGGACACTGGATGCCTTTATAAGTTATTTATGTTGAATTGTTAGCTTTTGTTAGCTTATAACTTATAAGTTATGGATGTTGAATTGTTAGCTTCTGTTCAAGGAATGGATTAATAATATTCCTTTAAGTTATTTATCAAATATTGTGTGAATGGAAATGCAATAGGAATTTATAAGTAGTGTGATAAATGTTCTTTAAAAATGATGTAAAATTACATATCAAATTCAATACCATGGAATACAATATAAAAAAATTGGTTTTTCCTAACCTTAGTCGCTAGTCCTCAAAGTTTTATAACCTTTTTGCAGAGTTCTAAATTTTCATAACTTACCAACTCTTTAACTTTTCAATGGTTCACTTTGTTGAGTTGCAAGTCTTTCTTGGTCATCTTTCTACTCGATGGGTTGGAGGTTTCAAAACTTTAGAGTTTGGTTCTAAGGTTCACTTTGTTGAAGCAAGAATGGAAAAGAGATAAAGAAAACTTATTATTATAACTAATAACACTATGAAGAAATGATCACTCACCTTTTCTACTCGTTGGGTCGGAGGTTTCAAAAACTTCAAAACTTTAGAATTTGGTTCTAAGGTTCACTTTGTTGAAGCAAGAATGGAAAAGAGATAAAGAAAATGTATTATTATAACTAATAACACTATGAAGAAATGATCACTCACCTTTTAAGTCTATGTTTTCGGCTTCGCAGTTCGCTAACTTCCAGTTCCGAATGGAGAAGTAGAACCTCAAAACCGAACAAAATGTGTATGAATAAATGACACTTTCGATTGTATTTATATCAATCCATGATTCCATATTTGGCGAATTCTGTGGGATTTTTAAATGGTATATTAAATATTTTGCAAATCCCACTTGTTTACACAACGATACGTTGTAATTTTCAAGGTGAAATGTGTCCTCAAATGTAATTATTTGTTATTGTTATTGGAAAAATAGTTCCTCATGAGGAACTATTTATAAATTTTAATTGGCGAAATGGGTCTTCACAAGCAACTATTTGTAAATTTTAATTGGTGAAATGGGTCCTGATACAATGCTTTTTTAATAGTATTGGCGAATATGTAGGTGTTTTATTAAATGTTTTTGGGATTCCAGGAAAAAATATTAGTCGGTTCAATTGAAACACATAGTTTAACAATGGAATTTTTTTTGCTTAAATATGCCTCATAAAAAAACTCATTGGCGAATGGACATGCATTGGACCTATAGTTCCTAAAATCTGGGAAATTTGGACATTTTGTTAGGTGCGAGAAATTTGCCAATTTCGACTTGGCCGATTCCTAAAATTCGCCAATTGGTGAAGATTTTCCACGAAAGTTTTCCTTGTTTCGAAGTGACTTCTACGAGGATTACCATGATTTGGTAACCTTATTGAGTAGGGTTATGGGCCTTCTGACTGCAGCCTTCTTCCAGGAGTGGATGTTGTCCTTCATGGAAGAAATCCTTCTAGGGGAAACCAAATTCTACTGGGCAGGGATGATTAGTAATTGCTTGCATGAACAGTTTGCGGCAGTAAAGAGAACCTCACAATTCTATATGACTTCCTACCTTGTTTATCTATTGGCTGACCAGATGTAATACAAAGGCTTATTTGTGGCCCCAAATCAAACTCCAAAAAGGGAGCTAAAGGTATATGATAGGTATCCTCAGCTCTAGTACAAAAATTTCAAGAAATAATACTACAGGGTCAACGATGCCTTCACTGGGCACATAATCAAATTACTTAGTGGTGATTTTGAAAGGAGAGTCTCCCACAATGCTAATGCCTTACTTCGCCGATTCACCTTCCTATTTATTCAATTTCCCAAATTTACATACATCTGAGCCGAGGGTTTTTCAGAAAAACCATGTAAGCTACCCCAGTATCCAAATGACTGAATGATATTACCAGAACTCTCCTGGTAGATGCAGTGTGCACACACCCTCTTGAGCGACAAGCATAGAGTGGGGATCCCTTATCCCCTCACATTTGGTCAAGGAATGTATGCAATCCCCACATCGTAGTGTGCAAAGTACTCTGATAAGGAGTTAGTTGAATATAACTTAGTGTTCCATACTGTTAGGCCACATATGGATCCATATGGTAAGCTAAAGAGGATGGTAGGGTTGGAGTATGCACATCGGCATAATGTCGAGGACTTTTGGGCAAACTGCAAAGATGATAAAGAAGTATGCATGAGACATTACATGCACATGACAACATATTTCGTTAAAACGATGAACCTGTTTTCGGTGCCAGATAAAATTGTTGAAGAAGAAAACATGGTGATAGATCTAAGATATAATGTCGTTGCTAATCTACCATTGCCAGTGATTGATTGGAATGAGGAAGAGGTCAATGACCTCAATGCCTATTGAGGCAAGGACAAGTCATTGGATTGATGGACAAGTCGCTCAACTGAAACTGCAGGGGGTTACCTTGACCTATGGTGAACTTGAGGCTGAGCCAGAAAGTGAGAATGACAGCGGGACAGCTACTGCATCATCAGGGGAAACCTCAAAATCTCCTTCGGCTACCAATTCCCAAAAGACAAAGGAGGTGGTTGAATGTCAACCCAAACATAAGGTGTATTCAAGGAAAGCCTCAGAGGGTGAACCCTCCAAGAAACCAAAGCATTCGGATGATTTAATAGAAATTCCCACTATCCAAGAAGACCTACTCCATGAGGGAGAAGAAATAGAGGTTGAGCAGCCAAATTCTCCACCTACTGCTACTACACCTGTTGCCACAGTCGCAACTGCTACTACCACAATCACTCCTCCACCTATTTCTCAGGTAGTGGTTACCTCTTCTACGCTTGTGGTGGACATCTCAATCCACCTTGCCTCTACTCCACCCGCAATGTAGGTTGTGACCATAGATTCTTCCTCTGCTACAACTTCCTTGCTCTCTTTTGCATCAATGTCTCCAATAACATCCCTGCCATTGTCCACCGCAACAATGCTAATGTCAAGCCTATCGCTCCTGGAAGCCTTTGCAAGGCATATGCAAAATATACCAACAAAACTCTTTGGGATATTCATGGACCCCGCGGTGCAAACTTCCTTAGCGCAGGTTGTTGCTAACCTCCCTGTTCCTCCTCCCCAAACTAAACCACCTACAATGGGGGAAACAATGTTAATATCCAAAGAATTAGAAAGGAAGGAAAGGGAAGAAACTAAAGAAATTGAGGAGGAAGTAGATGATTACCATGAACATCCTGAGCATCAGCACTTACAATTGATGAAGTGGTGCACGAAGACGAAGAAACAGGATCCTCTAGGGGTGATGAAAAAGATGTCGGCACCAATTATATCATGGAGACCTCTGACCAAGAGTTAGGAGAGGAACTTTCCAAACAGCTCAAGGATTTCAGAGAGGAGGAAGAGAAGCAACCTCTTGAGGAAGAAAAGGAATCAGATGAGAAAATGAAATAGGACACAGAGCCTCTAGTAGGGGAGAAAGATAAAATCCCCAAGCATGATGAAGAAATGCCTCCTCTGCATGAGGATGAAGAAAAGGAAGAAGATAGGCCTGAGGAAGAGGCTGAAACAAGGAAAATCCCAGAAGTAGAGCATCATGAAGAACATGGGCAGAAAGAAGAAGAAAAGGAGAAAACCTCTAAGGGAGAAGACACCCCTAGGGAACATATAGCCACTGAATCCCAAGGAAAAGAAACAGTGCTCATCCAAAATTCTAACGAGGAAGAGGAAGAAAATACAGAACAAGAGGCTCCCTGAAACAAAGAAATTGAAATCCGACACACCCAAGAAGAAGGTGATCATGAATCACCAAAAGGGGAATCTCAAATTCCTGAATGGCTCAAAAAGCAATTGGAAAAGAAAACCCTAACCCCAAGGGATCCGAAGGAAAGACTCAAAGCCATCCTAGCTCGAGCATAGATAAATACAAAGAAGGAGAAGAAACCAAAGGTCAGATCTTAGCTGACAGTGGATGTATTTGAATCCAAGATGGTGCAAATAGCTACCCCAATGATGGGAGAAGAGGGGATCAGTTATAATATTTATACCATTGATTTGGGGATAGCTACAAGAGAGAGAAAAATCGACCATCTTCAGGGATCCATCGCCACCATTGTGCACCAAATGCATAAGGATAAGACCTTTAAGGAGGAATTAAAAGCACAGGTGGCAGATTTGACAGCTTATATACAGCAATGGTCATCGGCCGAGGAGCTTCCCACCACATCATCAGCACCACTGCAACTAATGTCCAAGGACCACATTGATAAGTTGGAGAGAAGAAAGAATTGGACAAAGGCCACAGAGGACTGGTTCCATCAAGTCCTCTACAATGGAAACATGAGCATTGGTCGTGTCGTCATGACAGCGAACAAATTCTTGGAGTGCAAAAATATCTTAAGGGTACAAGGAATTTTTGTACTAACTTCCCAGAGTTATATAGGATTATGTATCCTAAAATTGAGGCAATCCTCAAGATGCCTGAAAGAACATGGGGAAAGGAGCTTGCTCTGGAAAAGGATGACCATTGGCTCATCGAAAACTAGAAAAGGGGTCATGATCATAGAAAGGAGATCTTAGAACGAGTGCTCCAGAATGCACCCAAGTGCAACAAAGATTGGGATACAGTCACCAGCTAATCTAGGAAATTGAATTTCCAAGTGATCCAGCCAAATATAATGGAATGGAACAAGCTCCAAGCGTTGATTGGAAAGTTCGTGGAATACGCCACAATCAGGAAGAGTGAAGGAAATCCTCTTATTGATGATGAATTCCTCACCAAGTAGCTACAACAGTGGGAAATTAGTAAGAATACAAAAGAGCTACAGTGCTAATCACTAGAGGTACAGTGGCAGGTAGACTTTTCCCTTATTCTCTAGGAGAAGAATCATTTTATTGGTACATCAATATACCAACGGGGACCATCACCACTTGGGACCCTTTGAAGAATGCCTTCTTGAGGAAATACAAGATCTCGGTCATCCCTTCTGAACTATATCAGTAGTTCATGTCTGTTTGTAGAGAGGTTAACGGGCCAATAGGCTCCTTGAACGATCATTTCCACCAAGTGTACATGAGGTTACAAACTCCATATGTACTTAATGATGTTGTTGTTTTTCCAGTCTACTATGCTGCCCTGGACAATCTCACTACAACATTTGTGAAAAGAATGAACCCACCACCTACCAGACTGGTGGATGCTTATGTTGAGGTAGTCAAAGGCAGCACAGACTTGGGGCAAAACATTTTCGGTCCACTGCCTTCCTTGGGGTAGGTCGCTCAGCAGAACCAGCCAATAGCACAACCGGTCTTTCTCCAAAATGAAACTTCATAGCCAAGTAGTGCTAAGAATGACCAGTTGGATGAGTTGACAAAGATGATTAGAAAGATGTCCACGGAGATGAAACACTTGCGTAATCAGAATAGCCAACTACAAGCTTCTCATCCCAGCATTTAGGCTAACCTCAACTAAGACAATAGGGATAGCCACAAGGCCGACACCTCATCAAGGCAAAATTATGAGCGAGGGCAAGGTTCCAATCAAAATTTTGAAAGGAGACCCTCACAGAGGAAAAATAGGACCTGGAATACAAGGCCAAACAATGGAGGTGTTCCCACTCCTCTTGATCAGCCTGCTAATATAGAGAAAATGACCAGTGGAGTGTACCTCATCGAGGCTGCTTTATCTAGATGGTGTCAGATTCATAAAACAAATAGACACTCAAAGCTAGATTTCCACTAATTCCTCACCAATGTGGAGATCTTTCAAGTGGAGGTCCAAAATGTTGTTGGTAGTGTTGGTTGCAGAGACATAGTCTCGTCCGAGCCATACGATTCTTCCGTGCTCATGGTCAATCAAGCCCCATTTCCATGGAGCAACAACAATGCGCAAGAAATTAAGGCCGCCTCCCCAAAGAACGAAGAAGTAAAAGAGGTAAGTAACGAGGAAGCCTTGTCTCAGCTCTTTAATTTCATAGATAATAGTCCCGTAGATGAAGAAGAGTTTCGTGAGGATGAGGTCCAAATGTTCCACCAAAGAACATCCCCATATTTCTTAAGGAATAGGCAAGTAGGAGGGCCTTTCACTACTTCCACTCCACCCAATAATTCAGCACACCGCCTAATCCTCATGCCAGCAACAATCTAGCTTTCCCCATGTTCCCACTCAATACTTTGACAAAAACAAACAGTCGAGTCAAACACAAAAATAGTCAACTAGTTCTTCCATAGGTAGAGCCTTCGAGGCTTAAATCGAGCAAATGAGTGAATATGTTGCTGAAGAATTTAAGAAGGTCAAGGTAAGTTTGTCTGCCTTTCAGTTACTCAAGGTCCTTGTAGTTAGGCATGCCTTATTTAGAGTTATTATTGGGACTCCTTCATCCAAGGAAACACAAGAAGTACCATCCAAAAGATTCAATTTCAAAGAACCACCACATGAGCCCGTAATTCAGGAAATTATAGGCAAGAAGAAGGATGCTCCTCCAAATCAACAAACTAGAAAACCACCCTCTAAAGAGAAAAGTCAGGGGTAGACTAAGGAAAAAACCAATGAAAAATATAAAGGTCAAGTGGCCCAGGCTGACACACTTGTGGGACTCTTCCAGGGAAGGCTTGAAACGCCTCCTCTCCTTACCACTATTAGAGTATTTGGGAAGTTTTGTACTAAATTCCTGGAGTTATATAGGATTACATATCCTAAAATTGAGGCAATCCTCAGGATGCTTGAAAGAACATGGGAAAAGGAGCTCGCTCTAGCAAAGGATGACCACTGGCTCGTCGAAAACTAGAAATGGGGCCTTGATCACATAAAGGAGATCTTAGAATGGGTGCTCCATGAAGTGGAGCAAGATATCGACTGGGCCAAGGAAATCAGGATGACTTGTGGGGAGTATTTGAAATTGATGACAGATTTCAACATGCTCGTCATTGAGCTCGATCCAGAGAAGATAAAACCCTACTTCCATAAGAAGATGGAAAGTGGAATTGCAGAAGCGCTAAAAAAAAATTTATGGGTTTTGTTGCTCGAGCCTTCACCCAATCTAAGCAGGTAAAAGAGAATACAACCAAGTGCGAAAAAGATTGGGATACGGTCACCAACCGATCTAGGAAATTTAATTTCCAAGTGATCTAGTCAAATATAATGGAATGGAACATGCTCCAAGCGTTGATTGGCAAGTTCATGGAATACGCCACAATCAAGAAGAGCGAAGGAAATCATGTTATTGATGATGAATTCCTCACCAAGTTGTTGCTGCAGCAAGAAATTAGAAAGAAGATAAAAGAGCTACAATGTTGCTCACTAGAGGATAAAATAGGCTAAATGACAAAATATAATTTTATATTATAAAATATTTGGGGGTAGGTGAAACCCTAGTTTGTAGAGAATCTTGGCCACACAATGAGATTGAATCTTGGTCATTCATTTTTCTTTTTGGACACTATAAATAGGGGGTCTCCTCTCATTTTCAAGAGAGAGTTGAGTTGTTGTAAGTACATGTTGCTAGAATTTTAATAGAAATTCATTGACTTTCGATGGATTCTTGAGTTCCAATTTCATGTTGCATGATTCTTCTCCCATAGTTAGTGAATTTGAATGGATTTACTTTGTTGTTTCTGAGTTTTGCAAGTTATCAGTAAGTTAGTTAATGTAATGCATTGATATTGAAGAATTCTATTGTGTGTTGGAAACCTTCCTTGTCCATACTTTTTGTTGTTTATTGAGGATAAACAGTTGTGTAAAGTTAGTCAGAGCATAAATTGAAAGCTGCACTAAATTTATATCTTTTATTCATGCTTATTGTGAATGAATGGTTGAAAATTTGTAGTCCTTAGAAGATTGCACTAATTTCATGAGACTGTGAGGAAATCTGGTTAAGTGGAACTCAATTTTAGGAAGGTTGTCTGCAGTAGGGTCCTCCATTATCATTGTTCATTGCTAGTTTCAGGTCTAGGAACTTCCTCTCTTCCTTGCCCTTTTCCCCTTTTTTTAGTATTGACTTTGAACAAGGTTCATTGCACATTGTAAAGCTAAATCTAAAGTTGAAATAGGATTTCTAGACTGTTGTTTGAACCTACAGCAATTATACAATAACTTTCCCATCTTAAGAACTCCATTGGAAGATCCAATTCCCCTCCAACTTAATTTTCGTAAGTCTGTCCTATGATTACCAGCAAGATCACATCAAAACAACTGAGACATTCCAAGCAAGTCATGACCTGACACCCGAGAGACCTTGGGGTAGATATTTGTAACTCATTTGTAGATTTCTACCTTTCAAGAGAGGTAGTGCACTTATGCATTACTTGTGTTGAGAAGGTGCAAAATCACCCATCAACATAGCCCAAGAAAGAAATTCATTTCACCAAACATAGGCATCTCAAACTCTTTTTGCATTTCTTCAACAAACATTTTGCACATTGTTACATTTCCTCCAAAGATAATATCATCAACATATACAACCACTATTAAGATTTTGTCATTTTCAATTTTGAAATACAAATTGTTATTTTTTGTTCCTTTGCGAAAACCTTGTTGAATCAAGTATCTATCCAACCTTACATACCAAACTCTAGGAGCTTGCTTCAATCCATATAAAGCCTTCTTTAATTTGTAGACCATATCTGGTAGATTTGACAACTGAAATCCTTCTGGTTGTTCCATGTAGACTTCTTCTTCTAACTTACCATTCAAAAATGTGGACTTTGCATCCATCTAATAGATTTAAAATCCTTATGAGCAACAAATTCCAAAATCATTCTAAGAGCTTCCATCCTATCCACTGGAGCAAAAGTCTCCTAAAAATCTATACCTTCTACTTGTGAGGAATTTTTACACACAAGCCTTGCCTTATTTTTGACTACTTCTCCATTCTCATTCAACTTGTTTTTGAATACCCATTTTGATCCAATTATGTTTTTATTTATTGATCTAGGAACCATTTCTCAGGTTTGATTTTTCTCAATTTGCATAAGTTCTTCTTTCATAGCTTTCATCCAATTTTTATCTTTACATGCTTCACTTACTATCTTAGGTTGAACTTCAGAAAGTAAATATGGATTTATTTCAGCAGTAGCATTAACTCTGTTTCTTTCCAATACTCCTTTTCTCTTGTCTCCAATGATTTGATCTTTTGAATGATTATTTTGCAAATATTTAGGTGTCTTTGGGGACACCATTAGAGCTTCTTCTTCCTCATTCCACTTTTCCCATTCTTTTACAAATTCTTGTACTTCTTTGCAATCAGGTTCATCTGATATATATCCATCAAATTCAATTGAATTCTTCAATGCTTCATCAACCTTAACATTTTTGCTTTCTACAATCTTTTTTTAGTCTTTTATTGTAGTATATGTAAGCTTTGTTTCTAAGGGAGTATCCAAGGAAAATACCCGAGTTCACCAAATCTTGCATCAAACTTTCCTAAATTTTCTTCATCTCTTCTGATATAATATTTGCTTCCAAATACCTTGAAATACTTTACAGTAGGAATCTTTCCATACCACAATTCATAGGGATTCTTCGTGTTGTTGGCTTTTACTTGAATTTAATTAAACACATAAACAATTGTGTGAGTTGATTCTCTCTAGTAGACACTTTATAACAAGCTACCACAATTCAAGTTTCAACAATGAATATTTATCATGCATGTTTTAAATGACATTCAAGTTTACTAATCTAATATGCTTCTAGGCTGCATCATTGATCTAGAAACTTCTTGAACCGTTATGTTCTTCCTTTCAACAACTCAATTTTGTTGAGGAGTTCTCGGAGCAAACAATTGTCTTCTTATTCCATGTCCTTCACAAAACATGTTAAACTCATTGGAGGTGAATTTTCCACCTCTGTCAGACCTTAAGTATTTTATTTTCATATCCATTTTATTTTCAACCATAGCTTTGAATGCTTTGAATTTTTCTAATGTATCATATTTTTCTCTAAGAAAAGTAACCCATGTAAATCTAGAATAATCATCAATCAAAAGCATAAAATACCTATCACCTTGCAGACATCTCACTCTTGTAGGACCAAAAATATTTGTGTGAATCAAATCCAGTAGTCTAGAAGTAGATTGTTCCTTTGACCTAGAAAGTTGTTTCTAGCTTTCTTTCCAAACTGACAATCCCTACAAATAGCATTAACAGGTTTTGTAATTCTCAATAAATCTCTCATATCTTGTACAACCTAATTCTCACCATATTATCAAAATTCATATGACACATCCTCCAATTCTATAACCAATTACCATTAATCTGATACATAAAGCAATGTCCATCAACACCCTTAAGTTGATAAATGTTTCCTTCAAACTTCTTTCCAACAAAAATTACTATTCTAGATCCTTTCTTTATTTTACATTTCTCATCCTTGAACACAAGATTGTATCCTTTACTACACATTTGTCCAACACTCAAGAGATTATGGCTTACACACTTAACATAGTAGACATCATCAATATTATGTTTCTCATCAAAACTAACTGAACCTATCCCACAAATCTTAGCACCAGTATCATCTCCAAACTTAACTAAGCATCCATCATATTTTTCAAGTTTAACAAACTTACTTTTGTCACTGGTCATGTAATGTGAACATCCACTATCAACAACCCAATAGTTCTTTTCTTGTTTAGCATGAAGAGCAAAAATCATAGTATTTTCATCTTTCTCCGAAGTGCTTTACTTCACAAATCTTTCAATATTAGCAGGAGTAGATTCATTTGTTATAGCCAATAAAAAGCATTCATTATCATTAAAATCTCCATAATTAGATTCTTCATCGGAAATACCAACATCTTCATTTACATAATAAACTCTCTTGATCATCTTTCATTTTTTTTCTTTTCCTTCGCTTTATTTATTCCTCTCAGCTCTTTTAGCACATCTCGAAGCATAATGACCAATCCTCCACAACTAGAGAATTTGAAAGGTAACTTACCTTAATACTTACCAGATCCCTTTTTCATTCTTCTCACAAAGTTAGCTTTCACTTCATCAAAGTTTTCTTCATCTTGATCTTCAACTCTTGTAGCTTTGAATGCAATTTTTGTCTTTGATCCCTTTCTCAAGCTAGGATTTCTCATTTCAAAATATGTTAGAGTACCCAACAACTGATCTTTAGTATAGGTCTGATAATCTACAAATTCCTCAATAGCAGATACCTTTTCACTATATGCATCAAGGATAGTTCTGAGATTCTTCTTCACTATCTTGGATGCATCCACTATAGCACCAAGTCCTCAAATTCCACCTACCAACTCATCCACTCTTTGTACATAGGATTTAATGTTCTCATCTTCAAACATTCACAGGATCTTGAATTGTGCCTCCAAATTTTGTAGCTTTGCTTCTTTAACCTTTTCATCTCCTTCATGGATCTTTTCCAATGCATCCCAAACCTCTTTAGCAGTCTTTAGATTTACAACTCTAATCAATTCGAAATATGAAAGACTATTCTTCAAAATATTTTTTTCCTTATTGTTCGCTTCATGCTCCTTGATCTCATTAGTAGTACTCGGACCATTAGCCGAAGCAATGTATGGAGTCTTCTAAGCTTTCTCAACATCATATCCACAATATTCTAGATATCCTTCCATCTTTTCCTTCCAGAAAGTGTAGTCGGTGCCATTGAACTCAGGACACTCAATAACAATCTTGTTTTCCATCCTGGACCTTCCTTAAGCGGTTAAGCTCTACTCCAAGGAACCAAGCTCTGATACCAATTGTTGAAAAAGATAATTGAGAGGGGGGGTGAATCAGTTGTAGCAAATTTAACCTTTAAAACTTTCACTATAATTTAGATCAATAACCATTCACAAATCCCTTACTCTACTAGTGTGATTAATCATTAAGTGCAAAAGAAGAAATAGAAAGAAGTAAAAACATACACACAACAACACCAAATTTATATGGAAAACCTAATGAGGGAAAAACCATGGTGAGGATTAGTTCACAATATAAATAATTCCAAAACCAAATACAAAGGCTCGCTGCCAAAATAGGACTCACTATCCAATGCGGGTTAACCATCCAGAGGGCTCACTTCTACAAAATTACAAAGAAGATAGAAGAGAAATGTTACAGAGACAAAACTATCTCAATGTAATTGAGATTTCCACCACAATTCACTCACACACTTCCAGACATGCTTGACTGATAGAGTACACCTTCAGCTCACTGCTTCCAGGAACTCAACAATTAAATTTCGCATTGATCTGCTCAAACTCTCATCACACACAATTTTTTGAATCTATCTCACATCTATCTTTCATCTATCTTGCCTTTCATCAACATCTCAACTTGTACTTATAAATTCTTCAACCTTGAAACCCATCCAAGGTCAGCCACACACCATTTGCATTTACAAATTCAAATTAGGTCAGCACCAAAACATTCTAAGGTGGAATTAGAATGAGAGCGACCCAAACACATACTTAATGAGAATCAAAATAAGTCACAACACACCTCAACATGCTTCTATGATCTTCGTGGGTAGTGTTTGACACAAGGTTGGCCAACGCCAGTGTAAAACACAAAAAACAATTAAGTGCATGCATCTTTAGCTCAATCCGATCTTTCTAAACAACAATTTTTGCTTGAACGCGACCTCATCAGCTTACTCTTAGAACCACAGGACATAAAACCAAAGTACGAAGAAATTTGGAGCAACTACTTTTCTCCCAAACTTCAACCAAACACACCAAACTATACAGACACAATTGGTGAAGATATCTTGCACTTTACAATGATCCAGAGACCCAAATTTTGGATACAACTACCAACAACCATGAATAATATGTCAGGAACTCAAAAGAATAGAGGCAATATAAAGCGCATCCTAAAGCATATCCTGGAGCACACACATAATACCTACAAGCATATCCTAGAGCACACACATAATACCTACAAACTTTCTTCTTTACAATTTTCTCAATATCCTTGACATATACATCCAAAAACCAACTTCCATGACATCAATGACAACATCAACTAGTTGAAAACTAGTTAACCAGTTGACATCAATGACAACACCTTCATACTTGCAACAATTTTATGTCTACTATAGACACTGAAAATTTGTCTTAGGTCTCCAACGACATTTTTCACTAATTTTTCATCTAAAACTAATTAAATAATTTTTTATTTAATTAGTGCTAATATTCTTCTTCTAATTCTCTATAATTAAATCATTTTTTAATTATTTAATTATTTTTCCTCTAAACCATTAATTAAATAATTTTCCTTATTTAATTAATGTTCATCACTATTTCTTCCTAACTATTCCTCTTAGGTTAAATAATTCTTTAATTATTTAATCCCTTGATCTTTCCTCTCAAATTAAATAATTTTTTAATTATTTAATTTGTCTTTGATTTCAATCATCCCTAAGATGAGGATAATTCATCTTATTTAATTATAAAATCTTTAATTATCCTCACCTATATTTCATTCCCACTTATCTCTCCCACTTTCTCTCACTTCACTTCCACTTTCCAATTTTCATTTCCACTTATCTCTCCCACTTTCTCTCACTTAACTCTTTCTACTTTCCACTCATGACTCTTATTTTCCAAATTCACTCCCCACTTTCGAAATAGCAACTTTTAATTGAAAATAAATGGTTTCTTTATTTATTTTCAATTAACTCTTCTCTTTCTCAATTTAACTCATTCTTCACTCTTTCATTTCTCCACTTTCGAAAAGGTATATTTTGATGAAAATAAATACTTTATTTATTTATTTTCAGTTAACTCATTTTGTCCTCCACTTTTAAATGCAAGTTTCCATTCTAACTTATCCTTGCATTCAATCTTGTCCATTGATTATCATTCAATCTTGTCCATTCAATTATCTTTTCAAAATCTATAAATTGAGGACTTATTTCTCAATTTATGAGAGACCACATCTTTGATTTCCTTGCAATCATTCTGTCAAATTTCTTTCAATATTTAATGCATTTGATCACATTTGAGAGCTACATACCAAATCTATTGAAAGAATAAGGACAACAAAATGGAGTGAGAGAAGCATGTCACGAGGGTTTTCATTTCCATTTCTTTATGTGCATTTTTTTCTCACAATTTTTTTGATTTATTGGGATTTTATTTCATGATATTTGCTTTGTGGTCTCAACATTTTGATATCATGTATGCTTTAACCATTTTCCCCAGATACATCTACTTTTTCTAGTTTTAGTATATAACCATAGTTTGAGTCATTCCAAGGCCAAAAGCAATGGTGACTTGGAAAAAAACTTTGCTATAAAATAAAATGGGGAAATAATTCTTTGGTCTAAAACAAAATGGACAAACAAAACCATCATTAATAGCCTTGAACATTAGTCTACACAATCTATCTTGCTTAGATGGCCCTAGTGGAGACTCATCTTCATATGTTTGTTGTAAAGCCCTTTCATAGAGTAGGACAATCTTCTCTTATACCAATGATGGGGTTGTATTTTCTAACACATTTTAAGTATAAGGAACTACAAAGATTGTATATTTTTGAGATGCTAACATAAACTATGGAATTGACATAGCTGAAATGCTTAATGGGGTTTTTTCTTCAAAACAAGTACTTCCAAGAAAAAATTGGCATCCTTGTTGGTAGAGTTTTCAGCAAGTTAGTCTACAAACCCAATAAATACTTACAAAAACTTGGTGAGTTTGTGAAAGAATCTTGTTGGACATGGAAAAGGTAACCCTACATAAGAAAAACATGTCAAAATATGGCAAAGACACTAATAAAACATGGTTTTTTCATACAAATTATATTTTTTATTTTATTTTTTATCAAAAATTTAAATATTTTTTAAGTTGTCGAGTAGGAAATTGTTTATTTGTCAAGTCTAAGTTAAGACTAAGTTTGTGAGCTATTATGTAGATTGCAAATATTGTACATTTATGCTTTAGATTAATTGATTTGCATCAAAACATTGAGTGCATTTTCTTCATATAATTACAATCATTTTTCCAACACTTAATTGAGGCATGATATTTACAGAAATAAATGGTTTATCTAAACATTGCTTCAAGGCTTGATTTGAGTGGATGCATTATCTGCTTATCTTATGAGATGGGCATAATTGAAATTTCTACAGAGTAACTTTATTTAGATATTTTCTTTTAAAGGGATTTAAAATAACTTTAGTACTATCAAATGAGTAGATATAAAATAGTAAATGAATTTTGAATCTGCTTCATTTACCAAGTTGTTTTTGAATAAAAGAAAAAAATTAGTTGCTAGTTTGGAAATGACAAGAAGTTTCTTGGTATCTAGATTGATAATGGTGGACATGTACATAGTTAGATGCTTCTATCAAAAAGAAAAAGTAAATCATAATTGTTTTTAGTAGTCTTAAACTTCATAAGACATAATCTGTAAGCTACAAATGATGCTTAAAAACTTATCTTTTATAACTTCATCTATTGTAGTTCGTAATTGGGTACACAGATCTTTTAGAGAGTAAGCGAATCCCCTCTCATATAAATTATTAGAGATTTTAACTTTGGCTGCCTTGTTGCAAGATATATTTAATAGTGAGCGCTAGATTTTCCCATTCCACAATAACAAGTGTAAAGTTTTTGGTAAAACTATGTTTATTTAGCCAAGTTTGGTATTTTCTATCAATTTTTTGGCTACTGACCACATGACTAAACTAAATGCCTTCTTTTGGAATGATATTATGGTGGTTTTCCCCAAGAAAAAAAATATATCACTAAAATGTAAGGTCATAAATAGTTAAACTAAGGATATGAAACAATATCGTTTTGATGAGGATCAAAGGCCTTTCTAAGGAATACAATCATAGGGTCATCAAATTTAACAATGGATGAAATGTGCACTCTTTTCTAGTTGGAAGATAAAATTTGATGTGTTCAAAGACCCCTGACTATATATGTGGCTCTGTTGTTCAAACACTCTAAACAAATATGCCTATTGTGTATATTAGAAAAGAAAAATATAGTTGCAAAAGGAAAAATGAATAGTTGCCAACCCCCCTCCCCCCTTCTCCTCCTCTCTCCCTTTTTATTCCTTACTTGGTCTGCAACTATTCATTTTTCCTTTTGGTCTCTTAATCCTAATGATGAATCATGAAGTGTGATTCGAAACATTGATGCAAAAAATTCTTATACAATCTAATCCAGAAAAAAAAATTAGCAAAAATATTCATGGATTGTGGAAATCCACTATCACTAAGATAAATATAGTTGGAAAAGAGGATCATGATAAGGTAGTGGACTATGCATCTTCCACTACCTACCCATAAAGTAGGTCCAACCACATCAAGGACCATGGAATTTAATGTGATTTATGTTAAATTCACATGTCAAGTTTGCAAATTTATCTTTAATTACACAAGGTGTTCCAAAAGATCATTCTTGAAAGGAAAAAGTTAAAAAATTTGAATAGTTCTGTATGAAATTATGAGTTGAGATATTTTAGCATAGATTAAAATAATCTATTTTTGACAATTTGACAAGTTTTTCAATCTCTAGTATACAACAAGACAAATTGCATGTTCATTTTAGTGTTCATGATAAATGTTGATTTTTTAACTTTTGGCAAAGAAGTTATAAATTTAACATATTTTTTCAATAAGATGGGAGAAGGTTCTAGTGCAATGCTTTATCAATTAAAAGGTTGCTCTTCCTTTTTTTGTGATTTCTTGTCACATGCACACAAATCTTATACCTTTTTTTGTTAACCGTCAAATGACTTCATGTAATTCAGACTAAGGCGGAAGCTCTAACATTGAAATTTTAATCATACTCAATATTTTTGAATGTTGTATGGACCTTATGATTAATGGAATAGACTTAATATTTTAATAATTAATTATTACAATTGTTGAGTAATTAAAAGTTATGAAGTAATTAGTTTCATTCTAATTTATGGCATGGTTGTATCTAAACATGTCTATTATATTTTTGGATTAATTAGGTACTAATAATCTTGTGTTGACTTGTGCTTGAGAAATTGGAGTGGTTTTCTAAGTGCCAAGGGAGCAACAAAATGAACCTAGCAACTTTATCTAGAGAATAGTTTTGAAGCCCTTTAACTGTAGGTCAACCAATTCACTCTGAAACAATAAGTCAAATAAAACCTTTCCTCCCTCTAGATGTTTTATAAGAGCTCTATAGCGGGCAAATGGATTCTCCATCTCTGACTAGGTTCTGGAAATAAACACCCTTGTCTTGATTGATCATTAAGGTACGAAAAATAATAATGTTCATAATAATGAGTTGTCAACTAACACAAAAAAATACATATTCTTATGCATTGGTATGCAAAAATAATGTTAAAAAGAAAAGTAAAAGAAATAAATAATAGTAACATAGAAAATGTATGGAATGAAAAAGGAAAAATAATTAAGGTCATGGCATTTTTTCACTAGTGACCCAACAAAGAAGATGAGAGCCATTAATGAGGTTGCTCATCCCTTCTACAGTGGGGTAGATAACTCAAACCAAATGTGAATGGCATGTGTATGTGGAAGGGGGCATTTTTTCCATTATGGAGGTACGAAAACGAAAACCCTCCATTTTTCATCAAATATATAGGTTGTGGGATCATAATGGTGTGTATGAAAAACTCGAACTCCCATGAACTCTATAAACATGTATTTTGGGCATAAAATTAGAGGAGAAAGTGAAAAATGATATTATCAAAGGTTGATTGGAGTTGGATGAAGAGTATGAGGGAAAATCGAGCTAGGTGTGGTAGTTTGAAGGTGCTTGAGAGTTGGTTGTGGAAATTTGGATGCACTTTGGAGTGTGACGTGACTAATGGGGGTGGTTCAGGGGATATCCCTAATTATGAATTAAGAAGGGTATGTACTACACCTTGGGGTATGCCCTTGCTATTAACTGGTATCATTCCTTGGAACTTATAAATTTGTTCATAAATTGAAATTGCACCTATATCATAGCATATATGGAAAAAAATTATAATATGTTATCTAGTTCTTGTTTATATGTGTAACCCTTGTCAATAACAATTAAGATCACAGGGTATACATCGATGTTGTCAATGCATCAAAATTTTACATCTTCAAAGTAGACATTTGGTTAATCATTAAGACATGGAAATTGAGAGTTATTATGTTGGGAATTATACCATAAGAGTAACAATAGTAGAAACATATTAAGGGAGTAGTAAGATTTGTAAAATCATTATAGATCATACTTAATATTAATGGCGTGTTTAGAAAGCTATAGACTATGTCGTACATACAAAAAAATTTAAAAGAAGAAATCTAACTTGAACTAGGAACTAGAGCTATTGAGTGAATAAGAGGAAGAACTTGAACTAGGAATTAAAGAGAATAAAATCCAAAGGAAGAAGGAAACTTGGGAGGAACCTTTGCTAAGCTCTTTGATACTTCCAAGATTAATCCTTTTATGATTAATGGGGTTTTAAAAGGACAATGAGTTACCACACTCATTGATATAGGTGTCACTCATAATTTCATAGATAAAGGTCTAGTGGTGAGGTGAGAACCAAAAACATAATACTTCGAAGGATTCAATGTAATGGTTGTTGATAGCTTCTTTATACAATGCACTAGGAAAATCCCTTGGATAAATCTTAACCTAGGACATTACAATATGAAATATTATTTCTAAATGGTAAATATAGGAGACACTAACATGGATGTAGGTATACAATGGTTGCACTAATTAGGAGAGTTTTTATAGAACTTTTGGAAACAATACAATTAAAGTTCCAAACTAAAGAAAAGGAAGTGATACTTTGTGGAATGACAAATGGAGTGCCAAGAAGTATTTACAAAAAATAATGGATATAAATTTCAATCATGAACAAGTAGAATAGGAAGTGTAGTGATTTGTATCAACTACTAACTCTTTTCGAGGCAAAAAAAGCATACCCCATGAATGTGTAACATGTCTTGAGTAAACACGAGGTTTTTAGTGATGTTCCTAATAGGAGACCATTCGATAGAGGTTTTGAACATCTTATTAAATTGGAATAGCATGATAAGCATGTTATTGCCACCCATTATTTCCATCCTATAAGGCATAGGGAGAAGATGAAAAGGAAATAAAAGAACTATTGAACATGGGGCACATTAGGCCCAGTTCAAGTGATTTTTCCTCCTCTACTCCTTGTGAAGAAGAAAGATGACACAATGAGAATGTGTATTGACTATAGAGCTCTTAACAAGAAGACTATTAAAAATTATTATTTTATCCCTAGGATAAATGAACTAATGAATGAGCTTTATGGAGTCTATTTCTCTAAAATAGATCTCAAGCAAGGCTACCATCAAATCAGAATTTGTGAGGAACACATTTACAATGTAGCCTTTTGGTGTCATTGTCATTGTGGGAACTATTAATTTTTCATCATATTTTTAGCTTGAAAAATGCCTCTTCAACCTTCCAATCACACATGAATAGGTGTTCCTTAAATAACTGACCTAGAGTTTGTTCTTATTTTCTTTGATGACATCCTCATTTACAAAAAAAATTATCTTGATGATGTGAACTAGGAATTTCAAAGGAACAAAATCTTTTTGCAAAATATTCTAAATGTGAATTTTCCATGTCACAAATCTTATACTTGAAATAAAGAGAAAGGGGAAACGGTGAAATAGGAAGACCTAGAAATGAGGCACCTATGCCAAAATAACACAAAGGGGGTGTCCACCTAATAAAAAATCCACCTTTTCCACATTCATTAGGAATAGGGGAGTGTTGCAAGTGATTAGAATTGACCTACAACCCTTAAGGTGAGTCAACCCCAAGTTTGGACAATTTTTCCGCCCTAACTTCCTTATGATAGAAAAAACAACAAAATATGGTTGAACAACAATTTTGGGAGAAGAATAAAAGTGCATTAACAATCCAATTTATGAGATCTATCACTTGAAACATGAAGTATTAAGATAACACTATCAAAAGTGACATTCAAATGGAAGATCTGAGAAGGTTAAATTGATGTGTACCTATCACCAAAAATGTCGTAAAGCGTCTTGTTAGGAATCATTCACCCATGGAAAATGGGTCTTTGTATCCTTTTCTGGAAATTCAAAAGTTGATTCTCTAGCCCTCAGTCTGCACTTTGCTCCTATACCTACAAATCTTCAATCCTAATTCTAAATTTGTAGCAAAAACTAAAAAAATTGGTTTGTTTATATGGGGATTTTTCTCAATCAAACCCCAAGTTTGGTAATTAAACCTTAATGAAAAGATGAAAATATAATAAATAACAGTGTGTGCAGGCCCTAACCTTAAGTTCATCTAGGGTGCTAAGAGCTAAAATTCAAGGAAATCTTATTCAAGTGTGTTAAAATAAGATCCCTAAATGAACATGAAAAATGACAAAGACCTAGTTAGGGAGAAGTCAAAACACCCTGATAAGTCTAAAATCTACTTATACCTTGCTTTAGGTAGCTAGTAGAATGAAGATAGAAGATGGAATCACTTAGAAAATAATTCATTAGGTTAGGGAGAATGGCTAGGTGTGTGTCCCAAAACCTAGAATTCATCATGATCCACCAAAGACATCAATCCTCAAATCATGAACAATGCTTGATCTAAATTGGAAAAATGAGCTTGAAGACCTACAAAAACAAATGAAATGTTGCTCCAAGACTTCAACCTTGCTTTCTTGAATGTTCTCTCCTTTCTCTTGAGTGCTAGTCTTGTGAATATCTTCATAATCTCTTGTCAACCTAGTTTGAAATGGTGAAAAACTAGGCTTTATAGGCTTTTTTCTCTAATTTCTTGATTATTAAATCTCGATAGCTTGTTGGCAAGAGACACTGCACAAGTTATCTGGTGTTGTCATTGATAGAAACCCTAGTCAATGATTCAATCCACGCATCAGTATTTGATCATACCAGAAGTCAGATTGAAGTTTTGTGATTAACTATCAAGCAAGAACAGAGCATCCGACAGAATTGTGTTCATTGATTCATATGCAATTTTTTGTTATCTTTTTGAGTTATGGATCTCAAGGAAGGTAGTTTGGTGTATAAACTATGTTATCCTTGAATCTTAGAGCCTTGTATCGATCTGTGTGCAAGTTAGAAGATCCGATTAATCAATTTTTCATTTAACAGTGCAAGAAGGCCAACTTGGTGAATATAGTGTGTTGCAGATATTCGAGGAGTAATTGTTTAAGTTTTTTTGTGTTTGATCATGTTGATTTAGGTCCTCACTATGTTGTGGCCAACTTTGGTTGGTGCGCATTGAAAATTATTTGTGGATTGAGCCAACAGTTTGTTAATATTTTCTATTTTATTGAAGCCGACATGTAGCAAATTAAATCCTTAGTAGCAGATATATAAGAAATTGTTTATATCATTTTGATTTATGTATGAAGTGTGTTGATGTGTGTTGCAAAATTCAAAAGGATTGTAAAGCGATTAATGTGCTTAACCGGAACTATTCTCAGGAATTTGTAGATGTTATTTCATAGTTCACCACTCAAGTTGTCTTTTGACATTGATTGTAAGGCAGTGAGCCTTTCTTTTTTGAGCAATGAGCTCTAGGCAATGTGCTTGAATGCAAGTGCATTCCCATTTTGTAAACATCTTTTGAGTATACTCAGATAATATTGTGGATTGACCTCCACCATGGTTTTTCCCCTAATAGGGTTTCCACATAAACAATCCTTGTGTTATGGTGTTGTGGTTGCTTGTTTTATGTTCATGCATCTTTCTTTTGGTTGAATGTTACAAGTGCTTTAAAGATCATATTAATAAAGTTAAAAATTGCAGAACACTAATTCACCCCCCCTCTCAGTGTTCCTTCATTCCAACAATTGGTATTAGAGCCTAGTTCCTCGGAAGAAGTTTAAAAGCTTGGGGAAGATTTTGGAAAGTGATTCAATGGATTCAAGCAGTCTTCAACAACAACTTTTGGTGGCCCTAGATGGTCTTGATCAGTCAAAATTTAAAGTCCAGGAATTGCAGGCAAATCTCATGAATGCTAAGAAATTCATTGAATCATTGAAAGATAAAATCAATGAGTCAAGGGAAAATAGAATGGAAATCTATGATCAACTTAAGCAGAAAGAAAGTAAGAGCGTGGCAGGTGAACATCTAAGTCAAGCCATAAAGGAAAAGATAAAAGAATGTGAAAATCTTACCAGAAATAATATTGTCCTGAAGCATGAGATGGAATCTATTGTACTGAGGATGACCAAGGAGATTGAAGACAAAAAGAAGAATGAAGAGAATCTAGCTCAGTCTTTGAAAGAGAAATTTGAAGAATGCAGCTAAATTACTGATGGATTGATTCAATCAGTTGGAGCTTGAATTGGAACAATCTAGAAATAATGAAGAAGAGCTTGAAAAGCAGATTGTTGATCTCATAGATGAACTTGCTACTACAAATGAATTCAAGGAGAAGTTCAAGACTAGCTCAACCAAACTTGATGAACCGATTAAAAGTCAAAGGACTGAAGGTGACAAGAAAGGTCTTGGATATGAGGAAGGAGAAATTCCTAGATCTGAACAAAGGATATTCAGGCAAGGAAATCAGATGAACAAAGCTAGACAGTATCTGGTAAGACAACCTAATGCTCAAAGGTTCAATGGTTACTGTTTTGTTTGCAATAAGTTTGGTCATATGGCTATTCAATGTAGAAACAGACTAAATCCAAGTGGTCCATCACTTTTCGGTCAGTGTTTTGTTGGTTCACAAGTTTGTCACCTAACTCTATATTCTAACACCCATGGAGATGAAAAATGTAAACAACAGTTGAATCAGATATGATGATATTCTATTCTGATTCTCTGCTTGTAAACAAGGTGGCAGCTTCCTTATATGATATACAATGAATTTAAATCTGTGTTGATTTTAACCAGAAAGCAAATAAAGGTAATGATTTTAACCAGAAAGCTTTGAAAGGTGTATTCAAACAATATCAATTTCAATAATAATGATCGCAAAACTTTCCAAATATACCATAAAATGCTCATTCACAGATCAACATTTCACAGTAAGAAATTCCATACCAATAACCATTTCAATATAAACATACACTGATAACATATCCATAGAAACGAAATAAGATTATGCACTGTAATTCAAAGCTTGTATCTGCATAATTCACCATAGCATATTCATATCGAAAGGAAAATATTTTAGAGAAAAAAAAATTCTTTCTTTTGAGAAAATAAAAGTTTGCCCAAAGAGAGAGAGAGAGAGCCCTCCCCGCCCCACACTATTTAAAGTCTTGAAAATGATTTTTGAATAATGGTTTCTTGAAGACAACCGTTTAAACATAACGCAAAAATAAAGTCTTTTAAAGATAATAAAAAAGAAAAAGAGCTAAACTAAGTTGATGCTAAAAATAGATAAGCATCATTCTTCAATGATTCCACACTCTTCATCTTCAACCTCCACGATCTTCTCGGTTTCCAGCGAATTTTCCTTTTCCCTCTTCCTCGCTTTGTATACTCGGCACTTGGTAATAATTGTAGTAATGTTCATTTGTTTAAGTTTCTCTCAGCATCAACTATAGTTTGATCCATTATGTCCCATGTTGTCTTGTAGGACTTTAAATAGACTTCCATTCTGCTGAGTTTAGAGAAGGATTCCCAAGTAGCTATGGATGTTTTAGATATTCCTTCTTTATACGTTTCTTTGAATTTCATACCGATTTCATTGAATTCTAGAATTTTCTCTCCAAATTCATCCATGATATCTACACCTAGATTATGACAATTTTCTCTGATTCCAACTAGTATATCCAAATATTGCCCCATTGCAGTATTAGTCTCTTTGATGAGGTTATCATATATGCTCAATCGCCATTCCAAAAAATCAGCCCAATTTGGATCAACTTCTTTGGGATCATTCACAATTTTCTCCCCAATTAATGTAATTGGATCTAGATTAACCAAATTTGTAACTTCCTTGGTCAATACAAAAAGATTATTTTGTTCTTTTCTCATATGCTGCAGTTCTACTAATAATTCCTTCCTCTTTGAACTAACTTTTGAATAGAAATGAATAGTCTCACCGAGGTATAATAAAGCATTATGGGAGGTCATCTCTATCCATTCATTGGCACCTTTTGAATAGATCATACTCCTTTTAACCTGTTACAGAGTTTTAGAATCAATGCTCTTAATATAAGGGCTAGTGCTTTCTTCAACAACAAGAGTAGCAATTAAAGAGGAAATAAATTGGTTGAGAGCGAGTACTTGAGATTGCAATTTAATGTTTTCCTTCCTTTCACTCTTGGCACGTTTGATTAGAGTATCCACAGAGAAATCGACATGGTATACATCCCCTTCAAAGGTAGCAGGTCCCATATCCACATGAATGATCTTATAATCATTTGCACTATTTTCATTTTCATTCAGCTCCCCTATTAGGTCTGCCACTTCCAACAATTGATGTCCCAAGACCTCATCATTTATTATCCTATACATTTTTATAGCCTTTTTAGGCTTAGCAGAACCCTGAAGAAGTTTGGTTATGGTATCAACTTCTACCACAGCAGAAGGAATTGATTTTCTCTTCTTTTCCACCACCTTTTTCAACCAACCTGGAGATGTAGTTGCATTGCACTTGTACTTTCGATAATAAGCAATTGTTGTTTGTGAAGAGTATTAACTGGATTTTTAGATGGGATGGGTACATCTTCAAACAAAGAAGGAAAAACATTACCATCGTTAATATTTTGGAAAATATTCCCAAAATCTGCAGCTGTGAGCTTATCCTAATCTTCACTTTGCTTAGAGGAAGAGGGTAAATTTTGTTCATAGGTGGACTTCAACTTGGTCACATCCTCTAGTTTTTCTCCATCTCCCCCTGACTACTAATTTGATCCAGATGATTTATCTACAAGTCTTCTTGTTGACAGGGTAACATTCAAGGCTTGAGTTGATGACCTTGTCTCCTTTCCACCTGAAGGTTTTGAACCATGGGTAGACCCCGCACACTGCTTCCATTTACCAGCTAGCCAATCCTAAGTCTTCTCAATAACTGAAATTGAGCACTCGTGAATATCAAAGCACTCTTCCTTATTCCAATCAACACATATGGAAAACCCTGACAACAAATTACCATAGTCAGGATGGAGAATCATTGAATTTTCAAATACATTTTCTAGGATGCATAGGGGCAGCACAAAATCCTGAATCTGTTTAAGAGTTAACCTCATATTGTCTCTTTTGAAAACCTCAAATTCATTAACACGATCCTCCCAGAAATCTTCAATATGTGGAATATACACATAGGAGCTCCCACCATTGCAATTATGTCTTATGAAACCTTTACTATCAAAACTGGCTCTTCCAAAATAATTAGGAAAATTGAATTGTCCCAAGGCCTCACGGGCCTGTTTGGCAACCTGATTTCTTTTGCATGTGAAAGAAGAAAATACTAATGGAAAATAATACCCTTTCTTACCCATTTTCAAATATTTAACATTTACCTCAGCCATTTTTCTATAGACTTCTATAAACACAATAAGGTCATCTAGGTATCTGGGAAACTTCAATGGAACGCCCTCAAATCCGCCAATCCTTAAATAAGAAAATTTATCAAATTGAATGTAAAAACTCCCATATCTCATTACCAAGGACATAGAGTCTAGAGAGAAACGCACTTCTAATTTTCCTTCCAGCCTCCTGGAAGTATCCATTAAGAAGGCATCATTAACACGGCGGTAATTTTCCATTCCAAACCATTTGGTGAGTTGTGAAACAAATTTGTATATAGGCATTCTCGGTACTGGTGCACCCTGCATTTCTAACCCTGACCAAACATTTTTCTAACTGGCAACAAGATATATTAGATAGGAGCACATATGAAAAGTGGCGCACTTCTGATAGTTCAAAAATTGCTCTTTCAAATGATGACATATAATTTCACCCCAATTAATAAAGGCATCCTCCTCACAGATTTTCAAAATAAATAAACACATCTAGTCCTGAAAGCTTTCAGAGTCTCCATTACCAACGACATGATGCAATAGAGTAATGGAATTAAAAATCTCATCCTTAAAATGTGTCTTTTTAAGCTTAAGGGGTAATTGGGACTTACCTTTCCTTTCAAACTTCAACCAGGTTTTAGCCATTGAATTTTTACACCAATCTTCTTTTTCTTTGAAGAATTCATTAGCAATTGCAACATACATTTTCTCAAATGGTATATCCACTGGGAGACCAAGAGCTTGAGACACAGCTTTAGGGGTGACCTTGATAACCAATGACCCATCCACTACTCTAATTTCTTGTGTTTCAGGAATGTACCTCTTTGTGCAAGCAACCACAAGTTCAAAACAATCTATCGCTTCAGGTGTTCCACCAGCATTAGCCAAACCTCTCATCACAAGCCTCTCATTCAACGCGGAAACTCCTTCACTCTCCAAGTGCTCCCACAATTCTCTCAAATCAAAAGGTTTGATGTCTATGTCTCTCACATTCAACAGGCGGTTACCTATAGCAGTCTGCATAAGTTCTTAACCTTCGGGGAGATGAACATACTAAAATAATGAGAAAGATGGATATGAAAAATAATATGTAAACATAGGTACAAATCTCCCACCACCTCACATTTAAGTTGCCATCACATCTTCATGTACCACATTTATGAAATACTCGACTCCCTATTTTTGAAAGAAGGAAATTGCTTTAAAATATGTACGCTCTTTAATATGATTAGACATCTCCAGATTGTACGGTGCCTTGAAATGAGCAAAAAAGAAGGCATGTCGCTAGGTCACTTGGATTGGTAACTTGGTAACCAAAATCTAAAATTGATTGGTTATGGTAACCTCTGATTCCACAACTTGCTTGAAGACAGCGCAGGGGTGGACTATGGTAAGACCTAAGTCGCTAACACATAAAGTTACAAAACTTGATAAACCGATGACTAGGTTATGAACTTAAAGAAAGTGGCGACATGAGTTATAAAACTCAAGAAACCCATGACAAAGGTTACGAAAATCGAGGAACTGGCGACTTTGAAAGATAAACTTTAGGTAAAAGACTTATAAGATAACAACAAGGACTTCAAAAGGGTAAATAAGGAAAACAAATTCCATGGCCTAAAAACTTTAGAACACAAATAACATGTTTCAATTGCAATAAGTATGGTCATAAGTCAAATGAATGCAAAAATATGATGAACAACTTTTATAGAGATGTCAGATGTTATACATGCAATAGATTTGGCCATATTGCTAACGAGTGCAGATCAAGAGAAAATCAATGGATAACTGGTCTAGACAAAGAAATTTGGTGTGCTACAATTGCAACAAATCAAGTCACATTGCTAGATTTTGTAGAAGCAGAAAGGGTCTAGTAAATCAAGGGAAAACATGTAGAAGGATGAAAAGGGGAAATGAAAAGTTACTACAAATGAGATCAAGAAGCAAATGAAGAAGATATGGGTGAAGAAGAGTCCCTCTGATGTAGGAAATGATTCCACACCAGAACCTAATTCTGGTAACTCCTCTAGGAATTAAATTAAGGCGTCTCGCCTAGGGGGAGTTCTCAAGAAAATTCTTCAAACCCCCTGCTAGTAGTTGGTATCGGGATATGGATGAGTGCAGCAATTGCATTGATGATCTACAAATGCTGTTGAAATAGTTGGAGAGAGTATTTATGCAGAATTGAAGGTTCATAGAAGAATTATCTTTTATAGAGTATGGAAACAGGGTATTCGAATGAGTTAGGGAAAAAGCATTTATTGCGACAAAAATGTAGGTGCACGAATGATAAAAGGTCATTTGTATTCTTCATTTGTCACTTTGTACCTTAAAAAGAAGAAGTTTGGAGAACTGTGAAGCGAACTTTGGAAAAGATTCAAGTGTGAAGGTGATTCAGCGATCAAACCCTAATCCAACGAAAAGGTTTTTATCAAAAAACTTGTGAACTTGTGAATTTGTGAAAATGGTTGCTCCATTGGTAGTTGATATCAAGGATAGACCCCGTCCAAAATTCAAGTGGCATCCTTTCAAATCTATTGAGATAGAGCCCTTAGGTGCATTTTCGTCCATTATGTACGACATCTTGCATATTGAAGACATTAGGGCATACATTCATGCAAATATTGAGGAGTTAGGAAGCTCATAGTTGTTGAATTTGTACACAAATCATATAGTTGGAGAATATTTCAAGGTAAAGCCCGAGTTCAAAACCTTAGAGGAGAAGATATTAATGCAAATTGTAAAATTTCCCGTGTTTGAAGATAACGAGTGGGTCCGGTACATTTTGAGCCGAGTTCATGCCAAATTTATGTGGTTGAGTCAAACTTTAAAGATTACAAAAGAATCCATAAGCGTTGTTACTGGTTTAAATTCCTCCAATGGGTTGTCGATCTTGAAGTCTGTGAAGAATCAGATAGTTACTGATGCAACCGGTTCAGTGTTTGATAAAAGAGCCATGACAACTGATGATATTATTGAAGTGGATGTCAAATTTGCATCTATGGTCATTGGTTACAAGATCTATCATTCCAACTGGGATAATTTTGTATCCGGTATAGCTATTTATGCAGCATATCAGATGGTGAAGGAAAATGCAGAGTATGATCTACGTGAGTTACTTTGGAGTCAACTTATTGAGAATCTTGGTAAGATCAAGAAAGATAAGAAGAATTCCTTCAAGTATGGAAATTTTTTGTTGTGTTTATTCTTCTATTTCATGAATGAAGTTCTGGGAGTTGGAAAAGTACAATGGCAAGCTAATAAACCAGTAATTGTTCAAATTAGAGATATCTTGCATAGAGTTGGTGATAGTAAGACAAGGGAAACTGTTATCTAGGGATATTTCAAGAGTTTTTAGAGTGAGATGCAAGAAAGAGAAAGAATTCCTAAGTCTATTGTGGAGAATTACAAGGACACTATATGTTTTATGGTTCAATTGATCAATGCTTGATGGAAGCTGCAGATCCTAGAACGGTTTGGATTATGCCAATGGGCTATGAAGTTGAGGAGAACATCTTGGAACTATATGCACAACATTTGTTGATTAAACCTTGAGATTTGACATAAGAGAGATTTGGAACATATGAAGAAAAATATATGCAAGTACATGAGTAGTTGAAGAAACCTATGATAGTCTGGAAGGTAAGGAAGGAAGTTGAATCCTTTGTAGAGAGCATGGGTATATCTGCAGAAGTTGTGAGAGAAGCTAGAAGAAAGAGAGAACAAGCTGAACAAGAGCCTACTAGAACTAAATCTTCTAGTCTGACAGCATCCTCTGCCCGATCTAGATCAACAAGGATCTCTACACCCTTATCCAGTTCTATAGTGAAATCAAGACCTATGAAAGCTCAAGTGAAAACATCTGGTAGAGAAGGAAAGAGGAAGAAGGATAAAAGAAAAAGAGTTTATGTTGTAGTTGAGGAAGATGAGGAAACAAAATCTGATGAAGTAGTGAGAGAAATTAAGCACCAGGGCACAAAGGCAACAACAGTCTCTAAGGACAAGCCCTCCAGTGAAGAAGAGAAAGCAAAGAAGAAGATGAAAACTAACAAACCAGGTATGTTTGTAAAGTAAGTTGAGAGAGGCATAGTCAAGGATGGTAATCTTAAGCCACTATGTGAATGGTATGATACCTTTGATGATGTTGGTCAAATAATTCTTGAAGAAGCAACAATAAATTATTTGAATGCTTTCAATTTGACTCTCATTGAGATCATGTCTGAGTTGCCTAAGGGACTGTATGAAATTTTGGAAATGAGGAGAGTGAATGCAAGAAGTGAAGAGAGTGTAGTTGAGAGTGAATGCAAGTAGTTGAGAGAGCGTATTCTTGCAGATTTATGTTCAGTGATGTCTATTGAGGAAATGAAGACAATTCTGCATGGTGCTAGGAAGGATTTCAAGAGAAAAACAAGAGTAAACAAGCTTATGATTGGTCAAACTGAAGAGGTAGCAAAAGAAACTAAAAGAATTCTAAAAGAATTTTTGTTAAAAAATAGAATCAATGTTGTTTATGAAGAAGTGCATGATGAAGATGCTCCATCTGGTTTGATAACAGAAGAAGGAAAAGAAGATACAATTGAGGACACTCAAATTCCTCTTGATGTGTATGATATAGAAGTATCTATGGAGAATGAAGCTCCTGAAGTTATGATAGCTAAAGAAGTTGAGATTCCTAAAGGAAAGCCAAAATTTGTAGCTAAGGAAACAGTGATTGTAGAAAAGAAATTTGAAGTAAAGGAAGTTCATGTGGAAGCAAGAGACACTACAAAGGCAGTGAAGAAATTTCTAGAAGAGCAATAGGAAGAGTTTGACCTTGAATTGGGTGAAGGTCCTATTAATTTGGCTACTTTGTCTCCGATTTAGAAATTGAAAGTTGCATCATTTGCTCAAGCGAAGGCTCAGGAAGAATTGTTGAAGTCTCACATTGAGGACAATGAGCTATTAAGTCTTGCATCTAGCATCTTGGAGAGAATCATGCCTTCTCATGTTAAGGATCCATCCAGTTCTCCCTCTGATGAGCTGAAGAAGCTTATTAATTCTGTAAGTACTCATTTTGAGTCCCTTGAGAAGTTAGTTGAGGACAAGGTATAGAAGGAATTTGATGATAAAAGGTTCAATAGGGTAAAGTGCATGATTGCTAATGACAAATCATTGTTAGCCACCTGTGCAAAGAATATTCAAGGTGCTTTGTCTGAAGGAGGAAAGATCTATAAGTCATGTTTATCTTTGTCTAAATTTACTGAGGACAATGAGAAGAAGATTAAGGATCATGAGAAACAGTTAGCTAATATTTCTGAAGCCTTTGATCCTTTAACTGTTTATGTTGGAAAGCAAGAAGGTCAAGTTATAGCCCTACTTGACAAGTTAAATATGTGAGAGTAAATGGTGACTCCCCAACACCCCTAGGAAAAATTGATACACCAAAACCACTTCCACAAGAGAGAGAATGGCAAGAAAGCTTGCTTCATAATGCAAGATTGATTAATGGTTGAATATGATGCAAATGTACAAGAGATGCCTTGCTTATAAAGGCAAGGTTGAGAGATAGGATTATACAAGATTATGACAAGTGTCTTAATCCTATTACATGAGACAACCATCTACCTAGGAATCAAGCAATATGGCTAGATAAGATAAGTTCTAGAAAATCCAACTAAGACTTATAGAAAGAATCTTATATCCTAAGTAAACTTAATCATGTGAATATGTCCCCTAATTACCTAGTGAATGAATTAGCTAGGTACAAGACATTAATTCACACCAACACCCCCCCTTAAGTGCAACTTAGGGAGAAGATTATTTTGCAAACTAATGCAAAGACTATGACAATGGGTCTTGGCTACTAGGCCATGTTAGGTACCCATTTACAATGCAAATGTAAACAATCTCTCACAAGCAGAGAAAAGGAGAAAACCCAGTGGGACAAAAATCCTCTCCAAAAGAGAGAAAACAAAAAAAAAACAAAAAACATGATGTATGGAGGAATCAATGATATCCCCCAAGGACTACATCCATCATGTATATACAATCAATGACCCCCCCATAAGAGGGTAATAAAGAGATGAGATATTCCCCCACAATGTATGATCTCCTACCAATATGGTTAATGTCTAAAGACAAAACATAATCCAATGCCTACAAACAATGTTTCTCCCCTTAGGAAGAAGATACACCAAGTACAATTGTAGGAATGCTTCCCATTCTAGATAGGAAATAGGAGGAAGAGGAATCCATATGTATGTAGATAGTGTCTCTGAAATTTTCTCATGTGTTTCCAAGTTCTTGGGTGATGATGATGATGCCACAATCCAATTAGGTACATGCCCAATCACAAAAAACTGTGACAAACCAGGAACTAATGGAAACTAATCTTGAACAAACTCCATAGACAAACATGAAGTGGATATAGTGGATCCATGACTATCATCAAATAGGAGAGTTAGACCCTCAAGTTGGTCTTCCAAATCTGCAATGTGAAACTCCACAAACAAAGAAGCAATGTTTGTCAAATATGAATCCCAATTAGGAAGACTATCAGATACCTGTTGTAATAAATCACTGGAAGTACTCAATGAAGCATCAACAAAATATGAAGAATCAGGAACCTATGAAGCATCTGCAATCTTCTCCAAAGGATCACAAGCATGGGTTATTAAGTCTGAAGAATGAAGAAGCACATTGGAGTTGGAAAGAGGATCTTCAAGAGATAGAGAAGAATCATGGTCTCCATATACCTCTCTAATGTGATTCCAAAGAGCATGAGGACATTCGAAGTGAATAAGTGTCTCCAAAATGTCATCATTTACATTTTCAAAAATAACTCTAAAGACTCTAGCCCTAAAGCCTTTCCAAACGTAATACTCATCATTTGTGCTAGGACAAGGAACTTTATCAAATAAATAGGACAATAGATTCCACTCAACAAGATGAGTGAGGATTAAATTTCTCCATTTCCTATAGTTCCCTTTCTCCAAAGTAATTAAGAAACCCATTTACAAATATATGAGCTTTGAAGGCCAAAAAGGGAGATTTGTCTTCCACCTAGAAAAAAATGGTACAAAATTGCAAAATATATGCACCAATGAAAATTTGACACTTCCAGCTTTCCGATGATATCTCGTTTATGAAAAATTACTTCCGTTTGCAAAAGTTATGATAAAATGAAAAAAAGGGATTGTAAAAGCCACTATGGGGGCAAATACACAACATCGGAAGACTAAATTGGCACAAAATATAAGCACTCCCCAGCCAGATCCTAGTCCACCATATGATCGATAGCCAAAAAATTGGGCTACCACACCAACTAAGCATGAGGTGTCGACATTCTTTTCTATGGTTGGCCTTCACAACTTTAATACAAAGTTTTAAATATAAAATACTTTCAAATTAGGCCAATAGAAACCACTTGCCAATTTTAAATGTTACTCGTATCGTATGAGCCAGTGTCGATGTAATCGAAAGGATAGCTAAATAGATGACTGCAACCAAGTATGGCAACAGATCTGAACGTCGATGATGAGCCTGCGAATGAAATTAATCTCGGTCGATCAAGAAATTAATGAACCTGTAGAGGAAATATTTTGATGTACCTGCCAACAAGCATGAGATAAATGATAATAAGGAGCCTATATTTTCCAATCTGACTACAGAGGATGGATTTGCAGGTGACGAGCTGATCGATACCTGAGGGTGAACAAGAGATTATAATACCATCGTACCCGAGAGAGATGACTAGGCACCGATGAAGATCACTTGCCAATGGAAAGTACCCTACTAATTTGACCATCGATGGAGATTTGGCCTCCTTGGAGTTCTCGTGAATGGACCAATAGCGTCGATGGATGTTGATAGAATATGCTGACAGCACCCTATTGACAGTCGATTAACCTTCTTAACCGCTAGTGCAAATAAAATGTACCGACTAGACTTGTACCTGCTAGAGATTAATGACAGTAAAGATGTAGATCAGATCTAATGAAGGATGAATATGACGGTTGATGCCAAGAATATTTTCCCACTACAAATAATTTTTTCAAAAAAAATTGCCTGGTACAATATTCTTATAGCTCGATAACAATAAAATTTCGCCTCAAAATTTTCAACAACAATGTCGTAGAAAAATATTTCAGAAATATCTTTTTTGCAAAAAATAGAAAAAATATACCACTTGGGAGGTTGTCCCAACAAAAAAAAATTTCCTCAAAAACAACTTTACCCAAAATGAACAAATTTATAGTTAAATTTCATCTACGGAACCTTCTAATCTCAACTAAGGTTCTTGAAACCTGAATCTACACCAACAAAATCTTCAATCCAATACAATACCCTCATATCTGGGAAGGAATCTACAACACCTAGAGAGCTCTGATACCAGGTGGGAGTAAATGGTGACTCCCCAACACCCCCAAGAACAATTGCTAGACCAAAACCACTTCCACAAGAGAGAGAATGCAAGAAAGTTTGCTTCACAATGCAAGATTGATTAATGGTTGAATATGATGCAAATGTACAAGAGATTCCTTGCTTATAAAGGCAAGGTTGAGAGATAGGATTAGACAATATTATGACAAGTGTCTTAATCCTATTACATGAGACAACCAACTACCTAGGAATCAAGCAATATAGTTAGATAAGATAAGTTCTAGAAAATCCAACTAAGACTTCTAGAAAGAATCTTATATCCTAAGTAAACTTAATCATGTGAATATGTCCCCTAATTACCTAGTGAATGAATTAGCTAGGTACAAGACATTAATTCACACTGGTCAAAAAAAGAGTTTGAAGCATGATAATAATAGAATTGTGGAAAGAGCATGTGAGCTTAGAGGCCTAGTTGGTATGAAAATGGAAACAATGTTGAGTGTATTGAAGGAAGCTAAAGAAGCTTTGGTGGTCAGTGATATGGAAAACCTTGAATCAATAAAGATGCAATATTATCTATTATGTGGTCACATGACTATTTTGGAGAGTCTCAAGAAGGGTTGAGACACTAGTTTGAGCCAATTGAAAACCAATTTTGCAGATATATTCAAGTTTAAGTTGTACAAACAAGTTTGTACATATGCAGTTTGAATTTTTTGTTTGATTTTTAGTATGCGGACTCCTACCTTTTCCATTGATGTCAAAGGGGGAGAGTGGGACAGTGAAAAATTCCTTAATCATCTCAAGGGGATTTGTGTTTTTGGAGTTTTGAAGGTTGGCAGTGTATTCATGTTGGTACTGATCTGACACTTAGTCATTTTTCACTAAGTGTTGCCATCAATGCCAAAGGGGGAGATTGATGGCAAGAGACACTGTAAAATTTATTTGGTGTTGTCATTGATGAAAACCATAGTTGGTGATTCAATCCACATGTCAGTATTTGATCATACCAAAAGTCAAATCAAAGTTTTGTAATTAACTGTCAAGCAAGAACAGAGCATCTAACAGAATTGTGTTCATCGATTCATATACAATTTTTTGTTATCTTTTTGAGTTTTGTATCTCAGGGAAGGTAGTTTGGTGTATAATATGTGTTATCCTTGAATATTAGAGCCTCGTATCGATCTGTGTGCAATTTAGAAGATCTAGTTAATCAATTTTTTGTTTAACAGTGTAAGAAGGCCGACTTGGTGAATATAGCGTGTTGCGGATATTCAAGGAGTAATTGTTTAAGTGTTTTTGTGTTCGAGCATGTTGATTTAGTTCCTCACTATGTTGTGGTCAACTTTGGTTGGTGTGCATTGAAAATTATTTGTGGATTGAGCCGACATTTTGTAAATATTTTCTATTTTATTGAAGCTAACATGTAGCGAATTAAATCCTTAGTAGTTGATATATATATAAGCAATTGTTTATATCAGTTTGATATATGTACAAAGTGTGTTGATGTGTGTTGTGAAATTCAAAAGGATTGTAGAGTGATTATGAACAATTTCACTTGTGCATAAAAGGATTTGTGATGCGAGTTAAAGCAAAAGACCAGAATCAGATAGAAGGTCAAGAAAGCGATTAATGTGCTTAACTGGAACTATTCTTAGGCATTTGTAGATGATATTTCATAGTTCATCACTCCAATTGTCTTTTTACATTGATTGTAAGGCAGTGAGCCTTTCTGTTTTGAGCAGTGAGCTCTAGGCAATGTGCCTGAATGCAAGTCCATTCCCATTTTGTAAACGTCTTTTGAGTATACTCAGATCATATTGTGGATTGACCTCCACCGTGGTTTTTCCCTTAACAAGGTTTCCATGTAAAAAATCCTTGTGTTATGGTGTTGTGGTTGCTTGTTTTATGTTCATGCATCTTTCTTTTGGTTGAATGTTACAAATTCTTTAAAGATAGATTAATAATGTTAAATATTGTAGAACACTGATTCACCCCCCCTTTCAGTGTTCCTTGATTCCAACATAGCCAAGCTTTGTAACTTGAATTTAGATAATTAAAATTCCACCAAAAACATATTTTAAAATAGGTTTTGGCATCTAAAGGGGACCCATTCACCCTTGGGTGAATGGTTCCTAGCCTAAATTTCCAAGACTCATTTATTTTGAGGCCTTTAATTTATTAAATGCATGTTGCGGTGTCAGAAATGATAAAAATAGGCCTAGGGATGCATAATAAAGGGGAATTAGGGGCCTATTTTGAAGGGTAAAAATGCATAAAATGGGGGTCACTAAAATAGGTCCAAATTAAGCGTGAAATTATACTATCACTTAGAAAGGAGTACAATTTTCTACACTACATTTAGCCCCCACTTTAGAAGCCATATGACATTGCGTGCATATGCAAGCTAAAGGACTTAGAAAGTAAATTATGCTTTAAAAGGATACTCATATGAATTCATTTGCTAACGAGGAGAATGAATCCCCCAATGTAGTCATTTGCAAAACTACAATGTTAGAAACTGCATCATGCAAAACCGATTTGGTAGGCGTTCAAAATCATCTTATCAAACTTATACAGAGAATCATATTTGAAAGTAGACGTATGCCCCATGATTTATCTTACTTTATGGAGGTAGAATCAAGGTAGAAATCTAACCTCATTGAATTGTTGAGAAACATATAAAATATGGTATTGAAAGTATAATACCACATATTGATTGACATTAGATAAAATCAAGGACGAAATTACGAATCCAACGCAGCAAACGACATCGAAAACAAAGGTTGCCAACCCCCATTATGTCAGTTTGAATGAAATGTGCTTAGAATAAAATATTCTTTCTTTAATAAATTTGACTATATATGAATGAAAATGACAATTATAACTATCATTAACATTTACCTTTTGAAAATTGCAGTGTTGCAAAGAGGAGTAAACATGCCCAATTGATGAGCATACCAACCTCCTAGATTGGATTTTTTACAAGATGAGGTTGTGTGAGGCGAGCTCTGATGCACGATGATCCCACTGTACACTCTCTTTTTATTTTTTCTTTTATGTTCTATATGCTTTTTTATGCATTTTTTAGATGTTCTAGGACCTCGTCCAAAAATGTCGCAAAGCGTCCTAGACCCCCCGTCCAAAAATGGCCCAAGCGTCTAATTTTGGCCAAACCATCCAAGGATAGATTAATTGTACTTTTAATTATTTTATTTTCTTTTTTAGATGTTTTACAGATGAAAGACAATATCAATATTGACTAAATTCATACCTTGGATTAGGGTTGCTACATCATTTGGTTGTGCACTAGGAGGGACTACAACTCGTTGTAAAGCATTTTGAAGCATGCTATGGTAATTAAGTGATGCTTGAATGAGATCACATAAAGAAATTTTAGGAGTGTTGTGAATTCATTCTACAAGATTATATCCCTTTCCACTATGCAAAGATAAATGAGGAGCACTAGGCAAAATAGGTTGAGGAAGTGGTAATGAAGTAGGTATGGTTTGTGGTTGCCTATTGTTCCTTGTGTTGTATGTATGAGTGATATTAAGATAATTATATTGTTGTGAAACATTGTTACTAGTGAGTTGCCTTGCAAAGTTCAAGATACTTCCAGCAGGTTGAGGCTTGTTTTGAAGTGGTCCTATGATAAGCATATGTTTGGTTTGAACTTGGTGTTGGTGTGAGGGTGGGTAAATGGTAAGTTGAGGTGTGATTGCATTTACTTCCCTTTGTTTTGTTTTGTTATGAAAAGATTTAGTGGATGAACTTTTTCAGATGAATTCCTCAAGGGCTTCATCTAACATGTCAAAGTCATCACTACTAAAAGGCTTGAGGAATATGTTAACTTGTAGAAAGAGATCTGAATTTGTCAAATAACTATGCTTTCTCCAAGTGTTTTCATTTAGTTTATTATTTTTGTTTTGATTATTTTAGGGTAATTTATGGTTTCCAATGATTGCAAAATGTAAATTAATATATCTAAGCTATAAAATGATGCTAAAAATAAAGAAAATGTATACAAGTATGAAACTATCCACAACTTAAACATGCATTTTTTTCCAATTTGATTCAAGATTTAAGCAAAAATACAACTATCTTAAATGTGAAAAATAAACTATTTTAGAAATACAATTCTCAGTTTTGATAGTAGAATCAAAAAGCAAAGACAAAGATAAACAGGCTCCCAAAAATCCAGCAGGACACCTGTACAAGGACAGGTTTTCCCAAGGGCGAATGGGTCCTTGTTCAAGGTTCTAGAAAATGAAAGATACTAAGTCTAAGTCATTGCTAGTGTTTTCTATTTCAAATTGCAAACTGTGATTTCAGTGGTAGAATTTTCCAATTTCAGGTGTCTTAATGTAAGTGTAAATAGTGATAAATAGTGAGAAAAAAGATAACTTTTGGAATTTTTTTGAACTAAAATTGAATCTAATTGATTGAATGAAACTCTTAATGTAACCATGATGCAAGATGTAAGCTTGAAATGAATGCATTTTTTTTTTATTACTTCGAATGATGCAAACATGCAAAACTAAGCCCTAAATGCAATGCAAAGCGCCCTAATGCAAAAAACACTAATGCATATCTAGATCTAGGGTTTTGTATGTTTGCAAATCATAAATTGAGATGTACAAAGTCAGGTTCACCAAAATGAAATAAAGAGAAAGGGGGAAGGGTGAAATAGGAAAACCTAGAAATGAGGTACCTATGCCAAAAAGCATAAAGGGGGTGTCCACCTAATAAAACATCCACCATTTCCACATTCATTAGGAAAAGGGAGAGTGTCACAAATTATTAGAATTGACCTACAACCCTTAAGGTGATTCAACCTCAAGTTTGGACACTTTTTTTCCCTAACTTATGACAAAAAAAACAAAATATGACTAAACAATAGTTTTGGGATAAGAATAAAAGTGCATTAACAATCCAATTTATGAGATCTATCACTTGAAACATGAAGTATTATGATAACACTATTAGAAACAACAATCATCTGGAAAATCTAAGAAAGTTAAATTATTGTGTACATGTCACCAAAAATATCGTAAAACATCCTGCCAGGAATCATTCACACAAAAGCGAATGGGTCTTTGCATCCTTTTCTGGAAATTCAAAAGTTGATTCTCTAGCTCTCAATCTGCACTCTACTCTTGTACCCACAAATCTTCAATCCCAATTTTGAATCTATAGAAAAAATTAAAAGTTTTGGTTTGTTTGTATGGGGGTTTGCCTTGGTCAAACCCCAAGTTTGGTAATTAAACCTTAATGAAAAGAAAAAATTATATAATATTGTTCTATACTTGTTCAAATTTGAAAAAATTATATAATATTATTCTATACTTCATTCTTTATGTCACATTGGATTTGTTTTTTAAATTTTATTATTATTTTGATACAAATTATGTGATGTGCATGCTCGATGATGTGATTTAAAGGTTGCATCCAATTTAAAAAATCATAAAAAAATACTCAATAAAAAATTACAAAAATTCTATTACTCACTCTTAACTATATTTTTACCAACGGGTTTTTAAAAATACTAAATAAAACTAAAAAATTTGAGGGGAGCACAGTAGACACTATGTTATGTTTTGTTGAAAAAAATAGGAAAACTTTTGTGTGCACGAAGCATTTGATCCTCTTAATTTCTTGTCTATTTTTTAAAAACTTTATAAATTTAAAAACTCTATTAAGAGTACTACAATTCTTGTTCTTTTGATATCTTCAAATTTTGAGTGCATGAATCTCAAATTACTCCTCCAAGTTTAGTTTTAGTTGATTTAAAAAATCAAGTGGCCACTTTTGACCTCCTTTTTGTGCACCATCTTTGTGTACTTAATCGTTTGTGTTAATTAGAATCATATTGCATCAATTTTTTTGTTCATGATGAAATAGAAGTGGATGTTGTGTGGTATTTGGAAATTTTGTGAAATGCTTGTATGTATATGGTTTTCTAGCTTCTAGTGGCTTCAATGTATGTGAATGTCCTTGTGCTTTCCATTGAGTGAAGTGTATTCAAATCTTTGTACAAGAGTGTTTATGGAATTATATGATCTCTGAGTGAGATTGGATCTATGGATAATTATGTTTGCATCGTGCTTGAATTTGTTTTCTAGTAGATTGTTGGGCATGATTTAGCCACCAACTATTTGTGCTCTTGCTTGTCTTAGCCTTGCTTGTTGTGGTCTTGTGACCATGTTTCCTAGTGCCTTGGCATCAACCAAGTGTTGGTTGAGGTGTCTTGGGAACCGAAATCCATCTTATTTCACACTATTTTTTCCCCTAAATTATTAAGCCTAATTGGGTCCCTAATTTCCTAAATTATGCATTCTATAGCCAATTTGTACCATTTTCTAAGAAATTGCAAGCATTGAACAAATGCATCCAATTATTATTTTGCCCCGAACACTTAATATCCTAGAAAATATGGCATATGGGTCCCCCTATTTTGTCAGCGACCAATTTTGGATATGTCATTGTTGACATTTTATAATTCAAAAATTAGGTTGCAAATGTCGGCTATCATAATTTATTTTTTGGGAAATTAGAGAAATGCCTATAAATACCTAGTTATTGCATCATTTAAAAAATAGCAGGCACTAAGGAGAATTTATGATAAATTATTATCGTTAAGAGAACTATCAAGCAAGTCAAGAGCAAAAATTTTAAAGCTTTATTGTAGAAATTCAAGATCCTAAAATCATGTCAATTTCTATATGAGTTTATGTGTGTTCATGTTATCATTGTTTCGTGAAGGCTAACACTTTTGTAAGTCTCCAAAGTATTCAAGAAAATCAAACAAGCAAGATCCAAGCCCTTGCGATGATGTGCGTGACTTCAGTCCTTCAAGAAAGCCATGGAAGGGTGGTGAGTTGCAACACTTTGTGATTTCATCATTTCTTTCCAATCCATTATCATTTTATCATTGACTTTGTCATTGTGGAAGTGGAAATCGTTACACAGGGTTTGACTGAGGCAAGCCCCTAAATGGCATAACATTTTCCCTCTCTTTGAATGTGAAGATCTTAGGTTTGAAGAGGATTGAAAGGAACTTAAATATAAATTTTTTATTGTTGTATTTGATTCCCTACATCTTGTCAACTCATGGAAACTCACTTACAAAATTATCCGACAGTGTTCCAATAACTCTGTAACTAGGAAGTAGAAGCTCAAATCTATCATTAGAGGACCTCAAAAATAGATCAAAAGAATCATACAAGAACCCATACGCCCTAGGGAAAATTTGTTCCTCTACAATGATCAAAACCAATTTTTTTGGAAGGTAAATAGTCCTATACACTTCCCAAATCTGCCTGCAAATTACTTTTTCAGTTTGTTGTTTATCGGATTATTGCATTTTACATATTAGGTCACATAGTATAATTAGGGTTACAATCAAGGCAAATCAATTCCAAATTATTCCAAGACTCAATAGGATGGAGTCTAGGTCTGATTGGTTCACCTTCACAGTTGAAAGTCAATCTACTCACCTTGTTGATCTCTATCTTAATGAAACATAAGAAAATCACCCAACAAAAACCTTGAATCCTAAGTTTACATAGTAGACCTAGGATTCTTTTTAGTGCCTATTTTATTATATTATATGTTTACCTTTGTTAAGTTGTTAGCTAAGGTTGTCTTGATGGTTTTTTGGAGTTTCTCCCTAGTTTTTTAGTAGTTTTCCTAGCATAACGCTAGAAGAAGATGCAATTTTGGTTTGAGGAATTGGCCATCTTGTGTATTCTCTTGGAGAGTGCTTAGTGTTTGAACCCTATAGTGGTTGTGGTTTCTTTTTTTATCATGATTTCATGACCATGTTGGGTTGTTTAACACTTTGGAGGGTCATAGTTGAGCATCATGATTGTGAAAAATCTAAGTTTTTCTCTTATGCTTAGTGTTTAGTTACTTCCTTGGTGGGTTTTGTGTGAGTTTGTGGGTTGCTAAGCCTTGTTTTTTAGGACTGATTATGCCTTTAAAAATTAGTTTCCTAGATTTTTTCCTCTAAGAACCCCTATGTTGTTCCTAGTCTCACATTGATAAGCTAGTGTGCTTAAGAAATCCTCACTTAAATCCCAAGTGGTACTCAAGGCAGAACCTCATGGTGAGTGCCACGGTTGGAAGTGACAAATTTTCTTGGTGAGAATGTAAGTGAGGTGGTTGTTAGCCTTGTGTTGAGGAAGGGTTGGCAGACTTGTGTGCCCTTTTCCTTGGCTGAGTAAGTAGCTAGATGGAGTTCCTAGTGATTGTGGTACTCCTTGAGTAGGACTTTATTGGCTTTTGGTTTGATAGACCCTATAGTTGGTCTTTTCCATTAGTTGTAGTGGAGACTGGTGAAAGTAGTGTGGTGATCTTTGAGGTGGTTGCACACTTAGTGACAGGTGGTTGCTTAACTTGTGCACCCCTAGAGCTACATGATGTGTGTTTGTTGACTAGACTTGAAGAGAGTCTAGAAATTTTATCTTGTGAGTATGTTGTGTTTGAAGGATCATTCACTAGGTGTACCTACCCTTTCTTTGTGCAAGCTTCCAAGAATAATCCTAATTTTAGTGGGGGAGCATGTAGTGTCCTCCCATTTGAAGCTTGTGGTTGTGGGATCGATGATTCAACTTCATCGTTTCCTCATAATTTTTATGGTGATTAATTTTATGGCTCTTAATAGTGTGTATGAACCACCACATATTTGAGATGAGGTTCCTCAACACATTAGTTTTTGGAATTTTATCTATTTATATGCATGGCTATATCAATATGCTCCAACTCAATGATGTGCAGTATATATGTTGTGATTAAATGTGATCTTGAGTATTGATGATTCAAGAAATGATTTATATGATAGATGTATACATATTATTTGATACTTTATGCTATTGAACCCTATTGGGTGATTATGTTGTGCTTAAGCTATATATACATTGAGCAAGTACCCTTGACATGAATTGAATGGTTATAGGTATAGGGTTATTTCTCCACCTAGATACACATATTTGAGTTATTCCCCTATGGTGGTTAATTCAAAGATGTCATATTAGGCTTCCCTATCTATTCCCTTATCATAAACAAATTGAGTATGATGTGTCATATTTGACCCTATGTGAACCCATATCCAAGTTAGGAATTAAATTATGGAATCCCTATGTGTCGTGAATGGCCAGTGAATGTCTAATTTAATTACTGGTTTATATTCTATGTTTTCCACAAATGAGTTATTAGGAATTTAAATGATTCTTATATTGGTTATTAAAATATTTTGTGTTTTGGGAAAGGGGAAAATAAAATGAAAGTAGAGATGAAGTTAAGCTATTGTTTAATCAAATTGCAAAAATTCCTTTGGTTGGGAATTGCAAGTTATGTTTGATTTAATTATCTTGTTTGAATTTTGAATTTTGTAAATATAAATGAATATATGCTTGTATACACCTAAAATCGGTCATGACATCTAATTAATTAAATACTAGTTATTTAATTAATATTTTGACTACGTATAAATAAATTCTCAATTTATTTATATTGTTCGCCCCTTTCTAATTCTCCAAATCTAAAATCATATTCTTCTAATTTAATTAAATAAACAAATTTTCATAAGTTTGTTTTATTTAATTAAGTTTCACTAATCTCGATTAGGAATTCAAGCACATGTCTACAACTTTTTGTGCCACCTCACCAAGGTCACATGAAATTAAATAATTCTAATTTTTAAATTAGAATTATCTTCAACCAATTTTAAACACACGCCTTATTCCTCACGCATGTCTTCAACCAATTTTCAAACACATGGTTTTTTCTTCCCACACTTGATTCTTCCATCCATTTGGCATGTTGCCTATTGGTCAAGATATTCCTCCATCCATTTGGCATGTTGCCTATTGGTCAAGATATTCCTCCATCCATTTGGCATGTTGTCTTTGGTCAAGGGGACAACTGCTTAATTCTCTTCATCTCCAAAGTTCATCCTTCTTGTTTGAATTTAGACCGTCGATCATTGCCACCTCACAAGATGCTTAGAAAAGGCTATAAATACAACCCTTTGGCATTGTATTTTGCATCCACATTTGAGTAGAGTTATTATGTAGGAACATCGTTTGAGCATTGGAGCATTTTGGAGTCTTATAGTTACATTTCATATCATGTTTTGCATCATAGTTAAATCTTAGAATAATACTTTTCTTCGTAGTTGCATTGTATGTCATCCTTTGCATCATAGTTGCATTTTAGATTAGCATATTCATAGTTAACATTTGAGCATATGGAGTATCATCCTAGTGCAATACCATAGTATCTACCTTGAATTATCTAACACCATCATCCATTCATCATAGTATCCATTATCATTTTCATCATATAGTTTCATGTAGGAATTTAATTGGCTTGCATGTTGAATGTTTTCTCGTTTCTCAAGTTATCATTTTAACAACCATAGTGCACAAAGAAATCTGAGGGTGAAATGGTTTAATAAATCCTTGGGAATAGAGGACAATGAGATGTTCTTAAAAGATTTTTTTAGCTACAAAATAGAGTAGTTTACTTATTTCAAGTCTTTGATATAATTTGTTTCGTTAAGGTTTGTGTTGATTTACTAACAATTTCCACATTTCACACACACAAAATGGTGCCCACGTCAATGCACCAGATTAATCTATGCACCGGAACAGAGTCCCAATGCGCCAAACAATCTGATGCACTATTCTATTTAATCTATGTGCTAATCTAATTTCCTTGTGCGCTAGACTACTCTATGCGCTAAAACAATTCATGAATGCGCCACTTCGGGCCATCTATGTGCTAAATCATTTATCCTATGTGCTACTTGGGACACCCTAAGCACTAATCTAACCTATGAGCTATAGCAACCTATGTATGCAATATTTCAGCATCCTAATGTGCTAAAACATTTTAAAATCAAATTCAAATGAAAAAGGGAGGGAAAATTAAATGCATGAAATACGAGGTGGTTTTCGGGGTACTCACCAGAGGTCCATACGCTGTTGGGCGGTTGTGCCGCCTGACTCGCTTGAATTGGTGTGTGTGCTAAGGGATCACCATTTTACTCCAAAATGCTCAATCACTCTCACTCACAAAGTTCTCAAATTGCAAAATGTACAAATGACCTTTCTAATCAACTTTTAACATTTTAAAGGTTAATTAAGTGGCATTTTATGGGGTTGTTTTATTTTTATTTTTTAAAGGGGCCTTAATTAATTAGATTATCACCTGTTGACTTCTACATCATTTTTCAGGAGATAAATCGTTTCTAAATCATAAAATTTTGAGATCATCATCAAATCATCAAAAAAACATCAAAATTTCCAAAAAATCTTAAAAATTCAAAAAATACCAATTTATCTCCCGAGGGGGCATATATCTGTCATTACCTGAAAATCAACGTCTAGGGCATCAGAAAAAAAAATGGCATCGGTATCAAATTTTTCTTTGAAGCAACATGTAAACACATTACTTCAAAGAGGGACAAAATGTATACACCTAAAATCGGTCATGACATCTAATTAATTAAAAACTAGTTATTTAATTAACATTTCGACTACGTATAAATAAATTCTCAATTTATTTATATTGTTCACCTTTTCTAATTCTCCAAATCTAAAATCATATTCTTCTCATTTAATTAAATAAACAAATTTCCATAAGCTTTTTTTATTTAATTAAGTTTCACTAATCTCGATTAGGAATTCAAGCACATGTCTACAACTTTTTGTGCCACCTCGCCAAGGTCACATGAAATTAAATAATTCTAATTTTTAAATTAGAATTATCTTCAACCAATTTTAAACACATGGCTTATTCCTCATTCTCAATTTATTTATACTGGTCACCCTTTTCTAATTCTTCAAATCTAAAATCATATTCTTCTAATTTAATTAAATAAACAAATTTTTATAAGCTTGTTTTATTTAATTAAGTTTCACTAATCTCGATTAGGAATTCAAGCTCATGTCTACAACTTTTTGTGCCACCTCACCAAGGTCACATGAAATTAAATAATTCTAATTTTTAAATTAGAATTATCTTCAACCAATTTTAAACACATGCCTTATTCCTCACACATGTCTTCAACCAATTTTCAAACACATGGTGTTTTCTTCCCACACTTGATTCTTCCATCCATTTAGCATGTTGCCTAATGGTTAAGAGATTCCTCCATCCATTTGGCATGTTTTCTTTGGTCAAGGGGACAACTTCTTGATTCTCTTCATATCCACCGTTCATCCTTCTTGTTTGAATCTGGACCGTCGATCATTGCTACCTCACAAGATGCTTAGAAAAGGCTATAAATACAACCCTTTGGCATTGTATTTTGCATCCACATTTGAGTAGAATTATCATGCAGGGACATTTTTTGAGCATTGGAGCATTTTGGAGTCTTATAGTTACATTTCATATCATGTTTTGCATCATAGTTAAATCTTAGAATAATACTTTGCTTCATAGTTGCATTTTATGTCATCCTTTGCATCATAGTTGCATTTTAGATTAGCATATTCATAGTTAGCATTTGAGCATATGGAGTATCATCCTAGTGCAATACCATAGTATCTACCTCGAATCATCTAACACCATCATCCATTCATCATAGTATCCATTATCATTTTCATCATATAGTTTCATGTAGGAATTTAATTGGATTGCATGTTAAATGTTTTCTCATTTCTCAAGTTGCCATTTTAACAACCATAGTGCACAAAGAAATCTGAGGGCCAAATGGTTTAATAGTACTCTATTAGGAAGACAACATTTCATCCATACCATCAAATTGATAGCCAAGATAGATCCACTAAAATACTTTCTTAGCAAAGCTAATATAACTATAAGACTAGATAAGTGGGTCATGATGCTGAGTGAATTTGATATCCAATATGTTGATAGGAAGGCAATCAAAGGAAAATAAATCGTCAATCAGTTAGTTGAAGCACCACTGCAAGACAATCATCCAATTAACATTGAGTTTCTAGATGTTGATGTCTTAACGATATCAACACAACAATGAGTCTTGTACTTTGATGGCTCTTATACACAACATGAATCAAGTGTTAGAATCTTGTTTATCTTTCCACAAGGACATACCAAGTCCTACAGGTTGTTGTTTCCTTGCACCAACAACACAGTTGAATACGAAGCCTTGATCATTGGAATCAAAGTAGCAGTTGAGTGGAAGATTTTAGAGTTAAATGTCTATGGGGATTCACAGCTAGTCATTAATCAGGTAAATGATGATTATCAAACAAAGGAAAACAAGTTGATGCCTTATAAAATAATGGTTGATGACTTCAAAAAGTATTTTGTGGAAATAAGATTTGAACAGATTCCTCGAAGTGATAACAAAGTCGTTGATGCCATGGCAACCATTGCTTCTCTCTTGCAGATTCTAGAGAAACGGGCCTGTTACGAGTTCATGGTGGAACAACTGTTCAACCCATCCTATGATAACCCTGAATCCCAGGTCATCTACCATCTAACTAAGGCTGACACTTCCCTCTACAGGAAAATCTATATGTACCTAAACGATAATAATCTCCCTCTTGACTTGTCCCGCAATCAAAAATGAAACTTCATTCGTCAAGCCACTCGACATACGCTTATCGCGGATATCCTTTATCGATGAGGTCTTAACGAAACTCTCCTCCGATGTCTGGAACATGATGAATCTGAAACGACTTTACAGGAAGTTCATGAAGGTGTTTATGGAACTCATTTGAGTGGTTTAACCTTAGCCAAGAAACTCCTCTGTTTGGGATATTACTGGCCGACTATGGAGAGGGATTCTTTTTAGTTTGTCAAGAAATGCCAAAAGTGTTAGATTCGTGGAAATATCATCTAGATACTAGCACAAGAACTTCAACCTTTTGCATCAACATGGCCCTTTTATTAGTGGGGATTGGACCTTGTGGGGCAGATTCATCCATCTTCATCAAATGGACACAAGTTCATTATTATAGCCACTGAGTATTTCACAAAGTGGATTGAAGTTGTCCCTCTAACCACCATCACAGGAAAACAAATCTCATCCTTCATCCTAAACTACATCATCTGTCGGTATGGCATCCCTTAATCCATTATCACTGACAACGACGGACCTTTCAAAAATTAGGACGTTGATGAACTTTGTCAGAGGTTTAACATCTAGCATTGGTTTTCTACACCATATTATCCTCAAGAAAATGGCCAAGCAAAGGCCTCAAACAAAACTATCCTAAAAATCTTGAAGAAAACCATCAACGATGTTGGACGTGACTGGCATGTTCAACTGAACCCTGCTTTGTGGGCTTATCAAACCAGCATCCACACCTCGACAAGAGCTATGCCATACACTCTATTCTATGGATTAGAAGCCATTCTACCTATTGAGGTTGAGCTACCATCACTCTGTGTGTCTCTAAAAGGGATAATTTTATATGAGGATTATAGAGTGTTTATGTTACAGGAATTGGAACTCTTAGATGAACGTCATCAGCATGCAATGGATCACCTAAAATCCTATCAGCAAAGGATATCCAAAAGTTACAATCACAGAGTCAAGCCTAGAAAATCTCAAGTGGGTGATTTAGTCTTGAAAGAGAATCTCCGTAATCAGCAAGATCAAGAGAAGGGGAAATTTGAACCAAACTGGCTAGGTCCCTTTGTCATTGTTTCAGTCTTTGGATCAAGAGCATATCAGTTGTCCACACCAGAAGGGGATTTGTTTGATGAACCCCTCAACAACTTGCATCTTAAGAAATTATACACCTAAATCATTTGGTGCATCGAAAAAATTCCTAAAAAAATGGTTGCTTGATGAAAACTTGGCAAATAGGCATTTTGGTAACAACAAAAAAATCAGAAAAATTCAAAAATCCAAAAAAAATCAGAAAAAAGAGAAAAATACAAAAAAAAGTAAAAAAATCAAAAAAATCATAAAATCTGAAAAAGTGCAATAAAAGCAAGTAGTGAAAACCTGGCAACAGGCACTATTTGTGATAGGTTAGATTTTCCATCTATTTGAGCATGTCGACCATTCGCTTTCACCATCCATCTGCCTATCCTCGGAAAGCACCATGTACATATCCTGGCATAGCGATCATGTCTCACCCTAAACTGGGGGCAAAATCCTGAACTCAGTGGGGGCAATAAACTTTGAGCTTGAACCAACAAACAAATAGCAGTGGGGCAAACACAACTCAAAATAATGATCATAGTGCAACTCAACATTGAACATCAATCACCATCAGAAACACATCAAACATCCAAATCAAACCAAAAGCATGCTTTAAATGGATGATGTTCCTTTTGAATCATGGGTTTATCATGTCAAACATAAATGCTCAATTGTTTTACTTTGATTTTTTGCTATTATATCTTTGAAACACCTCAATGATGTATTGAACTAGAGGAGCCAGCAAGGGGTATGATTTTTCTTTGTCTGTTGTCTGTGAGTTGATCATTATTACTGTGCAAATTGTCAAGGGACGTGCTCTACAAAGTATCACGAATGACATTTCGAATATGCATAGGAAAATGATTAACTCTTTCCTATTTATGCAAGCAATACTCAGGTCATCCCAGTTTAATTATACTTAGATGCTTGTGTTAACTTGCACTATCAAACATCATGGAAGTAGTACTTAGGTCATCATGGTCTAAATATACCATTGATGCTTGTACTCACTTTCAACATTTTAAATGCCCAATGATGATAAAAAGCATGAAAAATTGGCTGTTACAAATAACAACTTTTGAATATGAGATATGCATGAGTAGATTGCATCCATGTTATTTTTCATCTGTATCTATAGAGTTTCCGAAGCAGCGACAATTTCATAAAGATGTTATCTCTATTATCAATGGATTGAGTACACTTGACATTAACCAAATCACATCATTCTCATTTAGTTGCACATCAGTTGCATCATCATTTGCATACATTAGAAAACATTATCACATCATTCATCCATCCCTGCATCACATCATAATATTTGCATCAGAAAACACAAAAAGACGTGCATTACATCTCATTTACATAATCAAAATCATTTCATATAGTGGTTCACTAAGCTTAAATGAGTGTGTCTCTTCAGATTTCCAAAAGAATTGTGAAATATGTAAGGTTTTTTGAAGCATAACTTAACAAAGAATCAACTGACGACAACCTTCCCATGACTCTTGGAAGTTGGATAGATTCACTCATTTAAGCTTAAGACCCTAGAAGTTTTGAAGCATTACATAATCATTGGCATCACATAATTATATCATTACAAAACGTCATACATTATACATATAATCATTGCATCCCATTATCATTACATCCATACATAATCAATATGAACATCACATATCATCACATCTCATTGGCATAATCAAATCCATCTCAAATAGTATAACATATCATTTGCATAAATCCATAAAGCATATCACATGATCACACATTATCATATCATTATTGCATACATCACATAATCATCACATAGCATAAAAATCATTTGCATAAAACCATAAATCATATAGGATCATCCATCATCATTGCATACATCCCATAAACACATAGAATTAGGTACCATCATACAATCATTTCATCTAACATTCATCCATTCATGACATCATTTGTTTGCATAAGAATAGAACAAAAACATCACATACATTTCATCACATTGGCATAATGGGATCCATCACACGCATCATATAGGCATCATTCATAAATAATCATAGAATCATAACACATCAATTACATCATCATTTGCATCCATAACATATCATCATCATAAACATAGAAATTAAATGCATCCATAGCATATCATCTCGTCAAGACCATCATCATAACATGTAAATTAAATGCATCATTTGAAACCACCCATCATCACATACATCATAGATCATAATCATCACCGCATATCATATAAACTCAAAATCATAATGTCAAAATGTATAAGGATATCCAAAGGTATGAAGAGATACATCAATATCAAAAATGGCAGTGTATCATAAAGTCTGACAATGTAGTGTCTCTCTAGTTTCAACACTCTGTTTTAGTTGATTCTGCTTGATAGATGCTATAGTTGATAATGATACTATGTTGTTCCTTTTCTGATATGACTTTGATATTACGTTGTTTTGTACTTCGTGGATGATACTTTTGACATCCTGATCATCTAGTTGTGTTTGTGTGATGTTATTGAGATAAACACATATGTGATATGGTTTATTAGTTTATGAGTTTTCATGTGGTTTTCATGTTGAAATGGTTGCTTATGATTTATCTTGCTTGTCTGTGTCGGTGAAGAAGACAGTGTGGCATTACTCATTCGTGAGTACCCTGCTACGCTGCAATTCTTCTTCACGATGTGTATTTTGATATAAGTATATATATGTTTTAACGTTGATGTTTCCTGCAGATACAGGTACCGAGTATCGGCTCCACTTGCTTGACAGGTCTGAGTGTACCCTAATTCAATAAAAATTATGTTGATTCAGAGGTATTGACAGGTCATTTTTGAACCATCGTTCTTTATCGAACGATTATCTATGTGTTACCCCATGTTGTTGTCTAGTTTATTCTGTCGTGTTCGTTTGTATTGTTGTATGTTTGAGAAATTAATATTTAAGTTTAACAAATGTCTGTTAATGTATTTATAAATGTTTATAATTATGTTTGTGATTTAATTTATTAAGTTAAATTAAATAAGTAACTGATTTTATATGTGAAAGTTATTCTTTGTGCATATGTATTTAATTAAATATTTATTGCTGATTTACTTGTGCAAACTTGAATTATGAGGAAATAGATATTTTAAAGAAAAGATATTTTTGATATCATAGGAATCTGTGATTTGCAGTTGTAAATCTGATTTGATATTTTAAAAGAATTAGTTGAACTATTTGATCTATTTTTTATTGCATAATGAATAATCAGTTAAGTTTGATCATTGTGAGTTAATTGCATGCATTAAAAGTTTGAGGGGTTGCAATTTTCATTCACGGGAAGAATTTGGAAAATTGTACGGCAATCGTTTCAGAAGAACTTTTCTCTTAAGATTTTGTTTACAAGCGTAATTTTGAAGCTGGATTGATTTGTATTTCTACGTGGAAGTCTAGTGAATTGATTGCGGAATTGACAAAAGTTTTCAGAGAATCATATCCAGCCAATTATCAATCTTTAAATAGGTTTTCTTCTGTAATTTTCAATTCTTGTGCTGAATTCTTTCTTTGAAAATTGAAGTTGAATTTAATCGTTCAGTTAAGAAATTGGTCTGGTAAAAACCTGCACAAGCAAAAGAAATAAATTAGACAAAGTATAAAATGTATTTTCTAAATGCAAAATTTTAGATCTGTCTTCTTTGGCTGTAGAGATTTTGTGAATGAAAAAAAAAGAAAATCTTGTTTGTTTATTGACTCTCCAAGTTTGAGAAAGGGTTATTTTGAACCAATCTTATGTCCAACCAACAAAATTATCTAGTATCTGTTATGTTTAATTTTTCATCTCTGATTTCTCCTGTTCAAGATAATATATTGATAAAAAAAAAAAAATTAAAAAGAAAGATTCTTTATTCAGAAGATAATTAGTTTTGTGTCATCATTGTATTCCTGTAAGTTGTTGATAGTATAAATAATAGTTTTGTTAGCATAGTCATGGTTGTTCATATATATCAATTAGGCGACTTAGTTTTCTCTTAAATGTAAATTTCCTGAATCATGGTTCTTTACTGAGATTATACATTTCTTTTAAGGATAGTTTGACTTTATGGTAATCGCTACTTTGATTGCTACTATATTCATTTATCCTTGCTGAATATCCTGTCTCTCATACGTCTTTATCTGTATCCTATCTTTCATACGCCCTTACTTTGTTCCATTATAAATGATGCTATATAAATTTGCGTTAACGATCTTCATTCATTATGGAAAAGCTATACCCTTTCGATTTATTTTAATTCTTAGAAAATTAATAAGGATAACCTTAGCATGTGCAGTGTATACAGGCAAAATAACAAACTAATTACCGAACTATTGATATCTGGAATTTTCTTTTATAAAATTATTAAAGATAAAATCTTTTACTATATTAAGTATTCTTGTGATTTGTTGCATAATTATATGTACACCTTATGTCGAATCCTTGATGTGCTTAATCTGTAGTTGTTAACATTTAAGAATATTATCATATAGACTTGCAGATATAAGCGTCGACCCTTACTCTTTCCTCTTGATATTACGCATGATTTCAATGGTAAACTTTCCTGATAGCCATTCCCTACGGCATGCTTGGTGCTTAATAAATTTCTTTACTGTTATTCATTCTATCATGCATCCAGATTCGTATTATCCATATCTGTGTATTCTTCATAACCCGCATGCATTTTTCCATTTCCACTTTCATTTCTTGATCTGAGACTTAACCTCTTCATTTGCCTTGCCCTACGTCCACTTTAGTTTCAGATCTGAGGTTTTGACTGCAAGTTAAGCTGTGTAGTAACATTTAAAAATATGTAGATATTCATTCCTTGCATGATGTTACTTTCACTTCTTATAGATACGATACATGATTGAAAACTATCTCTTTTTACTTCAGTACAAATTCGTTTCTTTTGCATGAAGTATTAGTGGAATAATTTTTTTATTATATTTATGTTAACACAATTATCAATTGAAATATATGTATAGTGTATAAATGGGTTAAATGTAAATTTGTGATTGAGAAAGGTATAATTTTAAATTTGTTATTTGTGATGTGAATTTATCTAGTATAAAATAGAGTTTAGTAAAAGTCTTTCGCTCGCTTTATATATATATATATATATATATATATATATAGTGAAATGTATTGCCTTCATGTGTTTGATTTATAAATGTGTAGGGTTTGTATTATCCTAGCTCTATTAAAATAGATGTAATTTCTTTGAAATTGTCAACAATTATTAATACCAATAAATTGTTTATTATGAACGTATAATCCATGATGATTCGAGTAATGTAATCGTTGAGTAATTATATATATAAAGTTATTGAGTTTTATTTTCATTTCATTAAAAGTTAGGGAAGAGAAAATGATATAATTAAGTGCATTCCACTTTAATAAGATTATTATATTTCTATTATTATGCTCATATTACAATTACTTTTACTTGGGGAAATAGCTTTGTACCATTTTGTGGACGTCTAAAGAGACATCTTAGAGGTTATGATTTGTCTTAAGTGAAAGATGTAAACCTTTGTGGTTTTGAACTTTACGCTTGATAGCTACCCCTAAACTAACTTTTATGTTGAGTCATGTTATAGAAAGAGTGGCTTGCGGTAGGGGCCGAAATCCTAAAGAGATTGTCTGGGTAACCTATCGTAGGTGTGTAATTCAGTGAAAACCTAACTAATGTATTAGGGGTTGGGTAGAACTAAACATTAATTCAGATAATAGTTTGTCTCGCCTACTTTCTTAATGCTTGTTTACATTAAGAAAAGGCTAAGAAGGCCTGGAATGGCAGGTCGTCCATCTTGTCCTCTTGAAAGATGAAATGACTCCACATTAGTTTGCATAGGGGCCGGGAATCGGTAGAGGCTACCAGGGTAACTCTTGGAGAGGGCTGGTAGTCTAGGAAGATTCACCAGGGTAACCTATCCCGACAGTGTGATGACACTCTTAGTCTATACCATGATGGTGATCCTTGTGTTCATATTTCTATAAGTTGTGTTATGTTATTGGGAGTTTGTATGTTATGATTTATTATCGTCATGTCGTAATGTGAGTGTAAGCCACGTAAATGTAACGTTTTTTCTTCATTGGATGTGGACCTATCATTATCTCCTAGCACAAAGGGAGTGGACCTTTGGGTTCCACGTGGTTGGGAGGAAACTGTGTTATACCTTGGATTTTCTTGCAATTGATCCTATGTTTGCAGTTGGTTCCAGTTACTTCATTGTACGTGACAGTGGATGCGGAACGTGTTCATGGATAAGAAAGTTTGATATGATGTAGTCATTATCCTCTTTGTATATCTACCTCTTGTATAAGAGTGTTCCCATTGTATCATCATTTTGATGAATAGAGATTCATTGAAATCTCACCTATTGTAATCTAGACATATGGATATTTGATTGTATTAAGTTTTGTAAACTAGATTATTCATGGCATTAAATTTGTATATATGTTTAAGATAATGTGTTGAGTTTATTTATTAGGTTTAAGTAACATTGTCTTGGAAACCTTATGGAAATTGTGTAAATTAAATATCTTTAAAAAAAAAATTGTTTTGTTAATTTCATTCTTTACACTTTGTTTTAACAGTAACCAAGGTGGGGCGTTACAGACAACAACAAGAATAGCATCAATGTCTCAACTAAATAAAGAGTGTATACATGTCCAGGAATACATCAAAAAATCATAAACTGGAGCTATGTCATGCTCCCCCTAGATGGTGTTGGTATCCTAAGACCAATACCTCCCCCTCCACCTAACGGACCCTCACCAAGATCTCTCTGATCTCCAGACAATGGTTGCATAACACCCACACTAACAATCTAAGACTGAGATCTCCCTGACCGAGACTGGGCAAAGCTCTCTCGCCGCTCTGGAGGAACCACATCATGATACCGACCTCTATAGAACTCGGCCTCCTGTGCAAAATGATGAACCTCTCTAAAATAATCAGAGGTACCGACAACTATCACAGCCTATTGTAGCCTCTTAGTGATGAACTCTGCGTACTCCGCCCGCAATCTCAAGGCATCCCTCTTGGTAGTCAACATGGCAATCTTCCCCTACACTTGTCCCTAAGCCTATACCTATGTAAGTTGTCCCTGTACCTGCTGCACCTGCTACCTAGCAACATCTCTCTCAGCCGTCAAAGTCGCACCTGCCCCTATGTTTGTACAAGAAGAGCCTGTACCTACTCTAGCTGAACCTATAAGGCCTTGACTTATACCTGGAGTGCGGCAATCTGTGTCTACTGTTGTGGTGAGGGTAGTCGAACCTCCACATGTCACCTCTTGTGAGGCCCTCTCATCTCACCAACATCTAGCCTTGGACCTTCGCCACCCCCATCATCTCCCCCATCACTCTCCTTATCATCACCATCATCATTGTTATCCCCCTCCTCATTTCCCTCCTCCTCCACCTCACCCTAGTCCTCCTCTACCTCCTCTCTCCATCACCTCCACCTACGCTAACAATGGTGCAGGCTCATCTAGAATTGTGATCCGTGGGAATGGATGCGGAAGCATGTACATGGCATAATCTGCTGATATCAGCGCATCGGTGATCTCTAGATGCACCTCCCAAATGATGGCCGGTAACGCCTAATAGCGCTCAACAACTACATCATAAGACAAACACGACCCCCACTATGTCGCATCTTGTTGTCGCTACACATAATGGGCCACCCACTGGGGCATGGGTTGAACCTGACCATACTATCTCAAAAATTTTGGTAACATGAACCTCTCAATGATGAAGCAAGTCTGACCAATCAGATATATCGACTGAAACAAATATGGCAACTCTGTGACATCCTCGGGCCACTGCTCACAATCAATGTAGGGCCTCCACACAATAGCCTCCAAATCATCCAACCCCCTCCTCCAATACTACAACTTTCCTAGCCTAGGCTGAGTAAGTCGACCTGCATAGATGTGAACATAGGGCCTCATGGCTGGCCTTTTTCTGTCTCCCACGGGCCTACTGACTACAATATGCTCCCAGGCCAAGATATAGAGCAATGTGACCCCCACAGATAAACTGGCCCCTCAAAAGTAGACCACCTAGTGGAGATCATGATAGATATGGGCTAACATACAACAACCCCATGCATATCTCATCCCATGCACAATCATGCTCTCTAAGATCCTTCCCCATCCAACTGAGAGTTCCTTTGACTTGCGGTTAGGACAAAGGAACCCTCCAATGAAACCAGCTAATACAGAAGGCAACATAGCATGTGCATTGACCATGTCCCTTCATGGAATCTCATAACCATTTATCATATCATCCTGGAAAACTCGTCATAGCACATCGGTCCCGCCCTGCTCATGTGCATCATATATGACCAGCTCTCCCACCACAGGAATCCACAGAATTTAGTATACATCCTCAAGAGTCACTATGATCTCACCAATGGGAAAATGGAAAGTGTTATGCTCACTATGCCATCTCTCAGCTAAGGTTGTCAATAACCCCCTGTTGATCCTGATTTGGGGCATATCGATGAGAGAGGACAACCCACATCGTGTAATAATAGTTGTCTTGGGTTGTGTCAAATGGTGAATCAGATCCCAAGTCCTCAGGAACCGCTCTCTAATATGTAAACTAGTCAAAGGCTCCTATCAACACAAAATTGCAAGTTAGTCCATCAATCAACCAACATCAATGAATCAATCAATCCAAATCAATCAACCTATCAATCTAATAAGCTCTGGTGAGACTTTGATCAAATCTCGCGAGCATAAAATCAATCAAATCAACCTCACCTATCATGAGGTGTATCAAATCAATCAAATCAACCTTGCTTATCATGAGGTGTATCAAATCAATCAACTCAACCTTTCCTATCATGAGGTTTATCAAATCAATCAAATCAACCTCGCCTATCATGATGTTTATCAAATCAATCAAATCAACCTCGCCTATCATGAGGTTTATCAAATCAATCAATGTACCTAGCCTATCATGAGGTTCGTCCATCAACTCAACCTCGCTTGTCATGAGGTTTATTAGATCAATCAACCTATAATTGATCCTTGCCTATCATGAGGTCAATTATCATCATCCTATCATTGAATCTCACCTTTCATGAGATTAATGGACATCTAACCTATCAACATCATCAATCATCATCAAATCATAGACTGATGCGATCAAACATCATCAAAATCAAGGAGTCTCAACAAGAAAATTATCAAACTTCACCAATGCGCTAGAATATTCTTTCCATGTGCTAAAAAACCCAATGCGCTAGAGAAATTCATCAATGCACCAAAATAGACCTTCAATGCACCAGATTACTCTATGTGTTGAAACATTTCACCGATACACCAAACTACCCAATGCACTATTCTATTTAATCTATGTGCTAATCTAATTGCCCTATGTGCTAGACTACTCTATGCACTAAAACAATTTATGAATGCGCCACTTCTGGCCATCTATGTGCTACTTTGTCCTATGCGCTACTTCGAACACCCTAAGCGCTAATCTAAACTATGCGCTATAACAGTCCATGTATGCGCTATTTCAGCATCCTAATGCACTAAAACATTTTAAAATCAAATTCAAACAAAAAAGGGAGGGAAAAATTAAATGCACAAAATACGAGGTGGTTTTCGGGGTAGTCATCGGAGGTTCGTATGTTGCTGGGCGATTGTGCCACTTGACTCGCTCAAACCGGTGTTTGTGGTAAGGGATCACCATTCTACTCCAAAATGCTCCATCACTCTCACTCACAAATTTCTCAAATTGCAAAATGCACAAATGACCTTTCTAATCAACTTTTTAACCTTTTAAAGGTTAATTAAGTGGCATTTTATGGGGTTGTTTTATTTTTATTTTTCAAAGGGGCCTTAATCAATCAGATTATCATCTGCTGACTTCTACATCATTTTTTGGGAGATAAATCATTTTTGAATCATAAAATTTTGAGATCATCATCAAATCATTGAAAAATCATCTAAATTTTTAAATTTTTGAAAAAATCTTAAAAATTCAAAAATTCATCGATTTATCTCCCGAGGGGGCATATATCCGTCATTACCTAAAAATCAACGTCTGGGGCATAAAAAAAAAAGGGCATCGTATCAATTTTTCTTTTAAGCAACATGTAAACACATTACTTCAAAGAGGGGCAAAATGTATACACTAAAATCGGTCATGACATCTAATTAATTAAATACTAATTATTTAATTAATATTTCGACTACGTATAAATAAATTCTCAATTTATTTATATTGTTCACCCTTTTCTAATTCTCCAAATCTAAAATCATATTCTTCTAATTTAATTAAATAAACAAATTTCCATAAGTTTGTTTTATTTAATTAAGTTTCACTAATCTGATTAAGAATTCAAGCACATGTCTACAACTTTTTGTGCCACCTCACCAAGGTCACATGAATTAAATAATTCTAATTTTTAAATTAAATTTTCTTCAACCAATTTTAAACACATGGCTTATTCCTCACACATGTCTTCAACCAATTTTCAAACATATGGTTTTTTCTTCCCACATTTGATTCTTCCATCCATTTGGCATGTTGCCTATTGGTCAAGATATTCCTCCATCCATTTGGCATGTTGTCTTTGGTCAAGGGGACAACTTCTTGATTCTCTTTGAATCTCCACTGTTCATCCTTCTTATTTGAATCTGGACCATTGATCATTGCCACCTCACAAGATGCTTGGAAAAGGCTATAAATACAACCCTTTGGCATTGTATTTTGCATCCACATTTGAGTAGAGTTATCATGTAGGAACATCATTTGAGAATTGGAGAATTTTGGAGTCTTATAGTTACATTTCATATCATGTTTTGCATCATAGTTAAATCTTAGAATAATACTTTGCTTCATAGTTGCATTTTATGTCATCCTTTGCATCGTAGTTGCATTTTAGATTAACATATTCATAGTTAGCATTTGATCATATGGAGTATCATCCTAATGCAATACCATAGTATCTACCTTGAATCATCTAACACCATCATCCATTCATCATAGTATTCATTATCATTTTCATCATATAGTTTCATGTAGGAATTTAATTGGCTTGCATGTTGAATGTTTTCTCGTTTCTCAAGTTATCATTTTAACAACCATAGTGCACAAAGAAATCTGAGGGCCAAATGGTTTAATAAATCCTTGGGAATAGAGGACAATGAGACGTTCTTAAAAGATTTTTTTAGCTACAAAATAGAGTAGTTTACTTATTTCAAATCTTTGATATAATTTGTTTCATTAAGGTTTGTGTTGATTTACTAACAATTTCCACATTTCACACACACACAATGCTTATGGGTATTTAAAACATGAATTTAAATGATATATAATAATTGTGAATGAATTTAAAAGCTTGATTGGATTTTGGGGAAATGAAGGGAATTGGAAATAAAGAAATATAAAATGAATCCTATATTGATTCTAATTTGAAATTCGAAAAGGGGTAAATAGGAAAAAGGGATTTATAATTTTTTTATGCATTTTGTCGGGAAGAAATGGGCGAGAAAAAACCCTCTTTAGGGTGAAAATTTAATTTGTTGATTGGGAGTGCAATGGAGGAGGAATTCGACAAGGTCAAATTTGTTGGGTTAGGAATTGAGAGGGGAGTATGTTTGTTGATTCCTATGAACTCTCGTTTGGCATGTGTGACATGCTCTTCATTCCAAAATTTGATCAAGTTTGAGGTATTTTGTTTATTTCTTTAATTTGGTCAATTGCTTTCAATTCAAAAAGTTAGAATAGGATTGAGAGAGTGTAGACACCTCCCAATGCAATTCAATTGAGAAAATAATACGTTCATTTGATTGTTTTAAGTCTATTTTTTTAAATTTTCCAAAATACAAGTTATAATGCCCAATTTTTCAAGAAATGCGTAAAATATGAACTTGACATGAAAAGTATGTTGCTGGGCATATTTAGAGCAAAAATGTACTTTCAAAATTTTGAAATTGGGAAAATAAATTTTGAAGAAATTTTAATGGGGGTTTTGGGAAAATTTCCTAGTTTTTAGTGTATTGGAAAATTAGAAAATTTGAACATTTTGAATGAAATATGATGAATTTGAATGTTTTAATGAAAGTGTCCTTTGTGAATTATTGAAATAGTGCTTGTGGAAACTTGTTAATTTTTTTTTATGAAATTATTATTTTTACATTGTTTTTCATGCCACACTCATTGTTGAGTGTGAAAGCCTATGAATAAAGTACCAGAGAAGGTATGGGAGTCGATCCCAACGTGTCCTTGACCCAAAGTGGCAAGTAGGTTGATCATGGGTGGGTAGTCATCTAATAAAGTGAAAATTAATGAAACATCATGGGTAATAAATTCACTAAGATAATGGATGCCCCTCTCATGCCTTAAGCGCTTGTAAAGGCTAAGGATGTTTGGGAAGACATGTCAACTTGGGGATCTTGCATCTTGTAAGGTCAAGTTCTCTCGTATATATGAGAGAGGTACTAGATTTTGTGCATGCCATATCAATGAGCATCATGATGAAACTCCCTACTAGTTCACTAGCATCTTACCCTAGTGTCTTGTTTGGTTATGATGCATCATTGGTGATTTGGATCAATGATGGTTCTTATGGTATCCTAATAATGAGCTATCCAATTGTGTTTATATAATGTGGTATTGGTGAGTTAATCCAATATGGATTTGTGATGTGAGATTGGTGAGTTTTCCCATTGTGGATTTGTGATATTGCAATTGTGATTGTACCAAATGAGGTCGTGTATTTGATCCATTATGTGTTTGGATGATTGTTTGATATATGATGTGTATTCTAAGTGTATGTTTGTGTTTGGTGGTATGTAAAACATCTCCTAATGTGTTTGGTGTGAGTGTTGTGATTGTGGCCCGTGTGACTATCTCCTAGCATAGTGGGAGTGGATCTTTTGATTCCACGAGGTCGAGTGGCATGGAAACCACCATTGGGGATTAAAGGATCATGGTGGAGTTGGTGACGACTTCAATGTAACAAGTTTATTATGCTTATTCATGTTTGCTTTCCTTTATTCAAATGTAATATTATTTTTATTGGACATCTCATTAAGAAGGATTGTAAGAATTGATAATGGAAAAAGAGTATTAGTGTAGTTATGTGTTTTGGTGTTGAAACCAAACATGATTGCTTTATGGTTTTCATTATTTACTATGCAAGAGCTAACATGAAATTATGAATCTTTCATTCGGTGTTTAAAATGAATTAAATACCTTATTTCACAGTTGGATGGTGTGGTGTTGTACCTAAGTGACCTTGTCTCACCTGAATTGACCTAAGGTGTTCAAAATTCATTGAAGTATACTTGGGCGGCCTTGTATGCAATGGGTGACCTAGTTGCATAGTGGGCGACCTAGTTTTGCAAGCTTAAAACTCAAAATTTTGGTTAACATTGTTGGGGCGCCCTAGTCCTGTACTTGGTTGGCCTTGTTCCCCATATAAAAAATAGAATTTTAACCCTGTCTACTTCCGCTAGATATTGGTTTTCTTAGCCCAATGCCACTGATGAATAATTTTTATGTCTTCTATATTTCTTGTTCCAACTATTTTATCTTTTGAACCTTCGAAGCTAGTCAAAGTGTCTTTATCTTATAACTTGACCTTTCTTCCTTATTTCAGAGCCTTGTATGGGAAAATCATGTAAATGGAAGTTTCTCCTCATGGTCCCATTTGTCTAGTGGTATTGTGAGCATGTTCTTATGTGTTCTCATTGAAAAATTATGGTGTCTCTTACCTCATTTTGTGTGCCTTGTTTTTAAGTTGTTTATTGTCAAACCTAGGGTTAGGGAGATTGTGCACCTAGTCTTGTGAAGACTTAGGAAGATTGTAGTCCTTCGTGGATGGCCTTGTTGGTGTTCTCAACATTCCTCATAGATCACAATATTTTTTGTAGTATTCCTCCATTTGTGTGATGTTGATTTGCGATGAGATTTCTTGGGAAGCATGTGGTTGTTTGGAAGTGAATTTTCGTGTAGGTGTTGTCCTCTCTCTCTTATACATTCATTGTGGTGGATTTATCCCATGAGTGGTTAGTATTCCATTGTTGCCACCTTTCCTAGACAATGTTGAGGTTGTCTTATTGTCTTTGTCATTATGTTCACACAACACTTGTGTGCATGTTGTTGTGTAAGTGTGATATTTCATTGTTGCATTCTCGACATTGTTGTCATTGTTTCAAAAAAATTGTTTCCTCAAGTTTTCTTTTCAGCATGCCATCTTGGGTCATTACATAAATTAATGATTTTAAAGCATAATATGAGTTAATAATGTTGTTGTGTAAAAATTATCACCATATAGGGTTTCTAAGGTTCTAGTTTTTTTAATATTAAAACCTTGAAATAAAAAAAGCCAAAATATTTGCCTTGGTGTTTAGGTTTTATAAAGATCTGATTAAAATCCACAATAATTGCATTAAATTTGTCAAAGACATTACAAATTACCTAGATCAAACAACTAGGTTGGATTAGTGTCCAAAAGGATTAGATTGTGGATTAGTATAATATTGATGATAAGAATTAAATAGATCAGCCAATTGGATCAAGTTTGCATGTACATAAGCATTGGGTTGTTTACAGATATGTATATATCTTAATTTAAATATTTTAATGAAAAATTTCATGAAATAACTAGTCAAATACTAAAGGGGATTGGTAGATGCATTTGGCATTGAATAAAATCATTTAAGTGAATGATCACTCAAACTTAATGGTAATACCTTAGAAAGTAATTGATCCTCATAAAATAAGGGATCCACATAACTTGGAAGTATTGTAAATGTCATAAAGGACCGTCTTTACCATAAAAAAAAAATTGAAAAATAAAGTGCAAATCTACTTGGTGTAGGATTAGTCAAAATATCACATGCTAGAGGAATGTGTAATATCAATTTGATAAGATCTTTCAATTCAAGGATTTTTTCATAATCAACATAATTTTTTAGATGAGCCATCTTATCGATGATATAGTTGTCATAAGTTGAAATATGATTCTAAACACATCCCATATCATGTTAATGGGAGAAGACATATCATCAACTAGTGGAACATTACCTTCACATATACCAAATTTTTTTTTTTAAATATCCTTATGTTGTTACTCTTATTTAGGTATAAGGTGCAAGATAAGACATTGGGAAAGAGACTCCACAAGTACTCAAAAATATGTCAAACAAAAGGCATAGTATGAACAAATCCAAAAACTTCTATAAAAAAAAGTATCATGATGCATAGAGAAATCTATGGGACCCACTAAGGAAAGATCACTAGAAGAGGAAGACCAAGAATCATGAGAAAACATGGTTTTGGGCCTCTAGTAACATGATCTATGCAAGCACACGTGTAAAAAAGTATGGAAGGATATATAAGAATCATGCTAAGAAGTAAACCATTATTTATCTCTATCAATCAATGCATGGAAAAAGGCATGTAACCAAGGATGAACTTCACATGAAAGAATAACATGAAAAAAAAGAATGGTCTAACATGGGACTTTACATATTTAATTCTACTAAACAGCTCTATAATAGTTGGAATAAGAGAATGTTCATCATAAAAAGAATCATGAACAAAGATTCATCGACTGCATCATGGTAAGATAAACAAGTATCACTATGCTCATCGCTAAACATATCATCAAGAGAATATAAGTCATGCCAGATATAAAATAGTGATCATCATAAACTATATGGGGGGGTAATAACCTCATATGAAAGTGAACAAGACATATCACTAATGAGACAAGTAAATTTACCTTAATGTTTATCACAACCTGGATAATCATCATATATAGGTAATCTAAAATCAAAAAGTATATTGTTAGGCATAGGAGAAGGTAAATCAACATCACTTATAAGAGAAGGTAATAAAAATATCTACATCTCTTGACTTGTCATGAAAAAGGCATATCAAGAGAGGCAGGTGACTTGGAGAATACCTATATATAAAAGAAAATATATCAAGAGATTAGGAAAGAACATGATTGCTAGTATATGATCATCATGTTCATGTACACCACTCATACTAGTCATACAAAAAATACAAGAAACATAAGGCTCATGGAACAGTGAAAAAAGTGTATAGAAAGAAAAAGTGCTAGCCACTTCTATATGGGAAAAGAGCACAAATGATGGAACAAAACCTCCATAGAAAAGAAAATGATGTCACACTATTATCTACAAACCCTAGAGAGTAAGAAAGCTATGCAATACAAATATGAAAGGAAAATAAAATCCTAATTAAATTGAAGATAACTAATAATCAGTTAGAAAATTAAATTATGAAACCCTAATGGAAGAAGGATAAACCCTAAGGTAAAGCCCTGGGATGGTACAAAAGTAAACAAGTTCATCAAAATGTAAGTAAATAAATTATTTCTCAAATAATTTAGGTTAATAAATAAATACAAACAATGAGGAATGATTTTCCACAAGCACATAAATTTTTCCCTTGATGTCCTCATTGTCTTATATTCCCTATTGTCTTATTAACTATTTAGTTGATTGGGTAGCCCAGTCAAATGCATTAAAATCCCATAAATCTTCAAACTATTGAATCCCTTTATTAAATAGATGAAGAACATGTCTCGAAAAAGCAACAACAAGAGGTTATCATTGATATTGAACCATTCATTTCCACCAAATGGATGATGCACCAAAACTGAACCCATGTTGAAAGTACGTAATTTTCCAATTTAAATATTTACAAAGCAACTTCCTAGCCTTCCATATAGATAGCAAGGGGAATGAAGCTTTGAGCTGAAAAATGGAGAAAATGAAATTTTATAATTAATGTTCCATAAAATCCGACTATTTTAATTCTATTCGCTGTCATATTTGGTTCAAATATGAGCTTCTCAAGTTCAAAACCTAGTGCTATGGCCTTGATTTAATGCATATGAATGAATCCAACCACATGAGAATGAACTAACATGTAGCATAGACCTATTCTCCTTTGTCTTCCCTATGTCTGAATATGTCAAGGTAGAGTTTAAAAACACCTTATAGAATATTGTTAGATAACAAGGGCCACATTCTCCTAGGTCAACCCCTTGTTTGTATTGAGTTTATTTTTTTGGGTGAATGATTAAAGTTAGCAAATATATGCATTCAAATGGATTTTATGACTTGAATGCAAATGTGTTCTTTTGAGCTCCAAATCTAAATGTTCCTAAAGTGAATTCTCATTTTTTAACCATATGATTTTTTTCAATGATTAAAGTGGGGTAAGGGTCCTCCCCCATTATATTATGACATCTAAAAAGCATTTAGAAAGTTGTTTCATAAGAGATCAAAAACAAATTCACAATAAATGATAAAATGGAACATACCATTTATCAACAGTGTAGACCTAAAAAAACTAATATCATATGTATGAAAAAATAGACTCTAACTATAACCAATATATATACACACATTATTAATACATAGTTTGATTATAAATCCATCATACTTGACTTATCCTTGAGAAAAGGCCTTACTAATTAACTACAAAATGGTAACTCACTAGTTGTAGACTAACATTATATTAATCCAAAAAAGAAAAATATTGAATGGACAAGAGAAAGCATAACAATACCATGTAACTAGACAATGTAATTAAAAACTACTTGGCTTTGGGCCATAATGTAACATGCCAACTATTCTCACAAGTAGATTTATGAAGTTTTCACTTTCAAGTAAGTAAACTATATTTAAAACAATTGCAATAAAAGTTTTCCTTTCTAGTGAGAGAAAGAATGAATATAAATGACATAATAAATTCCATTCATTAATTTCTTTTCCAGTACAGCAATCGCCATGATACAATATTCCAAAATTGTAGACAATTACATACATAGCTCAACCTAGCTTCAAAGCAATAGATACATATGATCTAGGAATCTTCTATAGAACTTGATCACCAGTTGAAGAGGAGAAGCATCACTCAAGTGCTTTTCCGCTAACCACATACTCATACATGCAATCCCCTACACATCTATCATTGGATAGATGGCCCTACCCTTCGACGAAGAGATTGGTGAAGAAACCTTGTAACATTAACCTTAGTGAGCTTAGTGATGTGTCCTACATAACTAGAACTTGTAGACCTTACAATCCTGATCTAGCATGCATAACAAGGAACACGGTGAATTGATAGTGGAGCCAAAGGCACACACACTACTTTGGCCAAAGTATTCTCACTCAGTACTTCGAGTGACAGTCATCTTATTCATATTCACTACCCTAGCTCGTTCTACTTTAGACCATTATATCTATGCATAGGTAAACCTTCAGTAGGCAATCCTAACCTCTATTTTGACCTATTCCCTTTTCCAAAACTAGATAGCATCTCCACCAAATGAACATAAGAAAAATTACAAGTTACCCTCCATTCAATGGATAACCTAACCCTAGGATTTAACTCATATGCTATCAAAGTCCACAAAACCATACATCACATTACATCACATAGAATAAAAAGCATACATGCATCACATAAGATAGAGTCATATCATCACATATAGGAAATTAAATACATTCATCCATCATGCATAAATAAGATAGAACACGTCATCATACATCGGATCAAACCATATCATCTCATATATAATCAAAATGATAATACAACTGTCATGGTACAAGAATCAAGATCAAATATGTGTATATCAATCAATATAATACAATCACCCACGAGGCTATCAAAAATAGAGCCCGTGGATCTCAAAAGAATGTTGTCTTTGATAAAAAAAATTGGAGGCTAGCCCTAATGGCTGCTCCCCTCGCCCGATTGTCTCTCGAGCTAATCCTACCTCTGCCCTATCTGTTGTGAAAACTCTGGTGCCCGGGCTACTCGAGGAACTACCTTATGGTAGTGAACTTTGTAGTATTGTGCCTCCATGACTGCCTCATGGTACATCCTCACAGGGACAGTTTTTCCCTATGTGGCCTCTAGCTACTGACATCTACCGGTCTCTTGTGCCAACTGGAGCTTACTGGCCTGTCTTTGTTGGATGGCCTAATCCCACTCAACTCTTTCATGATCCCTCTCAACTGTCAGGGTGGCAACCTGTAACTGCAGTTGTTGAATCAGTGCATCTCTCTAATCTGGTTGGGGTGGTGGTGGTGGCAGTGGTAGCTATTGTTGCTAGTCTCTCGACAGCTTCTTGTCCCCGTCTCTCTGCCTATCCCCATCTATCTATTGATCTCCAAGAACCTAGTCTCTCCGTCCCCTATGATCTGGAGGTGGTCCACCTCCTCCTTTGCCTATGCCACCGTCTCTATCTCCATCCCCATCTCCTCCTCCTCCTTTTCCTTTGCCACCATCTATGTCTCTGTCCCCATCTTTGCCTCCACGCCCCCGCCCCGAGGTTGATCGCCATGTTGATTGGCCTAGGGGCCTCCATTGTGGTAATAATGCACCAGGCACTATCAATCTAACCAGTGGATGAAACCAATCACGATATGCCTAAGTAGTCCTTGGGTCTTCCTGTCCCTGATCATATGGCCATGGCCTAGCCACCAACTGTCAAAAGCTATCCACTGCCTCATCTGGAGGGATCGTGTAACCCCATGTGGTCTCCCTCGTAGTACGCACAAATATCGCCATGTACTAGTCATCAAGACAATCCTGCACATCTTTGAACTGCCTCGCAACCCAATCTGGCAAATAACACTCTATCATCGTATGCTCTCTGCCTTACATGAGTCGGTCCTATCTAGCAAAGAAGAGTTGTTGAACGTCGTTGTACCAGGAAAGCATGTCGAGCCAAAGCCTCCAAGTAAAAATGATCATCTCATCAATGACCCTCTGCTAGTAACAAATGTCAGTTGCCCCTGTGTGAGTAAAAGTCAGTCCACCCACATATCTTTAGATGACTTGGTCATCTGGCTCCATGTCGACTGGTGTGACTTGTGGGCGGAGCACTACAATATGCTCCTAGGCCCAGATGTGTAGTAATGTGACCCCTGCTCTGATATCCCTATTATCACAATATGCAAACTCGTGCAAGTCATGGTAGATGGAGGCCAACATCATTGACCCCCATGCAAAACACTCTCTTTGTCGGAGCATCCGCTCACAAGAAAGACCCCATCTTGGACTACAATATCGGTCGTGTCGATTTGGTGCTACAAGCCCTAAGATGATGGCTGCTACAATCAATCTGAATGTCGACACTATGGACCTATACCGCTCTAGCTCGATCTGCCCCTTAGAAAAAATGATCTCATCAAGGCCCATATCATCATAGCAAGCCTCTGTCTTGACATCCACATCATAGATGACCCACTCTTTGTGGATCAAAAAAGGAAGGATATGCCAAACATCCTCCAGGGTCATTGTCGCCTCACCTGTAGGGAAGTGAAACGAAGACGTCTCACTGTGCCACCTCTCCGCTAGTGTTGTCATCATCCCTAGGTGTGAATGGCCAGGGCATATGCGACATACCAGAGCCCAATTGCTCCCAGGTGCTCCTGTAGCAACTCATGTAAACCAAGATTCTGAGACAATCTGCTTAGAATTGAGGATCTTTGCTCTCATGAATGGATGGGCTCCATGTCCTCCTGCATCAGAAAAGTCACTACATCAAGTTTCGTAAAAAATCAAGATCTTGTCTAGTGTTTCCACAGCCGAAATAGGAAATGCATCGTTTGCATATGCGTCAATGTTTAAAAATTCTAAACTGTCATTAGAGACCTAAAAGTTCCAAACTATGTTGTGGTGTCGCAATTTAATGGCGCATCAGTTTGGCCCTTAAACCTAATTTCCTAATTGCATCGCCACGGCGCAATTTGCATGTGCAATGAACTTTGAAAGCTAAACCCTAATCCCTAAATTGGACCTCTACAACACAAGACACAAAAGCAGCACACTTTAAGGTCGTGCAACATCAATTTAGCACTTTCAGTGGCACCAAACATCGTTGCTTGACTTGTTTGACCTTTGGACCCCAATTAATGCGCATGAAAGATGAAAAGACAAGTTAGGTAAGGGTCACATACCGATGGTCCTATGCCTGGAAGCCACTTGTACACTCGCACGCACTTGGAAACGTGTCGTGGAAGCACGCGTTGTGCCATCTCAAACAATGGTCGAAGCTCAAAAGTGAAGAATCTCTAAAGGATGAATGTGCAAATAAATTGGAAGTGGCCCCTCAAGGCCTATTTAAGCTTGAAAGTTAGGGTTTTTTTACCCTATTTAGCTGTCCAACTAGGGTTTTGGACCCCTAATCTCATTTTCGCCTAACTAGAGGCCGTTTTGCTTTGTTTTTTCACATTTTTGCACGTTTTCAACATCTTAGACCCTTTCTGGACCCATCAGGCATCTTGTCCTCTTTTTTTGTGAGATCACCCAAAAATTAAAATTTTCATCCGATCTCTTGAGGTGGCAGTATATCAGCATGTTTCTTCTCATCGAGGCGACAATGGGGCATTTAAGAGTTGATTTTTTTTTGAATTTTGATCATGACGAGCTTATTCTTTGAACCAATGCAACAAGTACATTGCTTCAAAGAGGGGAAAAATGTAGACACAAGAAATCAACTGATTGATCTTATACACCTGATCCTAATCTTACTAACACCAGTTCATCCTGGATCATCTCCTTTGTTAATCATTTAATTAAATAATCTTTATTTGATTAAATTCATCACATTTCATCTCTTAATTAAATAAATCACTTTTATCGAATTAAGTCATCTTTTCCCTTTTAATTAAATAATTAATTTTATTTAATTAATCTCTAAAGTCATTCTATTAAATTAAATAAATTAATATTTATTGGATTTAATCTAACATCATCTTCTTTAATTAAATAAATCAAATCTTATTTAATTAAGTCTATGAATCATTTTCCTCTCAATTTGATTTAAATTAATTCAAAAATCTAAATCAAATGGTCAAATCAACTAATCTCCCTCTTAATTAAACAAATCATGATTAATGTTAATCCTAATCCATCCAATCCTCTAGATTTTGCAACTTTCTCATGAAAATCATTTTAATTGATTTATTAAATCTCTATTTACTTTGAAATAGGCATCAAAGAGGGAATATTCTCCAAGTTTGAAAAATCCCTCCAAAAGGGTTTGTACATCCAACAAGGCATTTAAGTTTCTTACATGTCCTTTGCCTCGAGCCAAGTGGCATTGACTTCATTTTCTTCTCCCTCCAACTTGTCATTTCATCAATTTTGAAATTCCACCTAATTGCATTTAATTGCACAATGACCAAAATGTGCTCCACCTTTGTCCACTTGCATGTTGAAAAGTGGCTTTATGCTATTGGTTGGTCTTTTATCCCACATTCATCCATTTTGCCTCATCCTCCATCTCTTTTCTATAAATAAGAGGCCCTAATTTGGATTTTGGATCCAGAACTTTATGCAAAGTCATTATCTTGAGATTTTGAATTTGCTCATCCATCATTCATCCATTTTCATAGTTTTCTTCAAGTTTCATAGCTAGGTTATGCAGGAATTCCACCAAGGAACATCAAATCTTCATCAATCATCATTCAAGCTTGCAAGGAATTTGGAAAGGGCCATTTTCCACATCAAAATGGCACCATTTCCCCCATGGGATTGAGAGTTTGATCATTTAAATAGGATTTAATAGCTTTTTCATTATGTTCTCCATATTATTTCTTGTTTTTATGTTTCAAATGAATTTCATGGGGAATGATGTTTCTAACTTGCATTTGGGACTAATTGTGTGTTTGTTCTTCATGTTTATGCAGGTCTAAGATCAAAAAATTAGAAAATGTCCTAAAAAAATGGTTGTCGTGATAAAAACCTAGCAAACAAGAGTCTTGGTGACAACAAAAAAATTGAAAAATGCAAAAACCTAAGAAAAATCAGAAAAATGATTACAAACAGTAAAGAAAAAAATCATCCTCTAGTGGAAACCACTTCGGTGGCGCTTTGGGCAAGTACCTTGGTGAAAACTTGGCAAACAAATGCCTTGTGTAAATAAGCACTTTCCATCCACCAGGATCTCCACGGCCTATTTTGCATCATTCATCCATCGCATTTTATATCTCCTTCCATCATTCGTCTGCATCCACATCATAGCTTGATCCTGTGTTTGTGTCATGATCCCTCCTAGTACTACTCAACCCATTCTTAAGCTCAGTTTGTCTTGCCTGTATCGGATTAGTCTATTGCACCACACTGGGGACATGTTCTCATCATATCAAATTCGTGTATATATTCTTGAAGTCTTCCCTAAAGCAGAAAATCCAAAAACATTCATAAAATCAGAAAATCCAAAAACATTCAAAACATATCAAAATCTCAAAACAAATCAAAAAGTCAAAAATAGGGTCGTCTTTTCAAACGACAAGTCTCTGAGCTCTGAACGTAGGCAAGGTTGATCTTTGATCATCCCCTAAGACACTTAGGTCAGTCCTCTAGGAGTTCATAACAATAATCTGGCAATCCATTTGTTCATATCCCATCAATAGTCGAGTATGCATCAGTCGAACTACGTAGTCTCTGCATGTACAACGTAGACAAGACTAATCTATTGATCAGCCCCTTAGGCCCCTAGGATAGGTCTTTAGGTTAGTCTTTTGGTCAAAATCTCAGAAAACCCCAAAACATCAAAAAATTTGAAAATCAAAACATTTGTAAAACATCTCAAAAATACCAAAAACAACCTCAAAACATTTCAAAAACATCAAAAAAATCAATCCATCCATCACATCTTGCTTTCACTCAAAATAAATATTCGCTCATAATAAATCATTGTCACCCTCAACCTTTGGTGAAACAATCGGAAACAAGTCTAGTAGGTTAAAATTGAAAGCTCAATTGTCAAGGTCTCAAGTCTAGGTCAGTAAGTAAACAAGCTGGTCAACTCTTGGTGCTAATAGCCCATCATCTAGTCAATCTCATCATCATCTGATGACATCATGTCCTAGGATGCATCCTTCCTACAATGGACATCAACATCAGGCATCACTATAGTTTAGTCTTGGTTAGCAGTATTAAAGAACATTAGCTTGTTTGTTTACTTTAACTTTGTCTTTTGGCTTATCTTATTGCGCTCATTTCGATGACCTCTCGATGATGTCCAAACAAAAGGATTTAGAGAGAAAGGAATGGGGCAATGATCATTATTTTTTAATTTTCTATGCTTGTTGGATATTCTTGTAATATAACCTTGATCATGCATGCCTTGTTTGGGTGTAGGGAGGATGTTTTAGGTGTCTTGTTGACCAAATAGGAAGGTTTTCCTTTCTATGTTTTGGTCTGAGATATTTGGAATATCTAAACTCCATTTTGAATGAGGTCTTGTATGCCAGGTGTGAACTGGAGTACTCCTATCTGATTGTCGAGTCAAAGTCCATCACACTAGGTGCAACGCTATCCTAGTTGTTTATACTTTGATGCATCGTGCCTATGTGTGTTATCAAACATAAGGTAAATAACCCTTTTAAAGTCCCAATTACTGGTAAGCAAATCATCATCATCATTATCGTTGTCATCTCTAATAAAGTTGACTTGTTGGATTCTCTTATTTCTTCTTCCTTCTTTCTGCGCTAACATGGTACCAT
>VDFB02000003.1:751184926-751221532 GCA_007258455.2 Sequoia sempervirens | reverse complement strand
CGATCGTGGCTCCCACAAAAGCAGATAGCAGCCTGAGGATTGAATCACAGCATCAACAAGGGTCTGCAAATAAGACAAATCGTGCCTCAATCTGCAGAATGAAAGGAGTCGGCAAACAACATTTTTGAACGTAGGACTGAGACTTTTGACTGCAAAAAAAAAGAGAGGAAACCTTCAAGTCTATGTCCAATCGTTGTTTAATGCATTAGCTTGAGGCTTGACAATATCTTTGTCTGCTCTGATACCATGTAGAATTCCTTGCGGATCTGCAAAGACAAATTATCAAGCACAGAAAGACAAATTTGCATTAACCGACTTCTTTATTGCTTTTGCAGCTTGCTCTATATCAGACTTCACAAGTGTTAGATTTTATGATCAGTTATAAAACTCAGAATTTAATGCTAAATCAGACACAATAACACAGCATATACCCTAGGAAAACCCTCCACTTGAGGGAGAAAAACCCAGCAACAAAGATCTCTCTTATATATATAAATAATGGCAACAATTCTCTTTACAATGAGGCCAAACACAAGGCCAATATTCAGCACCAACTCTAGATGCAAAGACAGACAATAATCTGCTCTTCCTTGATATCGAAATCTGCACTTAGAGAAAATTCGCAATCTGCTCTTGATGAAATTTGCACTTTTAATGAGAGAATGAATCGAACTTGCTTGATGATGAAAGGATGGAAATGATCTTGTATATATACAAAATGTGAGAGAGGTCGCACCTCTTCATGTACAAGGTCGGCCATAATACAAAAATATAATTACAAATAAAGATGTGAATTACAAGGAAGGTCGGCCCAAATAGAATTTATAATGTTGCCAAGCGAAGCGCCTCTTCACTTTAATTTTCTCAATAAAATAAATAGCCGATAGGCTATATGCAATTTTATGTCTTGACTCGTGGTTGGAAGGATGAGCCCAAAGCTGCTATAACATCAACAACAAGATCTTGGATCGCCATCATTGCTTTCCAACATGTGGACATGTGAACAATTTTCAGAGGCACACATCATCTGGATTTGGATTCCAGTATCACCCATCTTTTTGGATTGGCTTCTCCAATCACCAATGGATCTTTTTCTTCCTAAGGGGAGAAATGTTGTTTGCAAGCAGTGGATCATATTTTGTCTTCAGGTGTTCATCATTGGCATGGGAGCTCTTTCATTATGGGGAGATTCATATCTTCTTCTATTATATTCTCTCTATATTTGTGGGGGAATTCTATATGTACATGGGTACCTAAAATGGCCTTGATATCGGAACCCATCTTTGTTGCCTATTTAGGCTTTTGTCTCCTTAGTTAGGCTTAAGGGGGGGTGTTAGCATAACCAATAGCTATGTTCTTTATGTAGCTTTCTCTGCCTTTTTAGACTCTTTCATTGCTACAGATCGTCTGTGGGATTTAATCATTTGTACCACATGGCTGATGTGCTTTGAATCCTTGGATCTAAAGGAAATTTCCTTAACATAAATATTGCTAGGGAATTTCAATGTGGGGATGTAGTTGGCATTAAAGCTGATACTTAGAACATTGAAAATTATCCTTATATAAGAATTCCCTCCATCTTGTTGGCTTGTAACACTCTTGATGGTGGCTACATGAAATGGAACCATGATGCCATCTATGGGTACCAGAACAACATCATTTCTCGTATCAGCCTGAATCATGAGCTCTCTAGAAACGGGGATATCATCCTCATTTTTGTAGGAAACCATCTCAATAGATGGCTTGGAAGAGCCATGTCCATCTCCTATACCAATGCCCCTTGCAGCCAATCTTCTTGCAGTCTCCTCACTCTTTTGCCTTGCAAGTTCTGCTTGGTGTTGTCAGATATATATATATATATATATATATATATACAAACACATACACATATACATACATGCATACATACATATATACAAACATATTTACATACATGTGTATTATATATATATATATACAAACACACACATATACATACATGCATACATACATATATACAAACATATTTACATACATGTGTATTATATATATATATATATATACAAACACACACATATACATACATGCATACATACATATATACAAATATATTTACATACATGTGTATTTTATACACACACACACACATGCATGCATATCTACAAACACATATACTTCCATGTGTATAGTATAGTAGTATGTGTAAACTATGCATATGTATGTGTATAGTAGTACACACATACACACACATATATATATACTTACATGTGTATAGTATAATAGTATGTGTAAACTATCCATATGTATGTGTATAGTAGTTTACACACACACACACATATGTATGTGTATAGTAGTACACACATACACACACATATATATATACTTACATGTGTATAGTATAATAGTATGTGTAAACTATCCATATGTATGTGTATAGTAGTATACACACACACACATATATGTGTGTGTGTGTAAACTATTCACAAATACATATAAATACATACATACATATATACAAACACATTTACATACATGTGTATTTTATTATATATATATATATATATAATATACGCATGCATATATACAAACACATATACATATACATATATATATACACACATACATATATATATATAAAAGTGTGTATATATATATGTGTGTGTGTGTGTATATACATATACATATATATATACACACATACATATATATATATAAAAGTGTGTATATATATATGTGTGTGTGTATATACATATACATATACATACGTGTATAGTATAGAAGTATGTGTAAACTATGCATATGTATGTGTATAGTAGTATACACACACACACACATGCACACACACATATATATAAAAAGTAGAGGAGACGTACCAGTAGACACCAGGGCTAACTTCGCACATTCGTGCAATGTGCAAAATAGGTCTGATTTCAATTTTTTTTTTTTGGGCCTCTTCGTAAGCGAGTTAGGACCTTAAAAAGAAAAATTTGGCTTCTAGGTATTTAAAACGCGCCTTGTGGAACCCATAAAGCGAAAGGTACTCAAAAAGGGTGTTTTTAAACCTCTGTCCCCTACATCTTTACCACTTTGCCACTACCCATTCATTAGACAACCAATAAAAACTTACAAAAATTCAAGGTGTTTTCAATAGTTTTCAATGTGTTTTATTTTTTTGGTCAACTACACATTTAGTAGTGAACATATATTGGTGTAATTTGTAAATTTTTATTGGCATAATTTTAACAATGTAATGACTAAAATGTAAACGGTTATTGGGGGGTCAAGGGAATAAGGAGTAAACAACAATTTGATCATGGGTGGCAATTGGGTCTTTTCCCCTATACATATATAAAGTGTATATATACATATACATACATGTGTATAGTATAGTAGTATGTGTAAACTATGCATATGTATGTGTATAGTAGTATACACTTCTATATATATATATAGTTGATTATTGATCATTAATATTATTGATTATAAATAGAACTACACAATTAAATCCAATAAAAATTCTTCTATAATTTTCCTTATTGATCTTTCCAATTCCGTCCATTCTAGGCAGAAGACTCCAAAGCAATTTTCCATCATACTTTGTGATACACAGTTGCAGCACCTAAAAACTCAACCACACCACTCAGCATAAATGTCAAAACTGTAACAAAAAAAAGGAAAAACAATCAATCACATAATGTTGATTACTCTGTTTACCTGATAATTTCATCTTCTGAAGCTGCGCTGAAAAATATCAGAAAATAATGTCCACAACAAAGAAAGGCGGATAATGAAACCCTAACCCTAGGCGTACATACAAGTCTTCTTTACGCCCAAGAGAGGAGGACGATTTACTCATTCAGATTGAAAGAGAATGGGACCAACTTATTGCAGGGGAAGCAAAATTTGCAGTAGTGGAGGATGCTGAGATGGAAGCAATTGAAAGAGAGTGGAATGAGAAAATTTCAGCTAATGCAAAGGTTGCAGCCAAAGGTAAAGAGGTAATCTCAGATTTTTGTACAGGTTTCGATGATATTGAGAATGTAAGAGTAGAATCAAAAGGTCGCAGCAATAAATCCTTTGGAAGTAGATGAGAGTGGTGAATAGACTGAGGTGAAAGTGAAGTTTTCTTATGATTGTTTGATTGAAAGGATTGAAGATGAAGATTCCTTGATAACAAAGCTTGACAATTTGTTACAAAATGTGGAGAATGAATCTATGGATTGTGGTACTAACATTGAATTGGGTGTTGAAGATCAAATTGTAGCAACAAAGAAGGAGAATAATGAGGACATGTTGGTGGATATGGAGCATCAAATCAATGAAGAGGTAAATTTTGATTTTTCTACATTGTGTGATGAAATAGTTTATGTGAATTTGCATAAGGAGTTAGTGCAAGAAAGAAAGAGAGATTATGTAGCTGCAGATCTGTGTGTGGAAGTAGCATATTTATATGTAGAAGCTATAAAGGATGCCAAAGGTGAGATTTGGTGGAGGTGGTCAGTTTGTGATGGGACAAAACCTATATATATATATATAGTTAGTGCAAGAAAGAAAGAGAGATTATGTAGCTGCAGATTTGTGTGTGGAAGTAGCATATTTATATGTAGAAGCTATAAAGGATGCCATAGGTGAGATTTGGTGGAGGTGGTCAGTTTGTGATGGAAAAAAACCTATATATATATATATATATATATGCGTGTAAACTATTCACATATACATATACATACATTGATACATACATATTTACAAACACACTTACATTTACATACATGTGTATTTTATATATATATATATATACACACACATGCATATATGCAAACACATTCATATACATACATAGATATACATACATACATACATATATATACGTGTAAACTATTCACAAATACATATACATACATTCATATATATCTATACATGTGTATTATATATGTATATATATACACACACACACAAGTGTATACTACTATACACATACATATGCATACATACATATATACATGCATATATACAAACACATATACATACACATATGTGTGTATACACAAATATCCATACACACATATACACATGTATGTGTATATGTGTATGTGTCTTATGTATGTGCATATTTGTATGTGTATGTGTGTATATATGTGTATGTGCAATGCATGGACATATACATCTTATGAATATCACTGCCACCAAACCTTGTAAAAATTACATATACACATATACATACGCATATATAAACATACATACATACATGTTTACACATATATGTGTATACATTTACATATGTGCATATCTATATTTACGTCAAATGCTTTCCCTCTATGAACAAGGCGACCTATAAAAGCGTATCAATGACTATCTTGCGTCCATATCAATGCAAGACGATTAAATGAATCTCAGCCGCTCATCATTTTTCGGCTATTTTTCACCTCTTTTGTTGTTTTCCTCGCCTCTATTGGTTTTTGCTCCTCCAACTCTTCCTCGCCAATTTCATGGGCTGCAGCCTGAAAATAAGGTTTCAAGGCGGTTTTAGAGTATGTTTATTAAAATCAAAATATAGCTTTTGTTGCAGGGCCACATCATCAAATATGATGCCACATCAGCATGCTTTTTGTCAAGATGTAGTTGACCAATACTTGTGCATTCACATCATGGGTAGTTGAGCACTGATGTGGTATCACATGATTGGTTGCTTTTTAGATTAAAAGAATACATTTTGTTTAATTATAAGTAGTCATGTCATAACTATTGGTTCAATATTGATAAAAATATTGGGCATTATATAAACTACTAGTATCACAACTTTTGAAACATGCTCAACTACTGGGTCCTCTCCCCTAATAATGAGCACATTTAGGTTTCAACATTACGACATCCTTTACCTTATGTAGTTAAGTATATATTAGCATAATTAATACATAATGAATATTTTATATAAGAAAAAAAAATAATAAATAATATAATTATACTACCTATTTTTATTATATATTATATTCTTTAACAAAATTATTAAATACATATATAAAATTATTATAACTAATAATTAATAATTATTATATTTTTATATAATACAAAAAGTTAATATATAAATATAATACAAAATATAATTAAATTATATAATTATATTATATTTATTATTTTATACAATAGTATATATGGGTTATATTATTATTATATATTATATTCTATAATAAAATTATTAATATAAATATGAAATTATTAATAATAATTAATATATTTTTATATAGAACAAATTAAATTAATATATAAAAAATTTGATAGTTTAATTTATCTTTAGAGGGATTAGCAAAAATAAAGAGAGATAGAGGGGGAGACAATTCTATATGGAGAGAGGAATATATACGAGCACTTGCACCTAAAGGAAGTTCAAGGATTACACCAATAGAAAACCATATGAAATAAATTTAAACAAATTTAGATTTTTTCTTTAAAGAAATTAAGTATTATCTGATTATGAAATATTTGCATACAGATTTAAAACATAAACCAATGCAAATGAAAAAAGGAAGTTGCCATCAAATTGACAAAAAATACTGCAAATGGAAATAGAATGTTCCCATCCAGTTGACAAATCAATATTTATCTGGCTTTTATGTGATAAGTGGGATTTTGGAAGCTTTTACCTGATATTTTAGAGGATTTTACCATTAAACTGCAGCTGGTTTATATTAAATGGCAGCTGAAACTTGTTTTCCAATGACTCAATAGTGGTTTGCAGTCGTGAGACTTGTTTTAGGCTCAAATCTCACATTATATGTAGCCTATCGGCTAATAAAGAGCGAGAAACTCAAAAGATAGAGAATGAGAGAAAGTGACAAATTTAGATAGATAGAGAGAGAGAGAGAGATATTGAAAGAGAGGAATAGAGAAAGAGAGATAGAGCATGAGAGAGAGAAATATAAGAGATGCAAAGGAAAAGAGAGAGAGAGAAGAGAAACTAACTTTTGATTGGTTGTTTCATGTCAACAATCCAAGGATGGCATGTGTCCTTGAGGAGTTATACTCAAGGTAACATGTCATTTGATTAAGGATATGATAATTCACCTTCAAGACCTCTTCAATATACCCATTGCACACTTGAAGAGACAAACATATAAAGAGAGAAAGAGTAAAAGAGAAAGGAAGAGAAATGGGAGAGGGAGATAGAGATAAGATGTAGATAGGTATATAGAGGGAGATAATTAGAAACATTTAGATAGAGAGGGAGACAAAGATAGAGAGAGGTAGAGAGATAAAGAGATAAAGATGAATAGATAGAGATATAGGGAGCGATTGATATATCTCTCCCTATCGCTCTATCTCGCTATATCTCCCACCATCTATGTCACTCCCTCTTCCCCTCTCTATATCTCCCACTATCTATGTCACTCCCTCTTCCCCTCTCTATCTATTGAGCTATCCCTCCCTCCATCTCTCCTACTCTATATCTCTATCTCCATTTCTCTCTTTATCTCCCTCTCACTCCTCTCTCTATCTCTTTCTATCCATATCTTTCTCTACCTCTATCACCATCTATCTATCGCTTTCACTATCCCCCTCTATCTCTCTATATCACCCCCTTTATGTGTCTCTCCCTCTCTCCCCCCTCTTCTTTTTCTCCCTCTTCTACCTATCTCTCTCCCTCTCTCCCCATCTTCACTCTCTCCCTTCCTCCCCCTCTTCTCTATCTCTCCTCCTCTACCTATCTCTCTCTCTCCCTCACTCTATCTCTACCCATCTCTCTCTCTCCCTCGCTCCCTCCCTATCCCCTTATCTATCTCTCTATCTCTACCTCGCTCTCCCTTTCTCTTCCCATATATCTCTTTCTCTTTTTCTCTTCCCATATATCTCTATCTCCCCCTATTTCTCTCTCCATCTCTATTTACCTATCTCTAATTCTCTTTGTTTGTCTACCTCTTTGTCCCTCTCCCTCTCCTCCCCTCTCTATATCTCCTTTTATCTCTATCTCTCTATCACTATAGCTCACCGTCTATATCTCTTTATCTCTCCCTCTCCCTCTCCCTCTACCTCTATATCTCTCTATCTCTCCCTCTCCATCTCCCTATCTCTCCCTATAATTATCTCTCCCTCTACCTATATCTCTCTATCTATTTGTCTCCCTCTTCCTCTCTCACTCTATCTTCATCTCTACCTCTATTTTCCTCTCTCCCCCTTTATGTCTAGACATGTCTCCCGCTCTCTATCCATCCATCTATCTCCACCTCTATCCCTCTATATTTATCTCTTCCATCTCTATCTATCCCTCTCTCCTCCTCTCCTCTCTCCATATCCCTCTCCTTCTCCATCTCCATCCCCATCTCTATCTCTATCTCTATCTTTATCTCCTTACCCCTCTCTCTCTCGCTCTTCCCCCCTCTATCTCTCCCTCTTTCTATCCCTACATCTCCCTATCTCTTTCCTTCTCTCCTTATTGCAAACATAACATGAGCCTATTGGTAATGGAGCCTGATTATCTTCCTGATTCAAAGGTTTTATTTCAATCATGTTTGGATCCCTGTAAGTGGATGCATAGTTTATTTGAAGCTAGCATAGTTTAGTTGAAGCTATCACTTCGCCATTGAGACCTTTGTTGCACAAACAACGTCATTTGCTAAATGACCTACCAATTGACCTCATGTACTACATAAATGTATGCAAAAAATAGACCAAAATTTATCCTCATTAACCTTCCACACTTCTTTGATGTAGCACACTAAGGTGTGATTGCTAGTTATTATATAATGATAAGAATGAATCTGTTAACCGCTTAGACTCTTAGAGCAAGCTCATGTGATTGAGAAAGTGGCATGAAACTTTCATGGTATATACCACAATTTGAAAGGTAGTTTGTTCTTACCGTTAGCCTCCCGATCGACTGCAATATAACTTAAGGAAAGAAAAATGAAGAGCCGTGTAAGTAATGCAGCCATGCAGAATGAACCTGCTTAAAAATTCAAGGAAGACATCTGTTGGGTCTTTCATTTGGCGTGATTGATGCCTCATCTACTTCTCTCTATTCAATTTTCTTTAACTTATATAAGTAATTCAAAATAAGGTATGTCTTAGTATTAAGGGGGCAACTTCAAATGGATACCCGTTATGAAAAAATTGCTTGCCAACCATCAAATTTAGGCCCGTTTGCAATATGAAACTGCCTAAAGCAGCGCAAATTTCCCATACAAATATTGTAAGGAACAGTGTACTGCACTTTGAGCTCTATGTTATGCACTCCAAACTCTCTCTATTGAATCTGCGCCTTTCACATTTGGAAATTTATGCAACATTAGAGAACGCCTTTGGATATATGTTTGTATGTTTTTGTGTGGGAAAGAGACTTATTTTATTATTATCTGGACCCTCATAATATTTCTCCTATTTGCAATGTCTGACAGTTAGATTTTGGGGGAAGATATGCTATTTTCTTATTTGAACTGTTAACTTAATATTTTTCCCTCTTGCAATGCTGAGAGTTGAATAGTTAACGTAATTTTTGGATGAACTTACACCTATACATCTACCCACTGACGGCTTGGGAATTGACAACTACTACATTTGATTAAAAAAAGTTAAAATATTATGGGTAGTAATTATTTTGCATCTATCTAAGGAAATAGCAAATATATATTGTTATTTTACAGTCTAATCAGCAAGAGATGAATTTAAAATATGATATACTATTGCTGCATGAATTTTCTGTCAAATCCTTCTGCGCTACAACTAGAAAAAATTATTTATTGACAAATCTAATCTTTGAACAATTATATGAAAATATTCAAATGAAAGTAAAAACAGCCCATTTGATAAACTACCCGTATAACAATAAGGCCTACTTGGTACAGGGATTAGGTTGTGGAATGAATGGGAAGGTGAATTGTGAATGGGGATGCAGACAAGCCATGGGAGTGCCTAAATTTATTAAGGTAATATTATTTAAATTTTGACTAAAGTTCAGATATTAATATCCACTGATTACAGAAATATAATTTATTCTCGCATGAATGTGCCTCACTTATTCTGAAATAAAGTAAATAAATAGCATGCAATCCTAATTACAGTGATAAAAGTATTACGAATTATGAAAGGTGAGTGTATTACGAATTATGAAAGGTGTGTGGAATGAAAAAGAATAGAATAAGAATGGAAGACTTATGTCCATGAGACCAAGAATAAATGGCAAAGTGGATGGATTTGTTTAGACACTAACAAGCTTCACAGCCTAAGCAAGGATTCATTAATATCCTTACCTAGTGCGCCGTACCAACAGTGCCTTTTCAGAGTTCTGCTCTTTGCAGCACCACCATAACGATAACAGCACCAAAAAAATGTAGATATTGTGGCCCTTTCTATGTTGGGTTCTGTAGAGAAAAAAAAATCCCCAATTTTGAAAAAATAAAATTATACACATATTTAGTAGTAATTTTTAGGGAAAAGATTTTGAAAATTGAATTTAAAAAATTAAAACTAGACAGAAGACAAAATTAATGTCTCTGTCACATGCATAATACTTCAGACAAAATCCTCAGCAGTGAGCTTTCTAAAAATAAACTGGAAAGCGACATTAAATCGCAAAATTCCTGCAACGTAACTGGTAAAAGCAGAGGAAAGTGACTAACCGTCGCGTTATAATGAAAGGGTTTGTATTGAACCAGCGAACATTGAAGCAGCGTGAGAAATGAAAAAGAAATCTCCTTACTCCTGTGTTTGCTTGCTCAACTTGTCATGACCAGTCTCGTCTAGAAGGAAGGCCGCTTGAAATGGTGATGGAAAGAGGCAGACAGGGAAACACGCAGCCACAAGCTACTTTAACTGGCATGCCAGACACCGAAAGCCGAGGTAAAATTCGATAAAAGCCCACAAGCTGTAGCTGTCACAATTTTTATCTATATTAATGAGCCGTACTACTATTATTTACCAACATTGGCGCGTCTTAAGTGCATTAAATGCCACGTCTCATGTCTTTTTTGAGTACGAATCGACCGCTCTTAGTTTTTTTAATATTTTCGTAAGAAATTCTTATATATCATTTCGTACGAGGGACCTATGAAATTAGATTACCTAAGTAATCTATTTTTAATTTACTATATTTATGCTATATTTAATTTAAATTATTAAATAGTGAATTTTTTTGGTTTTATTAAATTATATCATAATTATACCTATTTCAATGGAATGAGTGGATAAGACTTATAAGGTTTTATCAACGAAATCGGAATTCAAGGAGTCATATTTCATCTATTAACTGAAAAAGATAAGAATACAGAATATAAAATAACTTCACAGAGTGTTCAAAAGTTCTCTACAACATATATATATACCATCTCTAGAAAGTTGACTATATAAAACTACAAAACTATTTAGCACTTTATTTGACCATTGTATCTTCTTCCACGATTGGGATGAAGTCCTCCGAGTCCAGGGCAAATGACTAATCCACACCATCAGCATTCAACACACTAGCCACAACTTTCAAGAAATCCAAACCCCATTTTGCCTTCTACTTGCAAGCATCTTGATTAATGTCAACCGCTCTAATGATAAATGGAATCCAAGGCCCATTGTATTTTGGAAGAATGGCTCTAAGTATCATCTCAAACCAACCATAACATCAACTACAATTTTCTTTAGACCCCCGCATCATATTGGCCTTATCAATATTTTAGTAACTTGACAAACACATTCCTTCTCTTCACCAAGGTCTAACATAACCACGACAAACATGGAAGCAATATTTGTATTATCCCAATGTTTGTGACCAAAATCCATGAATATTTCTCCTAAGACCATTCTCACTACATGCAAGACCACACAAGATTTTGATTTGAAGACTTTATTCAAGCACAGTTTTGTGATCTCACCACTAAAAGCCATTTGTCTCACCTTAGTAGAAAGACACACCATGAGAGAGACTACAAGGCTAACCATCACAAACAATGGCTTTTAATTGCTTCATTCTTTTTAGGCTAGGGAGATCAATTGGAAAACCTTTTTATACGTTCATTGCCATGCCAATCTGCAAGCTAATGTCCTTATCAAGTCCAAATTGGAATTTTATCAACCTATGGAATCAAAGGAGGGATGTGCCAACCATTTGATGTGTCAACAACTAAATCATTTCCCTAAATGTCTATCACCAAATTTGTCGATGTTGTGACTACCATGTCATTCACCTCTCTATACACATGTTCGATTATAAAGTCCTCAAATTGGATTAACAAGTCACAGATTAGGGAGATAAATTTGGAAGTTTCCAATTTATGGTTCCCTTTCTCCATATGGTGTCAATGGTTACCCTTTAAGACATTTTTTTCTAATTTTTATTTTTGTAATCAATTGAAACCCCATTAATGCAACTTGAAACTTTGCTTCATTGTTTGTCCTATCTAGGAGTTTTTGGCTACAAATACAATTGTCCTTTCATTATGGTCTTTGATTACACACCCAACTCTAAATTTCCCTGGTTTACCATGCAAGGCACTCTCAATATTAACTTTATGCCATTCCTCTATTACTGGGATCCTTGGATAAGATTTATATTATTTTTAAATGATTTAGATTATTTTATTACTCAAACTTTAATTTTAGAGTGCTAATTAATATTTGTTTCAAATTTATTATAACTAAAATCAAAAAAAAAAAAGCACACTAATTCAATATGGAATGTGGAAATCTAATGTCTTTAACTAAAATCATGAAACTTCTAAAGTCCATAATGTCCTTGCTACGTTTCTAGATTTGATTATGGAGTATTTTTTATCATCCAGTTACTTTTTCAACAGCCATTTGGTATTGTAATGGTGGAATAAGCATATTTATGTTAAATTTCATTTAGTTTGAGATTCATTTTTTATGGAATGTCTTAATATGATTATATATTAAGCAAGTTTGGCTCATAACATGATATTAATTTTTATCTATTTTTATTTGCTTGCATTTACTTTTATACAATTAACTTTTATTCCATCTCTACTTGCACATATTATTATATGTTCACTATATATACGTCATTTACTAACCTACATTTGCACCTATGTCCGATTTTGTTCATTGCCTCAAAACTAACACTTCTCTATTTTGGATCAATCCCTAATACCTCAAGATAACTCGAAAATTTAAATTTTAGAATTCAAATTTCCAAACTCTAACTCTTTGCTACTAGCTATTATGATTACTTTAGATGTTTTCATGACAGATTTATATTTTAGTATTTAAAGATGTTCATTATACAATTAATTCATATGGTCAAAATAATCCCCATTCATGGGGTATCTTCATCAACTCTGATTTTTACAAATAGTTCAATGATCAAATAGGTTCTTCCTCCAACAAGAACATGGAAGATGAATTTTGATGATGCATCTAGAGGAAATCTTGATCCTTCGAGATTTAGTTGCATCATTCATAACTCTAATGAAAATTTGATCAAAATCACCTCAAATAAATCTTCATCAAGGACTAATAGCGAGGCAAAGGTGGAAGCAATATTACTAGGTCTACAACTACTCAAACATATGTCCTCTAAATAAGGTGATTATTGAAGGTGATTTGCTTGTAATAATTATGTGCCTCAAGAAAAGACAATCTTTATGAAAAATCTAAAACATCTTAAAAGAAGCCTTGGAGATTCTTGATTGACAAAAGGAATATTCCATCTCCCATTACTATAGGGAGGGAGATAAGCTTGTGTACAACTTATCAAGCCATGGGTTAGAGCAATCAAAAAGACATCATTTCTAGTGGCAGCTATCAAATTGAGAGTGATTGAAAGTGTGTGAATTCATAAGAGTGAGGCACAACTTGCTCTACATTGAAGGTTGGTTATTCTTTGCTTTGTTGCTTGGTGATCATGCAACCTTTGGTGTTAGGTGCTAATTTCTACTCTAGATGACCTTCATAAGATAAATCACTTTAGACAAGTTAAGGAAGGTATTTTCCTCTAAGAGGAAGATGTGATGAAAGCCATTGAAGAAATGTTAGGGAAAGATTTCCTAGAGGATGTTAGGTTCCAACGGAATTGACGAAATCCCTCAACCACTTTTACATTTGGGAGAATTTTACGATGGGTCTCTTAGAATCTATGGATAGAGCCAACCCCGCTTCTCTTCCCTACATTGATTATGGGTTTTGGGGTTTGATATTTATTCAAATGGTGACGGTCATTAATGGATATACTACAAAGAAAGCAATAGATCAATTATGAAAGACTTCATGGAGGAGCCAATGAATACTAGAAAAAAACACACAAAAGACCCAAATAAAAACGAAAAGAGGGTGCAATATTCCACAAAAATGAAGGAAATGATTTCACTGTTGAAGTAGTAAGGTCTGATGACATCATCTCAGCAATATAACCACCTATGAATTGGAATAACTAGGAAAATTATAGCGAGAGCGTTAATTTTAGAGAAATGTAAAAAATGTGATGGTATATGTTAAAATAACATGTTATAAGATAATTAATATCTTAAAATAGCTCTATTTTGGAGGCCCTACGACGAAAAGGATTAGGGACCCTAAGAGGCCATAATGATAAACAACCAATTATAGTTAAGTATATATGATGATAAGTATGTAATAAGAAAAACACTTGTATATCTTGATCTTTTTTATCTTTTTGTAAACTATAATGAATATTTAAAAAACTCAAATGGAAGCTATAATCAAAGAATTGATAGTCATTCAATTCTTCCTTCACAATGGTTATGGATTACAAACATATCACCCAATGGTTGAGGTGGTAGATCTCAACTAGCCCAATAAGTCTTATCTACTTTAGGAATGATTCATTGTGGCAAAGGAAAAAAGTCAATAGAGTTTATGGTTTAGTGTGCAATCCTGGTCAAGAAAAAGGATGGATATTATGTGTCACACCCCATTGTGCGTTTACCTATTTAATATTACTATGCTGCAGTAAATTATTGCATGTGGGAATGTATTTGGAATTTTGATTGGATATAAATTTATGTGGATTGTACTTTGCTTATCAAAAGTGAATGGATGTTTATTTCATTTAATGTTATGTGATGAAATGCATATATGGTTATTGAATTGATATTCTAAATATGGAAAGGATAATGCATTTATGTTGTATTTATGAATGGTTGACTACCATGAAAATGTGTTAAGTTGGATGTAGGTTCAAAATCAATCCTCAAAAAGGGGGGGGAAGTATCACTCAGGAGAATAACTTGGTGAAGTAACCAGTAATGAAACCTAGTTGAGTTTATACACACACTCACTAGTAGAATGGTCGAGTCAAGTCATAGTGTTTGGGAATTGGTAAGTTATCCTTTATCATGATGTGTTTGCAATAGAAAGGAGTTTGAATTTTGTTAGGAGCATTCTTGGTTTATGTTTAGTGTTTGGTGCATGCGAGTACTTTTTATATTATTATGTTTGGTTGATGAGATGTACATACATTGAATGTATATATGTTTATACACACACATGTCAACGATAATCCATATGCATGAAGGAATGCGTACATGAGTACATTGGTAGATGTACCTATGCATGCTTATGGATGGGTTTCTTATGAGCATGGAGATATTGAGAGGACCATATGACATATGTGTGTATATTTATACATATATATGTGTATGTATATATACATACTTACTATATATATATTTTGATTGATAAAAAGTTATTATATTATTGATATAATGAAACAGCATTACAAAGCTAAAAGATGTTCAAAAACCAGACCCCCCCAGCAAGCATCATCTAACTCTTAACTAGGTACACCAGAGAGAGCCACCCGAAAACCCTTCCATCCATTACAACAGTCCCACCATTAACCCAATTATACATTTCCTCAGTGGAGATTGAAAAAACAAAACAACAACTACTCCAAGAGGCAAAATTCAAACACGTTGAATCTGGTTTCGCCAGTCTTTTGCAATACAAAACTGTCGACATCCCTTCCACACTGTTCACCTTTGTATCTGTCATCCAATCGCTTATTTCCTACTTCATATCCGTCCACTCCCCCCATGCTTTCACCCCAACAAAAACAACCTTTCACCAAAAAAATTCCACCGTCACAAAAAAGGAACCCACTTCACTTAAACTTCACACCTTCCTGACCTCCCTCTCTGAGCTCTTCCTCTACGCTCAGATCACTTCCGTCTTGGCAATTGATGGAGTTGGGTAATGTCCCCCTGTCGTTCTGCAACTTCTTGTCGATGTAGCACCAACTTCATATTCTCCCAGGCTGCTAAGATTCCCAACTTGTAAGTGTCCCAGTCCACTCTCCTCTGCCATCTCACAAAGGGAATTAACCCTTCTTCTGTGGCCTCGTCCATATCCTTGATGCCTTCTGAGACATCATATCCAACACCCGGTACAACCCATTCTAGCAGGGACTCCATTTTCCCGAGCAAATCCTCCACAAAGAGTGACTTCATCACCCATTTAATCACTTCTATTTCTTCATTTAATTTGAGGCCCCACGCAAATAACATTGAGGCAATATCCACATTCATCCTACCTTTGTGGGTTGCCTCCATGAAATGCTCACCCAAAGTCTCCAGGACCACCTCCACCACATCATCGTGAGGGTTTTTCAATAAAAACTTCAACCTGAAAGCTGACACTAGTCTAAAAAAACCTTTTTGTTGGAGTTTCGTTGAAAAGTCATGCATCGCTTCCATTTTCGCCTTGTTTTTGTTTTTTTTGTTTTTAAACCTGCACCTCTCAAACATTCCTTTGCCAAAAATAGAAAGAACAAAGGCTGTAGCATTTTTAAAATCCCCCACATACGTGCCAAAGTTGTCATTCTGCCTGCCTCGTCCTACCCCTATCACTACAATTACTTCACTCGCCACCACTTCCACCTGATCGGACCCAAGAGCTACAATAAAGAGTACCCCAAAAAGATCACACACGGATTATTTAGTCCGGACACCCACACAAAGACAGATAAAGGCCAATCGTATGTTGCTCAACTAGCACCAACTATCAGCTAAAAAATTAATTCACCTAGCACATATTTAACCGTTTGTACTAAGCAGTACAACCATCACTCCTCTTGGAAGGTGGTGCATCCTTTACCAACACCTAACACCTCCGAACAGTACCAACCCCCAAGGAAAAGGAATTACACTTGTTCATCTAACAAGAACTCCTAGCGAAAATCTTCTACATGGGCTTCACCTATCGCATCAAAGGATGTCGCCCATTTGGAAAGGCAATCCACTTCCCCATTGCCAACACGTGGAATGTGGCTAACTTTAAAATTATCAAAAGATTCTGGCTCTTTTAAAATTGCGCGAATAAAAGCCTGAAGGTGCCAAGCCACAGCCCCACCATTTATGATTGCTTGAATAATTACCAAAGAGTCTCCCTCCAAGTGCAAATTTTTGACCCCCAATAATCTCGCCAATCCTACAGCCAATAAGGCCGCCTTTGCTTCGGCTACATTTTTAGTGCCATCCTCCAAATTTTTAGCTCCAATAGCTATCAAATTGCCTTGACTGTCTCAGATAATTGCCCCTACACCTGAGGGCCCTGGGTTGCCCTTGGCAGCCCCATCAAAATTTGCTTTGTGCCACCCTTCAAGTGGCTTTTCCCATACAACCTCCTTCATTGAACTCTGCACCCATTCAAAACCTCCTCCGATTGCCTAGGTTTTATCTTTAGCCCTGGCCACACACATTGGAACCTGTTGTCCTCCACAAAAAAGGGACACTTTTGAAGCTGAAGTTGTGAAGCCACAGAATTCACAACTTCAGTGATTGCTTGATCAATTCTGCTTAGAATCCTAGGCACTGATTCTTTTTTATCCTCGAAGATCCTTCTGTTACACTTCTTCCATAGTTCCCATATCACAAGAGACGGGATTGCCACCCAAACATTTGAGAAAAGAGAATTTTTGAAGGGACTTGGCCAGCCCTCAAAGACACCCTTCAAAGAGTTTTGAAGAGGACCATGCCAACCAAGTTTTAGCCTCAAAGAATCCTAACAAGCAGCAGCTACTTTGCAATGGAGAAGCAAGTGATTTGTTGATTCTTCTACCTCCTCACATAAGACACACTTTGTCAGACCAACAAACCCCATCCTCTTCCTCCTTTCACCAAAGAGGATACATCCCTTCACCGCTAACCAAGCAAAAGCTTCTGCCTTGGGTAAACACTCCTTACTCTAGCATAATCTTTTTGCCCAAAAGGTCTCACCCTCTAAAGAGTCCAAAAGCTGATACCCAATCTTAACCGAGTAATTACCATTCACTGAGCCACACCAAACAACCTTGTCATCAGAATTAGTAGGTAAAACTTGACGACCCCTAAAAATCTCCTTCATTTTTTGAATTTGAATATCTGAAAGCTCCACAAAGGCCACTTCTTTCCACCCCCACTCCTAGCCAAAAGAACTCCTTTTAAGCTCTAAGTAATTTCTAAATTTGTCACCCCACCTTTGGATAAAAAAATGCCTTAGCTCTTGCACTCCCTCCTCCTCCCTCAAAATTGGATACCCATTCCACAAATCATCCCAAAACTTGGCATTTAACCCATCCCCAACCTACCAGGTAATGTGATTAGTAATTACAGACCTGCAAGAAACTATAAAGTTCCAAATAGTTGATCCCTTCATTGGATTCCTAATAGTGAAAATCTAATTATCAGCCATAGAATCCAAGTATTTTGCTTTCAAGATTTTAACCCACAAGAGGTTAGGGTTTGTATAGATACTCCACACCAGCTTAGCACCCAAAGCTTCATTCATCAAATGCCAGTCTCTCAGACCAACCCCCCCTTTTGCTTTGGTTCTACAAATTTTCTCCCATGCTAACAATGGGATTTTATCTTGTTCATTTGCTCCATTCCATAAAAACTTCTGCATCTGCTACCCAATTGACTTCACCACCTTCTTCAGTATTTTCAAACACATCATAGAGAAGATTGGAATGGCCGAGATCACACTTTTTAGCATGAGAATACGACCAACAGTCGTTAGCCATTTACTTTTCCAACCATCCATCCTGCTTAAGCAGTTATCCACCAAGTCTTTCCAAATACCAGCTTTATTGGCTCCCCCAAATAGGGGTATGCCTAAAAACTTACTCGGAAGTGATCCTACACACATCCCTAAAATCCTACAAATTTCAAGTTGTTTAGAAATGGGAACATGAAAGAAAAAAATCTCTGACTTCCGCCAATTGATGCATTAACCAGAATCCCTTCCATACTCATCTAGAGACTCTTTCATAACCCAAGCTTCTCTATAGTTTGCATCCCCCAACATAAAAGTGTCATCAGCAAATTGAAGATGTGAGATTAGATCAACCCCTTCAGCAACTGTAATACCTTTCCAAATCCCCCTACACCTTTTATTAACAATCAACCTCCCTAAAGATTCAACGAAGATAATAAAAAGGAAGGGAGAGATGGGATCTCCTTGCCTGATCCCCTTACTGGATTCAAAAAAACCTTGAGGGCTTCCATTTAACAACATAGAGAAACGAGGGGTGCTAATACAACACCAAATCTAGGCAGCCCACTCTTTGCAGAAACCAAACTTCTCAAGGACCTTCAAGAGGAAACCCCTGTTGACTTCGTCATAAGACCTTTTAATATCAAGTTTCACCATCATCTTCTCCAATTTTTCCAATCTTACCGGATGGATGGCCTCGTGAACAACTATCACCCCTTCAAAAATAGACCTGTTTGGAGAGAAACCACTCTGTTCTACCCGAGATCACCAAAGGTAGGACTTTTTTCAACCTGTTAGCAATCACTTTGGAAATTACCTTGTAAATTGTGTTGCATAAGGAAATTGGTCGGTAGTCTTCAAAAGAAATTACCTTTGATCTTTTAGGGACCAAGGCAATGAAAGTGTTGTTCAAATCCTTAAAAAAAAAACCATTACTTTTGGATTCTTCAACAACTTCCCATATATCCGGAGCAAAAATATCCTAGAATTTTTGCAAGAAAAAGGTTGGAAAGCCATCTGGCCCTAGGGCCTTATCTCCCCCTAGCCCGAACACAGCCCTTTTCACTTCTTTTAAAGAGACTTTTTCCATCAACATAACATTTTGAGCCTTCGAAACCACACTAGGAATGTTGTCCAAGATCTTCCAAGCATGATTTTCCCCATCGCTATTCCCCTTGCACAAACCTAAGAAAAAATTAACTGCTTCCTTGTTTATCTGTTCACTTTCAGACAACACATTCCCATCCATATCCTTGATTGAGAAAACCTTGTTGCTTGCTCTACGAACTTTCACTGAGTTGTGAAAGAATTTTGTATTTTTGCCCCCCTCTTTTAACCAGCATTCCCTTGACTTCTACTTCCAAAAACCTTCCTCATGGGCTAAGATTTCCGAATATTCTTTGTTTAAAAACTTTTCCAGCTCAAGATCCTCTTCAAACATCCCCCTTTCAATGAATTTTGAATGAAGGAGCTTTAACTCCCCTTCCAATCTTAGCTTCTCAGCAAAAATGTTTTTAAAGGATTCCCTATTCCACCTCTTTAGTTGCTCTTTGAGAAATTGTAGATTCTTAAAGAAGATATAGGCTTTATTTCCATATCTTTTAGGGGCACTTTTCCACCACCCAGCCACTAACTCCTTAAAACCTTCCGCCTACAACCACATTGCCTCAAACTTGAAAGGATATCTTACTGGAGTAACCTCCTCTTGGATTCTCAACCCTATCCAATAATGATTCGATCTAGTTATAGGAATTATCTCCACTTCACACAACCACTGTTGAGCCACCCAATCCCTAGCCAGGAAGAAACGATCTAGCTTCTCAACAATATTCAAGAAACCACCTCTCCTATTCGTCTAGGTGAAATCACCATTTATGAATGGAAGTTCAAAAAGACCATTCTTTATAACAAAGGCACTAAAATCTATCTGACTTTGGCTAACCCAACAAACACCACCAAGCTTATTAGACGGTTTTGAGATAGCATTAAAGTCACCACTTAGGAGAAACATACTGCCACCTTCGCTCTCTAAAACATAGGATAACTCCTGCTAGAGCTGGTTCTTATGTACTACTCCTATTGGACCATAAATATTAAGGATTAAAAAACTTGTTCGCAACTGCTTTGATTCAGCACATACCCATTTCCAATACCTTTCTTGCCTCACAACTCTAACATTTACTAGAGCTTCATCCCAAAGGATGCCAAGACCCCCTAAAGCACCCACAGCTCCCAAAAGACAACATTTCCATCTGCCAAAATGCTTGAAAAAGATGTCAAAATCCTGTTCCTTGACTTTAGTTTCTTATAGTAACACTAAGCCCGACCTCGTTTGATCAAAACAACGCTTGATCAAACAGATTTTGTCAGGAGCATTGCAGCCCCTGATGTTCCACGAAAGGATTTTGATGGTTGTCGGGAAAAGGCACAGCCTTTTCCCGATCTCAATTTGCTCTGGCCAATAGCATTCCCAACCATTTCAAGGTGCATCTTATTGGTTTTGGGACCACGCCTCCTCTTCTCACCTACTTTTACCTTACTGGTTTGAGCTGAGGATTGTTTTATGGTTCTCTTTTCCACTATACCAAGTTGATCATTAAGACCCAACAAATATTCACCTCCAAGCTCCGCATCTGATTCTGATCCAGAGTCCGAGCCTTCCAAAGATCCTCCACTATCTTTAACACCCTCAAAAGCACTATCAAGATTATGAATAGGAGAAATCGAGATATCCTTAAAAACTACACCCTCATAACCGTTAGGACTGTCGACCACTTCCAGAGTTGGATCTTTCACCAACCCTTTCATTCCCACTTCTATAGCCTTCTGGGGACAAACATCATCAGGTTTTTCTTCACAACCATTTCCAATAGCTTTAGAGGTATCCGTTTGGGGGGGAGATTGTGGATTCTCATGGATTGGTTGCTTCTCAACTACACATCCATCTACACAAACACCCGAGCCCCTACCTATCTCTTCCCCAAAGAGGGAAGAAGTTGTTTTTTCCAGCTCAGCTACATCACCATTCCTACCCCTATGCAAAACCATCATGATCCCTGTAGGGGTGACCAAATTCAACTCTGTTTCACCACACTCACTAACCCTCGTAGCATCACTAGATACCAACCCCTCATTAACCAACCTTTGAGATTTCATTTCACACTCAACTTCATGAAGATAATCAATTTCTTGTTTCCTCACATCACCCCAGGAGAAATTTTCCATAACATCCTCTTGATTAGCATCTTTCAAAAAGGACTCTAGAGAGCCCCAATCTTTGGACGACCTCCATTCTTCATTGGTGATTTCCTTTGTGAGGGCAACCACTTCCTCCGCATAAATATTTTGGGTAGCTCCTTTCCCTTTCAACCCCTGACGACATTGGTCTTCAAGATGGTCTTCTCCTAAACATCTCACACATGAAGTCTTATGATCTTACACCTCTAGATTCTGATGCCACATGCCTTCCCTAGATTTAAACTCTATCATTTTTAGTAAAGTATGTATTATCTGTCTTAGAATACATATCCTAGGGAACATGCTGCAATCCGATTTCTCTACCACCACCTCCGACTTCACAAAAACACCCAGCTTGTTACCAATATTTCTTAGGGTTTCCTAATCCCAATATTCTTGGGGGAGGTTTTTCAAGCTAATCCATATAGGAATTTCCTCAGTCTTTTCCATATTAGGATCAAAGTTTGGGGTACAATCTAGAATAAACAAACCCCTGCCTTCCACCATGAAAGGGCCAATGTTTAAAATCTACTCTTTACCCTAAGTTGTTTGGCAAACAATTAGATAAAAACCATTCTCTAGGGTTTTTATTTCACATCCTTTTCCCCAGTTATCGTCACACCACGCCTTGACTTTAGTGAAAGTCATCCATTTCCCACCCCACCACATAAAAAAGGCGCGAGCTTTAAAGACACTCACAAAGTCATTCCATTCACTATTGTCTACCAGGAGGGTAACCATAGTAGTATGGAGAAAGTTTTTAAGTACCTGACTTGACTCGCCCTTCTCTAACTAATTCTTTGGACGCCATAACTTCTTTTCCAACTGTTTAAAGTCCACTTGCCCTTTTGAGTATGTTGAATGCAACCTTCCCTCATTTTCCACCTCTTGCTCATTTGAGCGAAAACTTGCTCCTGCAACCCCATTTCCACCTCTCTGGTTAAGTGAAGCATGCCAAGCCTTAAAGGTACCATTTCACCATCCTTCCTGGACGTTTCTCCCTCTCCTCATGTTGAAAGGCCACCGAGATTTCCTTCCATCATACTGAAAGCCATGGTGCCTGCGAAAACCCTGTATAGACTGTTGCTCCACCATTTCTCCCAAAAGACTATTATATATATATATATATAAACTTGATCTTATTCATTTGTATGAATGGTGATCCTAGACATGCACAAACATGAAGAAGAAACACACAATTACTCCCAAATGCAAGTTAGAAACATCATTTCCCGTGAAATTCATTTGAAACATAAAAACAAGAAATAATATGGAGAACACAATGAAAAAACTATTAAATCCCATTTAAATGATCAAACTCTCCATCCCATGGGGGAATTGGTGTTATTTGGATGTGGAAAATGGTCCTTTCCCAATTCCTTGCAAGATTGAATGATGATTGATGAAGATTTGATGCTCCTTGGTGGAATTCTTGCATAACCTAGCCACGAAACTTGAAGAAAACTATGAAAATGGATGAATGATGGATGAGCAAATTCAAAATCTCAAGATAATGACTTTGCATAAAGTTTTGGATCCAAAATCCAAATGAGAGCCTCTTATTTATAGAAAAGAGATGGAGGATGAGGCAAATGGATGAATGTGGGATAAAAGACCAACCAATACCATAAAGCCACTAGTCAACATGTGAGTGGACAAAGGTGGAGCACATTTTGGTCATTGTGCAATTAAATGCAATTAAGTGGAATTTCAAAATTGATGAACTGACAAGTTGGAGGGAGAAGAAAATGAAGTTAATGCCACTTGGCTCAAGGCAAAGGACATGTAAGAAACTTAAATGCCTTGTTGGATGTACAAACCCTTTTGGAGGGATTTTTAAACTTGGAGAATATTCCCTCTTTGATGCCTTTTTGAAAGTAATAGAGATTTAATAAATTAATTAAAATGATTTTCATGAGCAAGTTGCAAAATCTAGAGGATTGGATGGATTAGGATTAGCATTAATCATGATATAATTAATTAAGAGGGAGATTAGCTAATTTGACCATTTGATTTAGATTTTTGGATTAATTTAAATCAAACTAAGAGGAAAATGATTAATAGACTTAATTAAATAAAATTTGATTTATTTAATTAAAGATGATGTTAGATTAAATCAAATAAATATTAATTTATTTAATTTAATATAATGACTTTAGAGTTTAATTAAAAGGGAAAAGATGACTTAATCGGATAAAATTGATTTATTTAACTAAGAGATGGAATGTGATGAATTTAATCAAATAAATATTATTTAATTAAATGATTAACAAAGGAGATGATCTAGGATGAACTAGTGTTAGTAAAATTAGGACCAGGTGTATAGGATCAATTAGTACATTTCTTATGTCTACATTTTCCCCCTCTTTGAAGCAATGTACCTGCTGTGTTGGTTCAAAGAATAAGCTCGTCATGATCAAAATTCAATTTTTTTCAATTTTTAAATGGCCCACTTCCGCCTCAGCGAGAAGAAACATGTTGATATACTGCCCCCTTGAGAGATTAAACGAAAATTTTGATTTTTGGGTGATCTCATGAAAAAAGAAGACAAGGCGCCTGATGGGTCTAGAAAGGGTCCAGGATGCTAAAAACATGAAAAAATGATGCAAAACAACATCTAGTTAGGAAAAAATGAGATTAGGGGTCCAAAACCCTAGTTGGGCAGCTAAATAGGGTAAAAAATGCTAACTTTCAAGCTTAAATAGGCCTCGAGGGGCCACTTCCAATTCATCTGCACATTTAGCCTTTAAAGATTCTTCACTTTTGAGCTCCGACCACTATTTGAGATGGCGCAACGCGTGCTTCCATGACACATTTATGTGCGCGTGCGAGTGTACCAACAGCTTCCAAGCACAAGACCACCAGTATGTGACCCTTACCTAGCTTGTTTTTTCGTCTTTCGTGCACATTAATTAGGGTCCAAAGGTCAAACAAGTCAAGCGATGTTGTTTGGTGCCACTAAAAGTTCTAAATCGGTGTCATGTGGCCTTAAAGTGCACCGCTTTTATGTCTTGCACTGCAACGGTCGAGTTTAGGGATAAGGGTTTAGCTTTCAAAGTCTGATGCACATGCAAATTACGCCATGACGGTGCAATTAGGAAATTAGGTTTAGGGCCAAACTGATGCGCGGTTAAACAATGACGTCGCGATGCAGTTTGGAACTTTTAGGTCTCCAGCGGTGTAGTTTAGAATTTTTAAACAACAACACATTTGTTGTTTCAGTCGCAAAAACACAAAACAAGATCTTGATTTTTTGCGAAACTTGACGTAGTGACTTTTCTAATGCAAGAGGACATGGAGCCCATCCATTCATGAGAGCACAGATCTTGATTCTAAGCATATTGTCTCAAGATCCTGGTTTACATGAGTTGTTGTAGGAGCACCTGGGAGCGATTGGGCTCTGGTATGTCGCATATGCCTCAACCATACAGACACACCTAGGGATGATGACAACACTGGCAGAGAGGTGGCACAGTGAGACATCCTCATTTCACTTCCCTACAGGTGAGGTGACAGTGATCCTGGAGGATGTGTGGCATATCCTTTGTTTGTCGATCCACGGAGAGTGGGTCATCTATGATGTGGACACCAGGACAGAGGCTTGCTATGATGTTATAGGCCTTTATGAGATCATTTTCGCTGAGGGGCAGATTGAGCTAGAGTGGTATAGGACCGTAGTGCTAACATTCAAATTGATTGTAGCAACCATCATCTCAAGGCTTATAGCACTAGATCAGCGCAACCGATATTTTAGTCTAGGATGGGGTCTTTCCTAGGAGCATATTGCAGTGCTTTGATAGAGAGAGTGTTTTGCATGGGAGCATATAGCGAATGCTCTGACAAAGAGAGTGTTTTGCATGGGGGCCAGTGATGCTAGCCTCCCGCTACTATGACCTGCACAAGTTTGCATATTGTGATAGCAGGGCTATCAGAGCAGGGGTCACATTACTACACATCTGGGTCTAGGAGCATATTTTAGTGCTCTTCCCACAAGTCACACCGGTTGACATGGAGCTAGATGACCTAGCCATCTAAAGATATAAGTGTGAATTGAATTTTACTCACACAGGGGTAGCTGACATCTGTTACTAGCATAGGGTCATCGATGAGATGACCATTTTTACTTGGAGGCCTTGGCTTGGCATGCCCGCCGCATACGATGACGTTCAACAACTCTTCTTTTCCAAACAAGACCAACTCATGCAAAGCAGAGAGCATACGATGATAGAGCGTTATTTGTTGAATCGAGTTGTGAGCCAATTCAGAGATGTGTAGGACCGTCCTAATGACCAATACATGGTGATATTTGCGTGTACTATGAGGGAGACCATGTGGGGTTGCACAATCCCTCCGAATGAGGTAGTGGACAACTTTCAATAGTTGGTGGCTAGGCCATGGCCATACGATCAAGGATAGGCGGACCCAGGGCTACTCAGGCATATCGTGATTGGATTCATCCATTGGTCAGATTAATAGTGCCTGGTGCATTATTACCATGATAGAGGCCTCGAGGCTGATTAGTAGGTCAGGGGTGGGGGTGAGGAGGTGGAGGAGATGGGGATGAAGATGAAGACGTTGGCAGAGGTAGAGGAGGAGGAGACAGGGATGGAGACAGAGACAATGGTGGAGGCAAAGGAGGAGGTGGACCACCTCCAGATCAGAGGGGATAGAGAGACCAGGTGCTTGGAGATCAACAAAAATATGGGGATAGGAAGAAATATGGGGACAAGCAACTACCAAGAGACTAGCAACAACCACCACCATTGCCACCACCACCCCAGCCAGATCAAAGAGATACAATGATCCAACAACTATAGGCACAAGTTGCCACCTTGACAGTTGAGAGGGATCAAGTGAGAGATGACTGGGATTAGGCCATCCAGCAGAGATAGGCCACTGAGCTCCAGTTGGCACAAGAGATCGGTAGACGTCAGCAATTAGAGGCCACACAGGGTAGGAATGTCCTTGTGAGGATATACCATGAGGTGATCATGGATGCACAATACTATAGAGTTCACTACCATCAAGCAATGCCTCAAGCAACCCGAGCACCAAAGTTTACAAAAATAGACAGGGCAAAGGCAAGATCAGCCCGAGAGACAGTCGGGCCAGGGGATTAGCCATCAAGGCTAGCCTCACATTTTTTTATCAAAGACAACATTCTTTTGAGATCCACAAGCTCCGTTTTTTATAGCCCCATGGGCGATTGTATTATATTGATTGATATACACATATTTGATCCTGATTCTTGTACCATGACAGTTGTATTATTATTTTGATGATATATGAGATGATATGGTTCGATTCGATGTATGATGATGTGTTATATCTTATTTATGCATGATGGATGGATGTATTTAATTTCCTATATGCAATGATATGACTCTATCTTATGTGATGCATGTATGCTTTTTATTCTATGTGATGCAATGCGATGTATTTTTCTATATGATGATGTGATAAAGTGATTATGTAGATGTTTATGGATGGATGCATTTCTTTTTTTTAGTATCTTTCTATGCACTTTTTATGATGATGTATGGATGGTGCAAATGTTATGATATGCAAATGGTTTAAAAATGCTTAGACTAACAAACCTATATTATGCACCTAATGGATGATGATGATAAAATGTATGAGATGTAATGACATATTCTTTTTCTTTTTCAATATCTTTCTCATGTATGATGTGATGATGCACTTATGGATGACATGATGATGCACATGATATGATGTGATGATGCTTTTATGATGATACCTAGTTGATGATGAATTTAATAACGGTGCCTATGATATGATGTGGTGTATGTGATTATACAATGGATGTCTTGATGATGCATATGATATCATCTAATAATTCCTATGTGATGATACTTTTATGTTTATGCAATGAATGCAAATGTATGGTTTATGAGATGCTTAGAATAACCAATCTATACTATGTAATGATAAAATGCAATGCATGCGAGATGATTAATGTTTCCTACATGATATTTTATTGTATGATATGCATTATGTTGATGGTTTGTAGATGCAGGATGGATGCATTAGCGATGATTTTCATTAAATGTCATGGTACCATGTTAGCGCGGAAAGAAGGAAGAAGAAATAAGAGAATCCAATAAGTCAACTTTATTAGAGATGACAACGATAATGATGATGATGATTTGCTTACTAGTAATTGGGACTTTAAAAGGGCTATTTACCTTATGTTTGATAATACACATAGGCACGATGCATCAAAGTATAAAAAACTAGGATAGCGTTGCACCTAGTGTGATGGACTTTGACTCGACAATCAGATAGGAGTACTCCAGTTCACACCTGTCATACAAGATCTCATTCAAAATGCAATTTAGATATTCCAAATATCTTAGACCAAAACATAGAAAGGAAAACCTTCCTATTTGGTCAACAAGACACCTAAAACATCCTCCCTACACCCAAACAAGGCATGCATGACCAAGGTTATATTACAAGAATATCCAACAAGCATAGCAAATTAAAAAATAATGATCATTGCCCCATTCCTTTCTCTCTAATTCCTTTTGTTTGGACATCATTGAGAGGTCATTGAAATGAGTGCAATAAGATAAGCCAAAAGACAAAGTTAAAGTAAACGAACAAGCTAATGTTCTTTAATACTGCTAACCAAGACTAAACTATAGTGATGCCTGATGTTGATGTCCATTGTAGGAAGGATGCATCCTAGGACATGATGTCATCAGATGATGATGAGATTGACTAGATGATGGGCTATTAGCACCAAGAGTTGACCATCTTGTTTACTTACTGACCTAGACTTGAGACCTTGACAATTGAGCTTTCAATTTTAACCTACTAGACTTGTTTCCGATTGTTTCACCAAAGGTTGAGGGTGACAATGATTTATTATGAGCCAATGTTTATTTTGAGTGAAAGCAAGATGTGATGGATGGATTGATTTTTTTGATATTTTTGAAATGTTTTGAGGTTGTTTTTGGTATTTTTGAGATGTTTTACAAATGTTTTGATTTTCAAATTTTTTGATGTTTTGGGGTTTTCTGAGATTTTGACCAAAAGACTAACCTAAAGACCTATCCTAGGGGCCTAAGGGGCTGATCAATAGATTAGTCTTGTCTACTTGTACACGTAGAGACTACGTAGTTCGATTGACGCAGACTCGACTATTGATGGGATATGAACAAATGGATTGGCAGTTTATTGTTATGAACTCCTAGAGGACTGACCTAAGTGTCTTAGGGGATGATCAAAGATCAACCTTGCCTACGTTCAGAGCTCAGAGACTTTTCGTTTGAAAAGACAACCCTATTTTTGACTTTTTGACTTGTTTTGAGATTTTGATATGTTTTGAATGTTTTTGGATTTTCTGATTTTATGAATGTTTTTGGATTTTCTGCTTTAGGGAAGACTTCAAGAATATATACACGAATCTAATATGATGAGAACATGTCCCCAATGTGGTGCAATAGACTAATCTGATACAAGCAAGACAAACTGAGCTTAAGAAAGGGCTGAGTAGTACTAGGAGGGATCATGACACGAACACAGGATCAAGCTATGATGCGGATGCAGACGAATGATGGAAGGAGATATAGAATGCAATGGATGAATGATGCAGAACAAGCCATGGACATCCTGGTGGATGGAAAGTGCTTATTTACACAAGGCATTTGTTTGCCAAGTTTTCACCAAGGTACTTGCCCAAAGCGCCACCGTAGTGGTTTCCACTAGAGGACGATTTTTTTCTTTATTGTTTGTAATCATTTTTCTGATTTTTCTTAGGTTTTTGCAATTTTCAATTTTTTTGTTGTCACCAAGACTCCTGTTTGCTAAGTTTTTATCACGACGAACATTTTTTTAGGACATTTTCTAATTTTTTGATCTTAGACTTGCATAAACATGAAGAACAAACACACAATTAGTCCCAAATGCAAGTTAGAAACATCATTCCCCATGAAATTCATTTGAAACATAAAAACAAGAAATAATATGGAGAACATAATGAAAAAACTATTAAATCCTATTTAAATGATCAAACAGGGAAATGGTGCCATTTTGATGTGGAAAATGGCCTTTCCAAATTCCTTGCAAGCTTGAATGATGATTGATGAAGATTTGATGTTCCTTGGTGGAATTCCTACATAACCTAGCTATGAAACTTGAAGAAAACTATGAAAATGGATGAATGATGGATGAGCAAATTCAAAATCTCAAGATAATGACTTTGCATAAAGTTCTGGATCCAAAATCCAAATTAGGGCCTCTTATTTATAGAAAAGAGATGGAGGATGAGGCAAAATGGATGAATGTGGGATAAAAGACCAACCAATAGCATCAAAACCACTTGTCAACATGCGAGTGGACAAAGGTGGAGCACATTTTGGTCATTGTGCAATTAAATGCAATTAGGTGGAATTTCAAAATTGATGAAATGACAAGTTGGAGGGAGAAGAAAATGAAGTCAATGCCACTTGGCTCGAGGCAAAGAACATGTAAGAAACTTAAATGCCTTGTTGGATGTACAAACCCTTTTGGAGGGATTTTTCAAACTTGGAGAATATTCCCTTTTTGATGCCTATTTCAAAGTAAATAGAGATTTAATAAATCAATTAAAATGATTTTCATGAGCAAGTTGCAAAATCTAGAGGATTGGATGGATTAGGATTAACATTAATCATGATTTGTTTAATTAAGAGGGAGATTAGTTGATTTGACCATTTGATTTAGATTTTTGAATTAATTTAAATCAAACTGTGAGGAAAATGATTCATAGACTTAATAAATAAGATTTGATTTATTTAATTAAAGAAGATGGTATTAGATTAAATCCAATAAATATTAATTTAATTTAATTTAATAGAATAACATTAGAGATTAATTAAATAAAATTAATTATTTAATTAAAAGGGAAAAGATGACTTAATTCAATAAAAGTGATTTATTTAATTAAGAGATGAAATGTGATGAATTTAATCAAATAAAGATTATTTAATTAAATGATTAACAAAGGAGATGATCCAGGATGAATTGGTGTTAGTAAGATTAGGATCAGGTGTATAGGATCAATCAATACATTTCTTGTGTCTACATTTTTCCCCTCTTTGAAGCAATGTACTTGTTGCATTGGTTCAAAGAATAAGCTCGTCATGATCAAAATTAAAAAAAATCAACTCTTAAATGCCCCATTGTCGCCTCGATGAGAAGAAACATGCTGATATACTGCCACCTCAAGAGATCGGATGAAAATTTTAATTTTTGGGTGATCTCGCGAAAAAAGAGGACAAGATGCCTGATGGGTCCAGAAAGGGTCTAAGATGTTGAAAACGTGCAAAAATGTGAAAAAACAATGCAAAACGGCCTTTACTTAGGCAAAAATAAGATTAGGGGTCCAAAACCCTAGTTGGACAACTAAATAGGGTAAAAAAACCCTAACTTTCAAGCTTAAATAGGCCTCGAGGGGCCACTTCCAATTCATTTGCACATTCATCCTTTAGAGATTCTTCACTTTTGAGCTTCAACCACTGTTTGAGATGGCACAACGTGTGCTTCCACGACACGTTTCCAAGTGCGTGCGAGTGTACAAGTGGCTTCTAGGCATAGGACCACCAGTATGTGACCCTTACCTAACTTGTCTTTTTGTCTTTCATGCGCATTAATTGGGGTCCAAAGGTCAAACAAGTCAAGCAACAATGTTTGGTGCCACTGAAAGTGCTAAATTGACGTTGCACAGCCTTAAAGTGTGCCGCTTTTGTGTCTTGCGTTGTAGAGGTCCAATTTAGGGATTAGGGTTTAGCTTTCAAAGTCCGTTGCACATGCAAATTGCACCGTGGCGATGCAATTAGGAAATTAGGTTTAAGGGCCAAACTGATGTGCAGTTAAACTGCGACACCACAACATAGTTTGGAACTTTTAGATCTCCAACGACAGTTTAGAATTTTTAAACATTGACGCATATGCAAATGATGCATTTCCTATTTTGGTTGTGGGAACACTAGACAAGATCTTGATTTTTTACGAAACTTGATGTAGTGACTTTTCTGATGCAGGAGGACATGGAGCCCATCCATTCATGAGAGAAAAGATCCTCAATTCTAAGCAAATTGTCTTAGAATCTTGGTTTACATGAGTTGCTATAGGAGCACCTGGGAGCAATTAGGCTCTGGTATGTCGCATATGCCCTGGCCATTCACACCTAGGGATGATGACAACACTAGCGGAAAGGTGGCACAGTGAGACGTCCTCGTTTCTCTTCCCTACAGGTGAGGCGACAATGACCCTGGAGGATGTATGGCATATCCTTCCTTTTCTGATCCACAAAGAGTGGGTCATCTATGATGTGGATGTCGAGACAGAGGCATGCTATGATGATATGGGCCTTGATGAGATCATTTTTTGTAAGGGGAAGATCAAGCTAGAGCAGTATAGGACCATAGTGTCGACATTCAGATTGATTGTAGCAGCCATCATCTCAGGGCTTGTAGCACCAAATCGACACGATTGATATTTTAGTCCAAGATGGGGTCTTTCTTGTGAGCGGATGCTCCAACGAAGAGGGTATTTTGCATGGGGGCCAATGATGCTGGCCTCCCTCTACCATGACTTGCACGAGTTTGCATACTGTGATAATAGGGATATCAGAGCAGGGGTCACATTACTACACATCTGGGCCTAGGAGCATATTGTAGTGCTCTGCCCACAAGTCACACCAGTCGACATGGAGCCAGATGACCAAGTCGTCTAAAGATATAGGGGCAGACTAAATTTTACTCACACAAGGGCAACCGACATCTGTTACTAGCAGAGGGTCATCGATGAGATGATCATTTTTACTTGGATGCCTTGGCTCAGCATGCTCTCCTGGTTCGACGACGTTCAACAACTCTTCTTTGCTAGACAGGACTGACTCATGTAAGGCAGAGAACATACGATGATAGAGTGTTATTTGCCAGATCAGGTTGCGAGGTAGTTCAAAGATGTGCAGGACTGTCTCGATGACCAGTACATGGCGATATTTGTGCGTACTACGAGGGAGACCACATGGAGTTACACGATCCCTCCGGATGAGGCAGTGGACAACTTTTGATAGTTGGTGGCTAGGCCATGGCCATACGATCAGGGACAGGCGGACCCAAGGAATACTTAGGCATATCGTGATTGGTTTCATCCACTAGTCAGATTGATAGTGCCTGGTGCATTATTACCACAATGGAGGCCCCTAGGCCAATCAATAGGGCGATCGACCTCGGGGCGGGGGCGTGGAGGCAAAGATGGGGACAGAGACATAGATGGTGGCAAAGGAAAAGGAGGAGGAGGAGATGGGGATGGAGATAGAGACGGTGGTAGAGGCAAAGGAGGAGGTGGACCACCTCCAGATCATAGGGGATAGAGAGACTAGGTTCTTGGAGATCAACAGATAGATGGGGATAGGCAAAGAGACGGGGATAGGCAGTTGTCGAGAGACTAGCAACAATAGCTACCACTGCCACCACCACCACCTGAACCAGATTAGAGAGATGCACTGATTCAACAACTATAGGTACAGGTTGCCACCTTGACAGCTGAGAGGGATCAGGAAAGAGTTGAGTGGGATCAAGCCATCCAACAGAGACATGCCAGTAAGCTCCAGTTGGCACAGGAGACTGGTAGATGTCAGTAGCTAGAGGCCACATAGGGAAAAACTGTCCCTGTGAGGATGTACCATGAGGCATTCATGGAGGCACAATACTACAAAGTTCACTACCATAAGGCAGTTCCTCGAGTAGCCCGGGCACCAGAGTTTTCACAGCAGATAGGGCAGAGGTAGGATTAGCTCGAGAGACAATCGAGCAAGGGGAGCAGCCATTAGGGCTAGCCTCCAATTTTTTTTATCAAAGACAACATTCTTTTGAGATCCACGGGCTCTATTTTTGATAGCCTCATGGGTGATATTATTATATTGATTGATATACACATATTTGATCTTGATTCTTGTACCATGATAGTTGTATTATCATTTTGATTATATATGAGATGATATGGTTTGATCCGATGTATGATGGCGTGTTCTATCTTATTTATGCATGATGGATGGATGTATTTAATTTCCTATATGTGATGATATGACTCTATCTTATGTGATGCATGTATGCTTTTTATTCTATGTGATGCAATGTGATGTATAGTTTTGTGGACTTTGATAGCATGTGAGTTAAATCCTAGGGTTAGGTTATCCATTGAATGGAGGGTAACTTGTAATTTTTCTTATGTTCATTTGGTGGAGATGTTATCTAGTTTTGGAAAAGGGAATAGGTCAAAATAGAGGTTAGGATTACCTACTGAAGGTTTACCTATGCATAGATATAATGGTCTAAAGTAGAACGAGCTAGGGTAGTGAATATGAATAAGATGACTGTCACTCGAAGTACTGAGTGAGAATACTTTGGCCAAAGTAGTGTGTGTGCCTTTGGCTCCACTATCAATTCACTGTGTTCCTTGTTATGCATGCTAGATCAGGATTGTAAGGTCTACAAGTTCTAGTTATGTAGGACACATCACTAAGCTCACTAAGGTTAATGTTACAAGGTTTCTTCACCAATCTCTTCGTCGAAGGGTAGGGCCATCTATCCAATGATAGATGTGTAGGGGACTGCATGTATGAGTATGTGGTTAGCGGAAAAGCACTTGAGTGATGCTTCTCCTCCTCAACTAGCGATCAAGTTCTATAGAAGATTCCTAGACCATATGTATCTATTGCTTTGAAGCTAGGTTGAGCTATGTATGTAATTGTCTACAATTTTGGAATATTGTATCATGGCGATTACTGTACTGGAAAAGAAATTAATGAATGGAATTTATTATGTCATTTATATTCATTATTTCTCTCACTAGAAAGGAAAACTTTTATTGCAATTGTTTTAAATATAGTTTACTTACTTGAAAGTGAAAACTTCAGAAATTTACTTGTGAGAACAGTTGGCATGTTACATTATGGCCCAAAGCCAAGTAGTTTCTAATTACATTGTCTAGTTACGTGGTATGGTTATGCTTTCTCTTGTCCATTCAATATTTTTCTTTTTTGGATTAATATAATGTTAGTCTACAACTAGTGAGTTACCATTTTGTAGTTAATTAGTAAGGCCTTTTCTCAAGGATAAGTCAAGTATGATGGATTTATAATCAAACTATGTATTAATAGTGTGTGTGTATATTTGGTTATAGGTAGAGTCTATTTTTTCATACATATGATATTAGTTTTTTTAGGTCTACAATGTTGATAAATGGTATGTTCCATTTTATCATTTATTGTGCATTTATTTTTGATCTCTTATGAAACAACTTTCTAAATGCTTTTTAGATGTCATAATTTAATGGGGGAGGACCCTTACCCCACTTTAATCATTGAAAAAAATCATATGGTTAAAAAATGAGAATTCACTTTAGGAACATTTAGATTTGGAGCTCAAAGGAACACATTTGCATTCAAGTCATAAAATCCATTTGAATGCATATATTTGCTAACTTTAATCATTCACCCAAAAAAATAAACTCAATACAAACAAGGGGTTGACCTAGGAGAATGTGGCCCTTGTTATCTAACAATATTCTATAAGGTTTTTTTAAACTCTACCTTGACATATTCAAACATAGGGAAGACAAAGGAGAATAGGTCTATGCTACATGTTAGTTCATTCTCATGTGGTTGGATTCATTCATATGCATTAAATCAAGGCCATAACACTAGGTTTTGAACTTGAGAAGCTCATATTTGAACCAAATATGATAGTGAATAGAATTAAAATAGTTGGATTTTATGGAACATTAATTATAAAATTTCATTTTCTCCATTTTTCAGCTCAAAGCTTCATTCCCCTTGCTATCTATATGGAAGGCTTGGAAGTTGCTTTGTAAATATTTAAATTGGAAAATTACGTACTTACAACATGGGTTCAGTTTTGGTGCATCATCCATTTGGTGGAAATGAATGGTTCAATATCAATGATAACCTCTTGTTGTTGCTTTTTCGAGACATGTTCTTCATCTATTTAATAAAGGGATTCAATAGTTTGAAGATTTATGGGATTTTAATGCATTTGACTGGGCTACCCAATCAACTAAATAGTTAATAAGACAATAGGGAAAATAAGACAATGAGGACATCAAGGGAAAAAATTATGTGCTTGTGGAAAATCATTCCTCATTGTTTGTATTTATTTATTAACCTAAATTATTTGAGAAATAATTTATTTACTTACATTTTGATGAACTTGTTTACTTTTGTACCATCCCATGGCTTTACCTTAGGGTTTATCCTTCTTCCATTAGGGTTTCATATTTTAATTTTCTAACTGATTATTAGTTATCTTCAATTTAATTAGGATTTTATTTTCCTTTCATATTTGTATTGCATAGCTTTCTTACTCTCTAGGGTTTGTAGATAATAGCGTGACATCATTTTCTTTTCTATGGAGGTTTTGTTCCATCATT